>CM076569.1:478062984-478662984 GCA_034641835.2 Pinus albicaulis | reverse complement strand
TCAGTCTCCCAACAATTTCAACTGTACAGATCATAGGCTTAAGAATATAATCACAAAATTGCACTCAACACTTGCCAATTTTTCATTATTTCCAACACTTGTATCAGGCTTCGAGTGGTATCGATACCTAGCTATGTAACAATCTTACAAACATTTTAATGTAATATTAAAATAAATGATGTTAGCTTTGCTAGCGACTTATTTGTGGGTAGTACAACAAGATTTGTAGATTGAACTTTTGAAATATCCATTGCAGTGAATTATATGAAAACAAATTTCATAAAGTTTTATCACAATTGGCTATGATTGGCAACCCATGTATTAAGCTAACATATATTTCTAGGTGAAATTTTGAAACTAATTTTAGAACAAATCTAACCTGACAGGGTTATCTTGAATTTGTTTGAATATTATTTGCATGTTTTCCAGAGTTTTAAATGGCCATTCATTGGGTACTCAAAAGACATCGGACATGTTGATTGTAGGAATTTCTTTGTTCTTTTATTTCACATTGCAGATCTTCCTGAAACAATAACATTAGCATTACTTGAGCATATATAACATTAATCGATTTTATCCTATTTAATCCCTTTAATGAAGTTGTTCAACATGTCCCTAAAGATCCATTAGAACCTAAAATGTTAGGCTAATTTTATTTTAAAAGTATACACTAGCAACTAGTCCTTCTTCGGTAAATTTCAGTAAATAATTGTTAGAGGGGTAATTGCAATATCATTAAAATCCTTCAAAATTCAAAATGGTTGGTTATATATTTGGAGTTAATTTCAATGGCCAAATTAATAAGATAGGTTTTAGTGCTAGTGGTATATGGGGCTCTGTAAAGAGTTACGATGATAACCCTTTCTAGAAAATTGTACTTACTTTCTAAGAAATTAAACTCCTTTTTAATGCCCATGTGGTGATAGTTGTTGCCACCTGATGAAACTTTTTTCTTGACCTTCACTTATATGTGAGAATATGAAAAGGGAATTCACAGTACTCAGAACCTGACAAAGAAAAATATACAAAAACTTGGGATATGTAGTCTCACTACTAGTATGGAGAAAAACATACACTTGTAATCATTGAACTGGTTTCAGTTCATAGGCCAGTGTAACATGAAATTTTGTTTGAGAACACATTTGTAATATCTAATGTAATCAGTTTTGTTGTCATCTAACAATATAGTTAAGAGTTTTCAATTGCTCAAAAATCCATCAAATATTTCAAATAAGAAAATCAACATTGGTTAATCTTTCTAATGTTTAGTCCACCTTAACTATGGAGAGAATTCACTTTTAGCTACATGATTTGCATAATTAACATTTTTATGTTGTGCAGTTAAGTGATTTTATCATGTATTGACATGTGCTTTTGCAAGACTTCTGAGATATTTTGTGTGAGCTATAGCCTATCACTTATTAATGTTGCAAGTTAAACGTCCTAAATTCCATTATCATGTCACAGAACTGGGAAGATGATAAAATGTAAGTAGAGTGCTTTTCAAGCTATATTTGTGGTATGAGAATCATCACTGATATTTATTGGCGCCATTTCAATTGATCTTCTCATTGTTTGACTTTATGTTGTGATTTTTGGATGGAGGTCTACATTTATGATTACCTTGTAAAGAGGAGGCTTGCAGTTATCTGTAAAGGATTTTCAGAAAGAAGGGAAAGCTTCCTCTGAACCAGTTGGTACGATAAGTGTGTGGCCTGTTCACATTTTCCATTCCCCTTGGTTATATAGTTAAAATATTCCATTTTTAGTTTAGGATGGATTCTCATAGTTTTCTATGATCAACTAAATTGGTAACAATGCTCAAATTGAATTGTTTTATATGAATTATGGACTTGTAGATTAACATGGCATTCAATGGGAAGTCACCATAAATAACACATGATTCTAATTGTATGTTTGTCTTCAACTATGTGATTTTGGGCATTTATTGCATATATTTTTCAAACATAGATGCTCAACGAGGTTTTTTATTTGAGTGGTGGTTGGTGTGCTGAGATATATTCATTTCCAGGACTAATGAGAAGCACTCAGAAGTGGTTGCCACATAGATAGATGTAAGTTACAATGTTATGTGTATTACCATCAGATAACATAGCTTCCTATCTAGAGTATAAGTTTGGATATTGTGTTTGATATTTTGTTCCAAGGGAATTAATTGCTAACATGTTGTCAGAGTTCCAAGAAGACTTCCATTACAGAATATGATTGTGAAGAAGGCTGAATATGGATAGTAGATGGAAGTTGAACATGTTGAAATAGTATAACTTAGAGTGTATATATTTTGCAAGGTTGTTATTGTATCTAATGCATATATATGATATGTAATGATAAACACAAATTTATAAAGCACGAGAGTGGGAACAGCAAAAAAAAACGTAGAGACGGGGCCATCTTTTGAATTCCAATGGGTTAGTGAGTAATGATTCTCTGATATGTCAGAACCAAGGGGCTGCAAATTCCATGGAAGCAAAGCTATATGAGGAACGTCTAAATCTCTTGCATCTACGAGATCCCATGGATGATGCATCCATGAAGGTACTTGAGTCATGAATGAGCCCCAGATGGTGTTGCATTTTGTGGTTTTCTTATGGAGACATAAATCTATGAAAAAATGCACATCTTGTTATGTTAGCACATCTCGACTTATATTTTCTATCGTTGATGGTATTTCTCCAAAATTTTACACTTTTTGTCTTTTTTTCCCATAGAGGTTTGGAGATAATACAAGCCAACTATTGGACGCAAACTAGACATCCATGCTAAGGTCAGTGCCTCCCCATGGGCAGCCTTCAGGGCATTTTTTATTTATATATATTTTTTTGAAGGTCTACACCAATTGTGTTCTCTCTCTCCCTCTCTCATAGACATAGATACATAGACACACACAAACACATGTGTGTGTGTTTTCATGTGCAATTTTTTTTTATAATTTATTTCTTATTTGTTCCTTTACCTTCTTTCCTTAATGTGGTTCATGCCTTTTGCACCTGGAAGGGAATTATTAGTAACATTTGCAAGAAAAAAATGGTTTAGCTTTTCTCATGATCCCATATTTTACATATAGTCAAGTTCTACACAATACAACTAGAAAAATTTCAATTTCTTTGCATCAGGTACAAGTTCTTAATTTTCAAGTCTATGTGATGTTGCAGCTAATCAAGGTGTCTCAATTTCATATACTTATTTATTTTGTAAAACATTTGTTATGTGGCAAAATTGTTTACTTCAACAAGGTATATGATGCTACATGATAACAAGAGTGACATGTGTCGAGTTCTAAATCAAAGATCAAATGCATCTGATGCTTCATTGTTTTCAAAAGATTGGTAATTACTTTTTATAACAAAGGATTATTTTAAAAGATACAGTGTATTCATCCTATTATCTTTAAATTACAAAAAATCTGTAATTATGGCCAGTTAATTTGACTCGATGAAAATATAAGAAAATCTATTATATATTTGTGAAAAACCTCCACATATTTAAATTAAAAAAATAGTTTTATGTATAACTCTAATTAGAAATTAGGCATATATTTACCCCTTTTGAAGCAATTGTTAGTAAATATAAAAACACAAAACAACATAATTAACTTTAGTCAACCCTTGTACTACACGTGGTATTTTGCATTAAATGTAAGGTAAGTGTATAGATGGCACGATGGCACGATTTTGCATTAAATGCATAAAAACGTAAGTGTATATAGATGGCATGATTTTGTTAGCTACGGACTCTCAAAGTCTTGTCTAGATACATTCCCTTAAAAGAATGCCTTCGGTGATATCACCGATACAAAAGCGGAAGGACATAAGAGGGAAATTATGGTGAACACTTGTCCCGAATGTGGTATTCCATTAAATGCATAGAGATCTAAGTCAATAGACGATATTAATATATTTAAACTTTTCCCATACAAAAGCGGAAGGACATAGAGGCAAATTATGGCGAACACTTGCACTGAATCTGAATGTAGTATTCCATTAAATGCATAGACATGTAAGTAGATCGCTGATATTAATGAATTTCATATTTGCCCATACAAAATTGGAAAAGCAGAAAGCACAAGGGCATAGAGGTAAATTAGGAGTTGTCTATCGAGGGAATGGAATAGCTCGGACCACAGTTTTTGTCAGAATCTGGGCAATTAAAATTCAAGAAATCAGATAGTTGGACTGTTTGGAATCCATTTTTGATAGTGGAAATAGATTCAGCACTATCAAAAACCCCTAGGGCACTCAAAATACTAAAGTTTAACAACTGTAAACAAGATTCTGATAAAATCTTTGCCAAATTTTTTCAAAATCTTTGTCAGATTCTGGGCCAAAACGTTGCCTAGATAGACTACGCGGGCAAATTATGGCTATCACTTGTATTGAATTTGGTATTCCATTAAATGCATAGATATGTAAGTGGACAGATTGCCTGATTTTGTTACCTATGGACTGATTTTGTTACTTACGGGCATACGAAAAGAATAGGTCATCTAAAAAGAATACCATAAGTGATATTAATGAATTTAATAATTTTTCTTTAACAACTATTTTTTTTATAGAAAAGAATTAAAGGTGTATGTTTCTATAGTCATGAACATAATGTTAAGAACTTTTGGAATTTTGTGTATTTTGTTAGAAGCGCTGGACATTTCGGGTGAACACTTCACCCATCTTGAGAGGCAAGAAGTCCAAACAAATCTGTTTCGGCTTATTGCCTCGCAAGATGGGTGAAGTGTTCATCCAAAACCTTAGGCTCTTATAACAAAATACACCAGATTCCATAAATTCTCAACAACATTAAGTGCTCTCTCTTAAGTTAAAAATTTAAAAATTATGTTACGAAGAATTTGTATAAAAATTTATAATTTACATTAGTCAACACTAAATTAATAGTGGTTAATAGACAAATAAAATTTTGCAGTGTTTATTTAATTAACTCTTTGTAAGTATATTTATTTACATCTTATTCCTATTCATTTTTTTCTGCAAATACTTGCTTAAATTATAATGAGAAATAATTGACGGTAAATATGTTATTTATCGTATGAGCTATTTTCAAAGATTTTATTTTTAGATGGTTTTCTACAGAGTTAAGAATAAAAAATAACAATATAGATCTTAAAATAATATATCAATATTACAACCATATCCACAAATTATAACATAAAACATATCACAAAATTATTCACATAACTTTATATTATATTAGGCAAAAACTACAATACAAACTTCAAATTATGGTCTAATCATATATTTTAAAAATAGTTTCTTAATAAATTGAAAATTAAATATGATAAATTACATTATCAAAAATTAACTAATATTAATTATTAAAATTAATACTAATAACACTAATAAATATAAAAAATTAATTTAAAAATAATAATCACTACAATAAATTAAAAAAATCAAGTTGGATAAACCATAAAAATGTCAATATTAATGGTAATTGTAATCAATTGGCGCATCAGCTTACATGCTTATTACACACCCACATGAATTGGAAAAAAAATGCAAGTAATCACGGCATCATCATGAGCCAACAGATTAGGAATAGAGTTGACAACATGTTTTTCTATCTAGCGTTTTATATATATATTAAATTTAAATATTGCAGTGTTTAGATTTTTTTTTTATGATCGAAATAAATATAATATTATTAAAAATTGTCATAACACTCCATATATTGAATTTTCACAAATTTTAAATTAAATTTTCAAAAATTTCTACTAGATTTTATTATAATTTTTATTAAATTTTTCATTATTTTTATAGCTAATTTGTGACCCTAATAATTTGCAACTTGAAGCTATCACAACATCTTGAATGCACAACCAATAAATAAACAACCTCGAACATTATTTTCCAAGCTATAAGCCATTAAATACTAGTAAACAGTATATGCCCACTTGTATTCACAACCAATAAATAAATAACCATGTGAAATAGCAAACATTATTTTCCAAGCTATAAGCCATTAAATACTAGTGAGCAGTATATGCCCACCGTTAAATCATGAGCATATACTGCCCACAACATTGAATGGCCTATAGCCTAAAAAATATGCGTTGCAATGTGAGATTAGTGTGAAGCTTGGCATGTTTGTACATGTGCACACATACAATTAAGCATAAAATGATCAGACATGAGCGGCCATTTTTTTCTTCTATGTACAGTGGCCGATAATGTCCACCTGGTTGAATTGAATTAAAATATTAAAATTATTGTTGGTTTTTCGGAGAACGATGAAAATCATTAGCGTGGAGGGTAGTGGACAAGCTGACAAGTCTAATACATGGTCACTGCTGTAACAACAATGCATGTGTGCTGGGCGAATCAAACTCTTTATAAAATAATGTGCTCTTTCTTATAAAACCTAGATGCCCTGATTGCCACTTTTAGGGCCCATTCTTTAGCCTACAAGCTCCAGAAGGCAAATTTTTGAGATGCGAGTAGGAAAGGAGAAGGTAAATCCACCGATTTCACGTTCTTTTTCCTTCTTTGAATTCTCAAGTCTCTCCTTAGATAGGCTATTTGGACACCACTTTTTTGTTGGAATTTCTGGAGAATTCCAAACATATAGAGGAATAAAATAATTCCTCAACTTCAACATAGAGATTTAACTGAAACAGGTGTAGACAAAGATGCATAAAACAACAATTTCATTAAGCATAAAAGTTGCTACAAAATGATAGATCTTTTTCAGAATCTTCAGTTTAGGATTACACAAAAAATTTCACTTCTTGACTCTTGCAAACGCATTGCTGTAAATTCTTTGTCTCTGTTTTTTGGTTTTTGCCTTCGTGCTTTCAAAATACAATACACAACAACTCACAATGCATTCACGGCATATATATATAAGAAAATTATATATATATATATATATATATATATATATATATATATATATATTCTGTATTTATAATATATGTCAAAATATAACCAAAGTTAAAAATCTAAATGTACTGCGTTAAAATAAAATTAACCCAAGTTAAAAATAAAACATATGCGACAAAATAAAATTAAATCAAAACTTTATGTTAAGGTTAAGAACCTTATTCCATTCATACTTTCTGGGGGCTGCTTGGAAGACCTTCATGTGAGTTCTATTCACCTCCCGAAATTAATTGTGGTTGGTAAAGAGGTGGGTCCAGAGGTGAGTGACGTCACCTCCTCTGGGGGTCGTCTTCCCCTTTGCTGCTCACGCTTGGATGCCCCTCCGGAATGTGTTGGTTGTGCAATGAATATGGTTGGTGGAGTTTAATGCGGTGGTTGTTGTTGATAAGTGATATGTGGTTGCGTGAAGTTCTAAACTGGAGATTTGCTACCACCATTCTTCAAACTCCTCACATCATAATTGATGTCGCCGCTTCTGCTGTCTTTTCATTCCCATCACAATTAATGTTTCCACCCTACTTCTTTGCATGGAAATTGGAATTAATATTCAAACACTCCCCCTTAATTTCAACTGCTGGTTTTTCTTGCATACCCAGGCATTTCCTTAAATAATTAAAACTTTTCTGCGTTAATGTCTTTGTCAATATATCAGCAAATTGTTCCTCTGTTCTGTAATGATGTAAAACAATCTCACCATTGTTAACCAGTTCTCTTATAAAATGAAATTTTGCATCAATATTCTTTGTTCTCTTATGGAAGACATAATTCTTTGATAAAGCTATCATTGAGCTGTTATCAAAGTAAATTGTTGTTCCTTTGTCCTATTCATGACATAAATATTTGAGCATTCTTCTCATCCATACTACATGGCATGATGCTGCTGTTGTTGCCACATATTTTGCCTCTATCGTTGATAAAGAAACTATTGGTTGCTTCTTGGAAGCCCATGAAACGACTCCCGATCCCAAATAAAACACATGTCTAGATGTGCTCTTTCTTTCATCTACACTTCTAGCCCAATCAATGTCAGTGTAATCAGCGAATTTAAAATTTTCAGATCAGGAGTATGAAATACCATACCCCTTCGTTCCATTCACATACCTTAGAATCCTCTTGGTTGCCTGCCAATGAGTCTCTTTCGGTCTTTCCATAAATATGGAGATTAAATTTACAGCATGCATAATGTTCAGCCTAGTTGCAGTCAAATACATGAGGCTGCCAACTATGCTTTTATATAGACTAGGATCAAAATCCTTGATATTGTCTTCTTTGCTTAATTTTAACCCCATGATAGTTGGAGTTACAGCTGCTTTGTTGTTCTGCATGTTGAATCTTTTCAACACTTCTTCAACATATTTTGCTTGGGAAATAAAAATCTCATTTTCATTTTGCTCTACTTCAATTCCAAGAAAATATCTCAAAAAACCCAAATCAGTCATTTCAAATTCACTTTTCATGACTGCTTTAAAATCAACAATGAGAGAAACTTCATTGCCAGTAAAGATTAAATCTTCTACATATAAAAAAAAAAAATAAGAATATTACCATCATTTTCTTTTATGTAGAGCGTGGGTTCTCCATCACATTTTTCAAACCCACTTTCAGTCAGGTAAGCATCTATTATGTTGTACCATGCTCTTGGTGCTTGCTTCAACTCATAAAGAGCTTTCTTCAACTTGCATACTCTATGCTCTTTGCCTTCAATTTCATAGTCTAGAGGTTGTTCAACATATACCTCGTCTTTCAACACTCCATTCAGGAATGCAAACTTCACATCCATTTGGTAAATCTTCCACCTGTGTTGTGCTGCTATGGACAACACTGCTCTCACTATTTCCATTCTTGCAACCGGTGCGGAAGTTTCCTCATAATCTCTTCCTTGTTGCTACTTGTAGCCTTTGAAAACAAGTCTAGCTTTATGCCTTTCAATCTTGCCTTCAACATTGCTCTTGGTTTTATAGATCCATTTTACTCCAATGACTTCTTTACCTTTAGGGAGGTCCACTAACTCCCATGTATGAATCTTTTCTATTGCACCATTTTCTTCATCCATTTCTTTAATCCATTTTTCTTCTTTTACGACATCTTTAAAATGACTTGGGTCATCAACATGACAATACAAAGAAAATAAAGATTTTAGACCGACATTATCATTTACCTCTCCTTGTTCATAAATCTCACTCATATTTCTGAATCTTGGTCTTCTTGGTGTACTTGGAGTTCTACTTGAACTTGAGGGAGTTTCAGTTCCCTGTGGTGTGCTTGGAGAAACACTTCCTTGATTTCTCAATGCTGTTCTATTTCCAGCTTGTGGTGTAGTTTGTTGTGCTTGCGGTGGTGGAGGAGGAGCCACCAAGGAGGGATTATTTGTTGTTGTCCCTTCCTCTTCTTCTTCATGAGACACACATCTCTTCACATTCACCATTTTCTCTACGCTTCCATCCCAAGCTTCTTCTTCAATAAACTGCTCATCTCTGCTGATTATAACTTTCTTCCTGGATGGATTATAGAGTTTGTATGCCTTGGACTCATCACTGTATCGAACAAAGATACTTTTCTCCCCCTTATCGTCCAAATTATTTCTTAGCTGATCTAGAATGTGTGCATAAGCCACACAACCGAATACTCTCATGTGGGCGACAAACTACTTTATGTCGCTCCACGCTTCTTCCGGAACTTTGTTCATGACAGCTTTGGTTGGTCATTTATTTAAGATGTACGCTACACAATTGCAGCTTTAGCCCAATACTCATTTGGAATTTTTTTTTCCTTCAACATACTTCTGACCATGTCCATGATGGTCCTATTCTTCCTTGCTGAAACACCATTTTGCTAAGGTGTGTACCTTGTGGTAAATTTCTTATGTATGCCATTCTCCCTACATAAACGTAGGAACTCTTTGGAGATGTATTCTCCACCTCTGTCAGTTCTTAGCACTTTGATGTAGTGCCCACTCTGCTTCTCAACATGAGCTTTGAAGTGGCAGAACTGTTCAAACACTTCACTCTTCTGTTTCAAGAAATACACCCATGTCTTTCTGGTGTAATCATCTATGAATGTCAAAACATATTTGTTGCCAACTAAAGATGGTGTTTGCATCGGTCCACACAAACCTAAGTGGACAATATTTAAGGGTGTCTTTGCCCTTATATTCTTCCATGCTGGAAAGCTTTCTCTGTGTTGTTTATCCAAGATACAACCTTCACAAAGGTTTTCTAGTTTCTCAATCAATGATAAACCTTTTACCATTCCCTTTCTATGCAACAAGTTCAGGGCTCCGAAATTGAGATGTCCAAATCTCAAGTGCCATAACTAGTTTTCTTCTTTCACTTCCTCTTGAAAGACTTCTTGTGTTACAACTGATACATTTCTTCTTTCCTTCAAGTCTGCTCTGAGCTTGAGAGGAAACATCCTATTGCTTTTCATCTGCACCTCTGCAATGACTTTCTTGCTTGGAGGTATGTCCATGATTTTGCAGACATCATCTTTAAAAAATACACTGTAGCCCTTGTAAATGAGTTGTCCAATGCTCAAAATATTACATTTCAAGCTAGGTACATAATATACATCTGACACAAACTTATGTTCTCCATTTCTTGTCAGGATACTGACTCTGCCTTTTCCCTTGACAAATATCTTGCTATTAGTTCCTGTTGTTACTTAATATTTAACATTTTCATCCAGATTGGCAAACATTGCTATGTTTTTTAGAAATTTGAATAACTGATATGTTATCCACTGAGATTCTCCTGATCACACACTATTTTAACTTCATGCACAATACAAAATATCTTCTACCATTGATCATTAATTGCGGAAATAAAAACAATCACATGCGCACATTAAAACCATAAAAAATCACACATATGAACGTAGTATTTTATGGGAAAGCTTAAAGCTGAAAACCCCCAACTATCTATATATTATATGTCATAGATATCATGTAAAAATCATCATACAAAGCTCCTCACAAGCTCTCAGTACAATCTCCAATTTCTACACACTAATCAAGCTAGATCTAGCAAAACACATGCTCCAATATCTGCCACCTGATAGCCTACCTCTACTGGGAAATCAATGCTAAATATGGGCTCATAAATAAATTTGAACCACCTGGCTTGTACTGCGCAATCCTCATTGGCATCTCCAATCACTGGTTGTTGCAAATCATGCAACAGTATAGTCACAACTGATAGTCACACTGCTCTTTCACCTATCTCTTCACTGGTCTCCACTGAAACTGTCCATGCATTGAAGTTAACTGATGTATTCTTTAGTTGATTAATGATTTTATAATTAGTGAATTAATTAGTAATTAATTCACACCACTCTCACTAGTGTATAAATCAGTTAGACTAGATACAACTAACTCAACTATGTTTAGCTTAGTTAAACTGAACACAACTCCATTAACTTCCTCAATAAACTCCACCAAACTCTCTCACATGAGTTCTAACTGAAGTATCCATGCAATAGCTCCACTTAACCCTAAGGAATAGCGTAATTCTTTCTGTCAGCTCCTGTGCCACATCTGTGCACTTAACTGAAGTGCTCCAAGAGAATAAGATAATGTTTAGAGTCCAACTATTATTAAGAGCTAATAATATTCGACATATCAATTTTTAGACTCGCAATCTAAAAATAGATTCCGCCCAATATGTCTAAAAATATAATTCCATCTATTTTTTTTTCAACTTGACCAACCATCCACAAATAGCATCCTGCAACTCATAGAATATGATCCACATGTCTAAAAATAGACATAGTCTAAAAATAGACTTTGCGGCAAAAATAGCCTGTGGGCCCACTTAGTGAAGGCGACTTCTTTCCACTAAGCTCATCATCTTGTTGCAATCTCAACATGTTTCCAGTCATGTGCTTGCTACAACCTGAGTCTAAGAACCATACATCATGTTGTTTATCTTGTGATACATTACATGTTAACAACACATTACTCTGGTTCTTATTTTCCTTTGCAAAATAGGCATTCTGCCTATTATTCATGTCATTTTTCTTTTTCCTACATTCATTGGCGTAGTGCCCATATTTCTTGCAATAATTGCACTGGAATTGGGATTTATCATAACTTTTTCCATGAGCTTAATGTTGGCTTGAGCCTTCATTATGGTTTTGATTGCTACTTCTTCCACTCGAACTTGCAGGGTTGTTTCTCCCTCTATTTTTGGCTTCTGCCTCTTCCTCGGTTGTTTTCTCTACCTTGACCTCTGCCTCGGCCAAAAGACATTTGAGTCTTGAAAGCTTGTTCCAATGAGGAATCTGTTCCTCTTTTCAGTCCGTGTTCATGAGACATTAGGGATGCACTCAGCTCATCCACTGTAAATTGTGAGAGATCCTTTATCTCTTCTATTGCCACTACTATCGCATCAAATCTTGAGGGTAGACTTCTCAATATTTTCTCCACAATTCTTCTTTCTTCAAGTGTCTCTCCATGAGACCTTATCTGGGTAACCAACCCAATACCATGAGTGAAAAATGAGTCTATATTTTCAAACTCTTTCATACAGAGACATTGAAAATTTCTCCTTAGCATTTGCAACTTTGTTGTCTTCACCTTCTCCATGCCTTGATAGGCTGTCTTGAGAATATCCCATGCCTCCTTAGACTTTGTTTCTGCTGCAATACTTGCGAAAATACTCTCATGTATAGATTGAAAAAGATAGAAGAGGGCTTTGGAGTCCTTCTTCCTATTATCTTTTAACAAATCTCTTTCTGCTGCTGTCAAAGCAACCAACGCTGCTGCATCTACTAGTTTTGGGTAGCCATTCTCAAATAGCTCCCATATGTCTTGTGAAACAAATAGGGCTCTCATCGTGATTGCCCAATAATCATGATTCTTTCCGTTAAACTGTGGAAGTTGGGGATTTGTCAGACTGGTGCCTGTTGCTGCCATTGTGACTGTGCAAACCAGACAATTTTCTTGATTGTGTAAAAAAAAACAAATAAATATTTCTCTGCAGGAGAAATCCTCTTCAACAAACTTTTTACAGCTTCTACAGTGAAGAGCAGTCTCTTCTTCGTTCACTAAGCGCCTAGACTAGCTCTGATACCATGTTGGAATTTCTAGAGAATTCTGAACATACAGAGGAATAAAATAATTCCTCAACTTCAACACAGAGATTTAACTCAAACAGGTGTAGACAGAGATGCATAAAAAAAAAAATTCATTAAGCATAAAAGCTGTTACAAAATGATAGATCTTTTTCTGAATCCTCAGTTCCAGATTACACAAAAAATTTCACTTCTTGACTGCTGCAAATGCAGTGTTGTAAATTCTTTGTCTCTGTTTTTTTGTTTTCTACCTTCGGGCTTTCAAAATACAATACACAACAACTCATAATGCACTCATGGCATATATATATATATAAGAACATTACAAATATATATATAATTATATTTCATCTAATTTTACAAAGGTCTTGGTTTGGGTTTAAAAAATTTTCTTGGAGGTTTGGATTTAAGGGCATTTCTCGGAAGCGGAGTGATTTTGCAAAGAATTGTTTTGGGTTTAAAGAATTTTCTTGGAGGACATTTCTTGGAGGTATGTGATACATTTTTTTGGATTTTTTTGTGCTTCATTTTTTTTGAAAGTATGGAGTTGGGCTTAATTTCGAAAAGACATTTTCTGGAAGTATTTTTTAAAGTGACGTTTTTTTTTTAAGTTGGAGGCATTTTTTGAAGTGACATTTTTTTAGAGTACGTGTTTTGAGTTGAAGTAAATCTTTTGAGCTTCGTTTCATTTTTATAAGACATTTTTTTCTCAAATTTTTTAAAGTAAGTGTTTTGTATTGGAGTATGTATTTTTTGAAAAAAAATTAAAATGAATTTTTTTTAAATTAAATCTTTTGTGATGTTTTTTCTAATTGAGTTATTGTCTAATTTTTTGAAGGAAATTTTTTTAACTTCATACCCTATTATCATGGGAAATCGAAGGACTTGTGCGAGAAAATATGATCGAAAAAGAGACCCTGAGGAACATAGAGAAAAGATGAGACAATCTCGCAAAAGGAAGTTAGAAGCCCTCTCAAATATTGAAGAGGAAAATCAACCTCAAGCAGAAATTGAAGCAGGTATGTAAATGTAAATATTATGATCTATTGATATATTTAAAATTTTCCTAGTGTAAAATGTGAAGCTTAATTTTTATTTGATGAACTAATTTGAAAAATATTTTGTTTAATGTAAACAAACAGAGATATTCCTCAAAACATTGATGATGAGATACAAAATTTTGAAAGAGAAAGTGAAAGAGATATTGAACCAATGATTGAAGATGGTGAAAATATTATAAGAAATCCAAATAAAGAAATTGAATCACAAGGTATGTACATATATATATAATATATATTAAACACATGCATGTCTTATTGAAATTATAGATATATTTATTAATTTAGTTATTTATTGAATATGTACTATTTTTTCGAATATGTATAGATGAAATCACTGTCGATGATGAGATGTTAGAAAATGTTAACACTCACACATATGGAGATAAAAAACCTGACCATGCTATACGATATCGTGTTAACTGCATTTTTGAAAAGTATTTCTTAAATGAGCGGGTGACAGTTCAGGCTCAAATATTGAAAGGTCTCCTATCATTAAGGAAATTAAAAGAAGCTACGACACTATTGGGTATTCGAAAATCAACCAAAGATAAAAAAAATGAAGGAATATGTGATAAAAAATATGAGTAGTGCTATAAAGTCAATTAAGATATCTAGAGAGAAAGATGTTTCAATTGTACGTAGAGGAATACAGATGGCAATGGTTTCATCAAGTACTCAAGAGAATCGTTTGGTAACATCTATGGCACGAGCACTGGGAACCTCGCGAAAAACTTTGCACAAACATTGGAAATTTCGGCTGCAAATAGATGTAAATGATGAACTCACTTGTTGGAGAGCTATTTGTAGGCAACCATACAAAGATAGACTTGGAGAAAATGTTAAAAAAATAATATATGAATATTGGAAGAACAATTCGTGTGTTTCGCCAACTGCAAGGCATGTGATGCGAAGAAGAATAGCACAAAATCAGTACGAAGAACATGAAAAATATTTCTTGGAAACCACTCACATAGAGTTATTCAACAATTTCAAAGAAGAGAATCGTCAAATTCATGTTTCACTCAGTGCTTTTGTTCAACAAAAACCATGGTATGTAAAACCTATCACCGTACGCGACAGTTGTTGTTGTTGTTATCATGTGGAATTTGAGTTATATTATGACACATTCCTTGATTTCAATAGAACATTATGGAAGGATTCACCTCCTCCTTCCACTATCCGTGATTTCATATCTCAAATTCTATGTGAAAGAGAAAGCGATGAACTATTTTAAAAAAAGAAATGTGTTGGTGGTAAAAAATGCGATGATTGTGGAAATTTGACTAAATTTCAAAACAAATATCGTATTGATATAAATGATCAATCATTGTCCAACATGAAAGTGAAATGGAAGAGATATGAATATATCGATACATCGATTCAAGGTGCAAATAGTGTTAAAAGAATTGAATTACTAGAAAACGAAATTTTTCTGATAGACTTTTTGAGAAAGTTTGAGGCAGAAATTTACAAATACACCAAGCATTCCCATAGAGCTCGATGGCAAGACTTGCAATTCAAAAAATATCGTGAATTTTTTCCACCAGGGACCATTTTGTCAGTGATTGATTTTGCAAAAAACTACACATTTGTTCCACAAAAAGAAATTCAGAGTGAATACTATCATTCTGACCAAGTCTCCATGCTCGTCCATATTCTATATAGACATGTTGAAAAAAATGTCGATCATATAGAAAGCACCAGTGAAAATCGACATATCATTAAAGAATATCACTTTTATATCAATGACGATCATACACATGATACATGTTTTGTACAACATTGTTTTGGAAAAATTTATGATTCCTTGAAAAATCGTGGAATAACATTCAATGAACATTGGATATGGTCAGACGCATGCACAGGTCAATTCAAATCTGCACGATCATTCTTTTGGTTGTGTTGTCTTCATAAGAAAACATGCATTAAACATTGTTGGAATTTCTTTGAGACTGGCCATGGAAAAGGAGAACATGACGGTGCAGGAGCATGCATAAAAGGAGCACTTCGAAGATATCAAATGAAACACTCTGCAAGCTGACTTGTGAACGCTAAAGAAGTTGTTCAATGGTGCATCGCTACTCTAAGCCATGAGACTAACCCATCAAGGGAAGTGCGAAGGTACATTCAATTTAATTTATATTGGAAATTTCTAATTTTAAACATTGTATATTTATCATGCAATGATTATCTTTGATTGTATTTTGATATCATATTTACAAATTCTTCTTTTAATTTTCCATATAAAGGTTTTTCTAGCATATTGGGATTGAAGACGTAGATAGATCAATTGGAAGTGACGTTGAAACAATAAAAGGGACTCAAAAATTGCATTCAATTCAAACAAAGTCGTCCAGAAATGTTTTTGCATTGGATAAAAGAAAAATTCTTGTTTTTTTTATGTTTTCATAGACAACACAAAATCCAATGACGTTTGTGAAAACAAAATGTATGTGAACGATTGGAAACATACAAAGCTAAATACAAAAGGCAAAATGTCTGTTGCAATGTTTGAAGAAATGCAATCAGAGGAAACTACAATATCATTCGATGGTGACCGAGTTTCTGATATTGTTAGAGAAGGTAACATTTGAATTACTTTCTAATGATTTAAAGATCTAGAAATAAATTTAAATATGTATAATTTTGTTAAGTTTTCTTTATTGTGCAGGAGATGTTTTTGCTGTAATTTCACCTATTGACAATGATGAAAATGTGAAGTATTATTTTATGCGTTGCACTAAACAAAAAATGAAATTATTACAAAACTATAATGATCACGGATTTCAATATGACAGAGGGTCTATTATACTGAAAGGTTATTTTTTCAGACAAACTCATCAAAGTGGAGACTTTGTTTACTTTGAATACTATGAACCTGATTCCATAAGTTGTCAATATAGTCACTTGGTGTGTGCAGCACGCATAAAGTTGATAGAAGTTCAATCAAAGAAAAAATCGAAAATTAAGAGATGGAAAATGTCAAAATCCAATCATGAACGGATTATTGAAGATGGAATTCCATTAGAATTTTTTTGATTGAATTGTCCAACAATTTATTCTCTTTGGATTAAATATGTTTTAGAACTTCCAGTACTCAACTAAAAATTGAGCTGCTTATGTTATTTGTGCAAGTGTTTGCACATGTAAAAATTGTTTTGGTACAAGCACGTGCTCTAGTATCAACTGAAAGTAGCTTTTCTATACATGTGCATTGATGAAAAATGTTACATGTATTGGATATATATATATATATATGTTCTAGAATGAAATTAATTGTTCAAGTAGTTTTACTATGTGCATTGATGAAAAATTATTTACGTACTCAATATATATGTTCTAGAATGCAATTAACTGGAACTAGTTTTTCTATGTGCATTGATGAAAAACTAGTTGGATTTTCTGGTAAAAAGTATCCACAATGTAAATAAATCATCCGCAGTATAGTTTTGTACGAAGATTCCTTTCAGACAAGAGACTCAGAGCACTTCTCCGACTTTTGGTGGGATTTGACCCACATCTCTATTCCTGATTGAAAATCTAGTACAAAATTTGTTTGTCCAATGGTCGGATATGTTCAATGTGCATTGATGAAAAATTTTACTTGTATTGGATAGATATGTTCTAGAATGCAATTAATTGTTCCAATTAGTTTTTCTATGTGCATTGATGAAAAATTAGTTGGATTTTCTGGTAAAAAGTTTTCACAATGTAAATAAATCAACAAGGCTACCTATTTGAGTGCATTAACGACATTGACCCAAATTCAACAATCATATATATGTACTAGAATTATATTTCCAATCAAATTTAAAGGGATAATTTGTACATATATCTACTTCTTTAAACTCTTTTTTCAATTAGAGCTCAATTGATACATGGTTAGTTGCATTGAAAAGCTATGTTCTTCCTATTGGAAATTTTTTCATTCAAACAAGACTACATGTAGAGATCAAAAGAAATCTTAAGATTCCAAATATACTTAAACCATCCAAAAGGGATTTGTGCAACATTACTTGACATACCATGCCAATTATAGTGAACAACTATCCAATAGAAACATTTAACATGTTATATACCACATGTGCCAAATGTAGATTGAAACCATCCAAAACTTTAAAATTTTAAAAGCTTTTTGATAATATATCGTGCAACATTAAAACATTAAACATTTAAAACATTAAATATCACATGCAAAATGTAGATTGAAACCATTCAAAACTTGAGTTTTAAAAACTTTTTGATTATATATATCGTGCAACGTTACTTCACATGCCATGCCAATTATAGTTCAACTAGATCCAATAGAAACATGTTTAACATTATATACCACATGTGCCAAATGTAGATGGAAACCATCCAAAACTTAAGTTTTAAAAACCTTTTGATTATATATCATGCAACATTAAAACAAATTAAACATTTAAAACATTAAATATCACATGCGAAATGTAGATTGAAACCATCCAAAACTTGAGTTTTAAAAACTTCACATGCCATGCCGATTATAATTCAACTATCCAATAAAAACATTTAACATTATATTACATGCCAAATTTATATTGAAACCATCCAAAACTTTTAACTTTTAATTTAACAAAAAATTATAGATCACAACATTACTTCACATGCCAAATGTACTCCAAGCATCCAAAACTTAAATTTAAAAAAAAAAACAAATTATAACACGTCATTACATAACATGCCAAATGTAGTTCAGATGACAACATTAATTTATAGATGACAACATTACTTCACATTAACATGCCAAAAGTACTATTTAACCATGTCCAAAAATTAACTTTTTGAAACAAAACAAATTATATTAACAATGTAATAAAATATGTCCAAAAGTTGTAGATCTCACAAGTATCAAACTGTATCAAGTTTAACAAATTTTAAGACCATGGATCTAAATCCCGAAATCAAATCTACAAATCATGTCCATCAAATAGAGACGGATCTAGCGTCTTTCCTATTAGGGTCTCAATCCGTGCCCTATCATGTGAAGCATCATGGGAAACCTATATACACAATGCACATGTACTTGAACATTAAAATTTGATGTTTTAAAAATGAGTGAGAATATATATATCTAGAACTTCATGTAAAAAACATTTAATTTATAACAAAAAAATCATGCAATACCTCATGAGGTTCCCTCTCCATTTGATGAACAAGTTCTGCCCCCATAGGAACATCTGCAGCAGTAAACTGTACAATATACATGTAAAGTTATATATATATATATATATATATATATATATATATTAAAAACTTTCAAAAGAAAATACACGTGTACATATATAAACTTATTTTAAATAATATTAAAAAAAGGAACTAAAGATAACTTGTTCAAATGTTGTGGATGTTCCTATCTCCGTCGCTAGAGTCCGCGGATTAAAGAAATATTCTATAGGAACCTAAATTCAAAAAAAATTAAATAACTCAAAATATAGATATCTATATATATATCTCAATTTTTAATGAAACTTTTTGAAGTGGAATATATATATATATAACTTTTAAACATAAATTTTAAACTTGTGAAAAATTGTCCATACTTGTGGCTCATCTCCCAAGGAAGTAGAAGGTACATCTCCCAAGGAAGAAAAAGGTACCGCCATCCCAAAAACATCGGACAGAATCGGTATCTGTTAAAACATTTTATCAAATTATATATACATACATGTACATATGTGCACAATTACTTATTTTAAAATAACTTAAAAAACACTAACATTTGCCAACATATCTTGATGGTCAGATCCATCTACATTGTTTGAACTAGAGGTCCCGAATGGGATATTAACATTTTCGTCACGCATCATGTGTGAGAACTACAAATGGTGTTTTAACATATAATCATAAATTTTTGTTAGATTATTGTACATACAAATAAATGTATACATGTACATACACATGTATTTATTAAAAATTGTACACATGTATATATGTACATGTTAAAATAATTTCAAACCCTAAGGTCATTAACACAAACCATTCTGGTGCCCTATTCCTCATGAAGAATTAGGTCTTGCAAACCATTGCGACAATTTTTTGCATATATTCAGAGATCTTCAACATTCATGTTGTCAATCTCCTCATCTGTACAATACAAAAAATTGGAACGTGCATTTTCACGTTCTCTTTGTCGATTTAAACAAACATCGACTCCACCCAATCCGATGTAAAAATTTTCGATCATAACATCTCTCTCTTCTCAACTTATTTGAGAAGTCGCATCCATCTCTGACCGTAGAGTTTTGACCTGAAAAGGTCGACTCACCAATGGCGGCTCATGGTGAGGCAACTCCACATCTCAGTTAGCGCCCTTACGTTCATATAATCGACCTTTCCCTGGGCCAAAAAATTCTGATGGAAGGTCATTGTAGTTGGGTTTCATACCCAAAAAAAATTATGCGTAAAACATTTGTGCAAAATAAACAGGAACCTTGTCGTTCCATGGGAGCTTTCCATAGGCCGCAAGGTGCCTATCATACAAATAGCGAACTGCTTTTGGGTGCTTGAAATATTGCACCTTCAAAATTTTTCTTTTTGGCCCTTCCTTGAAATTAAACATTGACTTGGCCACTTCTTTTGTAACTCTTTGTTTTACATCCTCCCATTTATCTGGACCCATTACTGTTTATTTTCTCTTTCTCATCACTTCTAAAAATGTATCAGTCGTTGGCCCAATATTTCTGTACACATTTACAATTTTTCCTAATGAATGTGTAACTATTTCAAGGCTTTGTCGACTCTCAGCAAGTAGAGACAAAGCCATGAGATCTCTCTGCAATTTTGCATAAATTCTTTCACACCTTTGTAAGGTGCATTGTGCCATGTTTGTTTCCCATGGTATATCAGTAATTGCAGCCCGATAAGTTGTGTTGGGTAGACAACCTTCTTCTTGAATGTAACAATCTACGCTACATCTATTTTGACCACTAGTTGGAACATTTTCGGCCTCTGCATCAATATATATAAAATTTCGTATATTAGAAAAAACACATGTAAAAAAAGTTGTACAAATTTAATGAAAAAAATATTGAAATTGATGGCAACCTTGACGTTGTTTGTTAGCATCTTCTCCAACACGACCCTGCTGAGAACCAGACCCAGAATGACCCTGCTGAGAACCAGCAGCCGTTGATTGGCCTTCAGGGGAATAAATATCACCCCCTTCACGCTACCTGCTACCACTCGTTGATGGCCCTCTAAGTGGATTTGAACCACCACCAACCTCTCGAGACGAGAGAGAAGCTTCATAAACAAATACGAATTTATAATCAATTGAAAAATACATTCATGTGTACATATAAATACATATACGTATTCATTGATTAAATTGCGTGAACCATACCACGACTGGTTGAACCATGGGCACACTCCATGGATGGAGTAGAAAGCATTCTCCTCTTACCTCCTAAAAGTTAAAAAATGCAACTTATTAACAACTAATTTAACTCACAAAGTTAATAAAAAAATCAATTCCATATGTACACACATGTATGGAGATTTAAGATTATATTTAAATACCGTGAACATCCCCCAGTCCCTGAACTTACATACGGGATTCGGCTGATCTTCGCCGTTCATCCTCCATGATATATATATCTATTGGTGGACATTTACACAAAATAGATTTTAGAAAATCAATTTGTAATTTAGTGTACACAAATTATGTAGAACACAACTTTCAAAGCAATAATTGATGTGTGAAACTCAATTTAAGCAAATTTTTTTTTATAAAAATGATAAGTTTACCTTAAAGTGGTTGTGTTTTATGGATATTAGAGGAAGCCTAAGTTAGTTTGTGGGAGAAATGACACATGTACATAGTTTACCTTAAAGTTACATTGTGTTTTATGGATATTAGAGGAAGCCTTTAGTTTGTGGGAGAAATGACATATGTACATAGTTTACCTTAAAGTTGTTGTGTTTTATGGATATTAAAATGAAGAACTTATATTTAGATCCATTCCAGAGATTGACTGTAGGGGAATTTACTAGATATGTCACCTTTCATAAAAGATGAGATCCAGAGGCTACCTGGCCCTTTACAGACTTTGCCTATAGAACTTGAAGTAAACACTAGAGGCATTAACAATATCTAAGAACGTTTCATGCTCAGACATGGGAATGTGTCTCTTTCCCTACGCAGAAAAATAGTTCAAGGTAATTAATCTTCATAGACATGTCATCAAGTAGGTCAATGTGATCATCCCCAACTTACTTTTCATGAAATTAGGCTTGGAATCCTCTACAACCTGGTGGATGGAGTTGAATTGGAACTAGGTCAAGGCCTTTACAAAATACATGCTAGTGAATAACACTTACTAGGTTATGCCAACAAATAAAGTGGGAGAAATGTTTTCTCCTCGAGGTTATCCAATTGGGTGTGTAATACCAACTTCACCTATTTCCTAACAGGTTTCTCTCTTAGGTTACAAAGTGTCTTAGGCCATTAACTTCCATAGACCTCAATAGATTATTATAGCTGGAATTCTATTTCTCAAGTGTGTAAGAGAAGAAATAATTCTTGTTTAGATTTTAACAATGGCTAAGATGGTCAAATTTTTATTTCGGAAAACAAATAAACTACATATATGCAAGACTTCAATATTTAGATGCAATTTTTTTTTCAAATGCAAAAGTTAGTATGATTTAGGGATAATTTTAAGGATGGAAAATTATCTTGAAGTTTAAAATGTTGGCGAATTTCATTAGTCCCCAATATGTGAACTATAAAATTTTGATGATAAGTTTGTAAAATTATATAAATTTATAATGATTTTATATATATTCTCTATATAATGTTGGCTATTTTTAAGGTAAAATAATTTTATATTGTAAAATTTGGGCGAATCATTTTTACAAAAAAATGGAAATTGGCGAATCTTTTTTTGGGAAAAATCATGGAAAATTAGCCCACCTGCGAATATTAGCCCCTAAAATTTTCCATGGTATGATGTGCAATATTATGCCAATTGCAAGAATATTTAGGGGATCTCTTTGCACTATGAGCAGGAAACAATTTATTGGTTCTCATACTCCCGAGCTGCTTTCTCTATGGAATCACAAAATTCTAGTAGAAGGCCAAGTCATGAATCTAATTTTGTTGATTGCTAAAGGTGAGAATCACCATAGCTAGTCCATGTAGTCCTCCACCACTAACCCAGATTGATAAGTTGTTAACAATTTTCCTCATTATTTCAAAGAATAAGAATCCAACCAAATTTTTTTATCATGTTAATCATGTTTGAATTTACATTATCACAATTTTTTAGGGAAATAATGATGGTTGTGGTCCATTCCTAATGACAAATAAGGTACCCCTTTAATTGCAGGTTTCATCATGATAGTTAGTGAATTGTTTGGAAATCTATGAAAACTGCTTTTGTGCCTTTATGGAAAGAATTTTGGTTTTTCACCTCTTATTGAACTAGCAGATTTAAAGAAATGTTGCTTCTAAAATTTATGTCCATGTGTCAATTTTGATAGGCTTTATGTTGTTGGGCAACTTTTTATAGATACAAGGGATTTTCACATGACTTTTTTCAATCATTGAGACTTCTAAGTTGGGAACCATTTTGTGTGACATTACTAACATGTAATATATTTTATTGATAGTTATTGGAAGCATTTTATATTGAAAATGAATTAGAACTATGGAGGTAGATTGGCATATGGACTTTTGGTAGCTACAACTTTTCCAAATAAGTGAATGTATTTGAAAACTGAACCTCTAGTTTATTTTGGTTTAGACAAGGTCTAGAATTTGAAAAGTGAATTCCCTTCCCAATTGGCTAACTTTAGATGATCCTAAACACATTTTTATTTAAATGATGAGGGAGATAGCACAACAAAACTAGTTTGTCCATATTCAAATCAAGTTGGTATCAAAGTACAATTTAGCTCATTTCAGTCAAGGTTAGCTAGAAGAATTAGCTATTGGTTTTTGTATTTATGCAAGGAGAGTTAAGTTGTGTGCAAGTTTATGTGTGTGAAGAGAAACTCAATATTGAGAGCTCAGTTCTAAAATCACGACAAAGAAGCTTTTTATGCATTACAAGTGTGATGGAAGCTTCATCGATTATCTCTTTTAATCAGTCTCCCTTAACAAAAATATTTGATAAAGAGATGTTGCAGAAGCTCTACATCATGAATGATATGGTGCAAGAGATGTATGAAGATAATAGGGAGAACATTATCCTTCAAGAGAAGTTGATTTCCAAGAATGAGGAGAAGCAAGAAATTCTTGAAAATATGCATGAGATGGAGACTCAACTCCATATTGCAAATGAAAACCAAGCAAGGATGCATGACATGGAGATTCAACTCTATGATGCAAAGGAAGCCTTAGCCAAGTATGTGAATGAAAAAGATGTATGCAATTCAAGTTTGTCTTCAATTTCCTCTCAAAGTGAATGTGTACATGCTTTTGAGAGACACACTAGAGGAATAAGGTCCAAATTTTTGATGAAAATGGGCTATGAAAGTAAAGGGTTAAAGGCAAACATGTACAAGGCATAGTTGAGCCAAATGTTGTTGAGGAAAGGCCTAATTATTTGGGTCTTGGTTATGGAAAACATGATGGAGAATGCTCCAAAGCTAAGGAGGCACATGAAGCTGTTCCAAGAAGGAATTTCATTTCGTGTTCATTACCTCAAGCTTGTGAAGTTTGTGTTCACGATGAATGGAAAATTTTGACACCCACTTTGCAAGAAAATGTTAATAATCATGCAGCTAATGAGAATGTAAAAGAAGAGGATGTTGAAAGCTCTAAAGTCATTGAATTCATTGCTAGTATTCTGAGGAGAGCCACTACCTCATCAAATTCACCTCCTCAAGAAGGCGACAAAGGTGAATGTTCAAGGTATAAATCTGCCTAAATAATCAAATTGCTTTTGATTATGATAAACATGGTAAATATTCACATAAGATTTGGAAAAGTTTTCATGTTCCTTTTGTGGTTTGAATAATCATAATTTGTTTATAGATGTTGGAAGAAGATATCCATGCACATGAAACTTTCTAAATAAATGAGGCAAAAAGTCAAAGGCCCATTGGACAAGGAAAATGATGTTGAAAATAAGATGCAATTGTTTTGCACTCATTGCCATAAGAAAGGTCACCTTGTAGACAAGTGTTGGACTTTGTATCCAACAAGTCATCCACGACATTTGAAGAAGGTGGAAAGAGATATTGACAAGAATGGAAAAGAGGATTCCATAATCTTTGAGGATCAGGATGATTCACATGATGATGAAGTGCAGCTGAAAGAAGCACCATTGAAATGGTTTGGTAAGGGATGGTTAGATTTCTTATCCAATTAATTCCTTGCATGTATTTTGATGTTTCATGAATTTCTTTTCAAATTCAATGTATGGTGTATGTTGCATGAAGAAAGATGTTGAAATTAGAGTTATGTTGACACACTTAAATGAAACAAATATGGAAATTTGTACATGCTATTATTTGACTTGAGAGTCAGTTGTTTGAAGAGGCATGTTTTGTCGACTTGTGTTTGGTTGATGGTTTTGTACACCAATATGTAAGAGTACATGGAGATATTCACATGATGTGAATTTTTTTTCTTTGAAGGAGAAAAATGATATGTCAGCGAGCTATGTTTCTTGCATGATGTGTTTTTCAGTTTGATGGTTTTGTTTGTGACAAGATGTCACAAGATTTTTGGAAGGTCCACTCTTGAGCAAGAGCCTCATGATTACAACCTAATCATGAGAATCAAATGGGAGTGCATCGTTATTTTGAAAACAAACCTCTAGATAGGATTCTAAGCTACCTAGGACTCAAACCATTATTTTTAAATTTGAAATATCATGGTGTGTTTTTTCAATGCCTAAATCCACAACCCTAACATAAATTGTTTTATTATTTTTTTGCAGGATTTAGTTGGTTATATTAAAAGTCAGTTGAATTTAAAATTCTTGGCTTAGTGGCATGAACCAAACATATTGTGTATTAAATGAGGAATTTCTCTCTCCCAATCATTTCTAAATCACCCATATCACCAAGAAAACATGTTTAAGAACATACTTTGGTATGGGAAAGACCTTAGGTCCTTTGACTGTGCACATGTTGTGTGAAAAATCAAAATTGACAATGCAAAAAAGTGAAATTATGAATGAAACCGTGAAAACGAAAAACCCAAAAGTGGTAAATGATTTAAATAGACCTAATTAATTATTTACCAACATAAATTCTTCAACTTTTAGCAACTAAATTATAAGTAAAAAAATAAATAAATTTGTAATTATGGTTTGAAAGTTACATAATCTTAAGAAGCATTTTAAATTAATTCTATCTCATAAAAACTATCCCTCCTAACTTAACAAATACTATCTCTTCCCATAAGGTTCACGACCTCCGTTCCTTAGCACACAAGACATAAATACAATTAATATTTAAATATGTTAATTCCTATTGAAACAAATGAAAAGTTGTATATATGGTTTCAAATATTATAAGAAGGTTTTTGATATGGTTGAGAGAATGTGGAAAATAGAATCCATAAACAAATTATTTTTCAAAACGTATTACTTTCAAAGTATCAACAAGGAATGTACAAGGGTGTTCAATGAATTAACGCTATTTAAATTCCATGATGTACATATTTCTTACTCATAATTTTAACAAATTATTAAATAATGATCTAGATTGGATAATTATATTATTTGTCATATATTTTGATGCTTATAGAGTGAAAAAACTGAAAGAGTCAACTTGTAGGGTCATTTTAATGGTGGGTGGAGAATTGGGGTCTAAAAATTTTTGGAGTCATTTTGAGGTATTAAATGACATTTCTTGGGGTCAAATGATTATCCCTTGTGCTGAAACCTTGACCATTGTTCTACACTTAAAGACATATCCAATGGTGCAAGAAAAACATCAAATGAAGTTCATTCAAAATTTATTCCTTTAGTAAGTTGACCTATCATGTTGACCACCATGGTACAAGAGAATGTCATTTTAGCCCCATTACTCATGCATATCAAGCTAGCTACATGTGGAATTTTAACAAGACTCTAAAAGATCTAAAATCACAAACCTCGTTAATGGTTGACGGAGTCAAATCTTACACCCAGTTGGCTATCACGCTATGTTAAATACTTGGCCACTAGGAGGAATAAGAGTTCCATTTTGTGTTATTTTATTTTGTTCCATAGTTGAAAATGCAACTAGGAGTGTGAAGTTAGAGATATAAATGTATGAAGTTAAGTTTTTATAGCAACCTTACACGCCAAAAGTCTTAGCTAACTCTAGAGAGATTACCTCTTTCTTTGTACTTACATATTTTCCATACCAGAAAAGAGAGAGTAGAGCATGTTTACATTTTAGTGTTGTTTTTCTCCCATAAGGATTTCCTAAGGAAAAATGAGTAGAGCATTATTAATTTTTAGGGTTGCTTGTCTCCCATAAGGATTTCCTAGGAAAATAATTGTGTTGATTGTAGATATGTATGTGTGTGTTTCATTATGTTCTCTATTTCTTACATTGTGTTTCATTATGTTTTCTATTTCTTACATTTCATTGTTTTATTCTTTTAAATAGAAATTTAGTTATTGAAAGATCTAAAACTTAAATACAAATTAATCTTCATTATATATATTTCACTTATTTTATCAAAGTTGTTGTGAGAAACTATTTCATTATAATAACGATAAAACTTGACTATTAAATAACAAAATTTTGTATTGATAAACATCTACACTTCTCCAACCTAAAAAAAATACATATAACTTTTAGATACATTTAGACATGTGTTTTATTTTGGGCATTTAAGTCTAGTTTTTAAGCAATAACCTAACACTTTGGGAGTTCAAGTCCACTTTGTAAGAAATAACCTAACACTTTGGAAGTTCAAAGCAGGTTTGTAAGTAATAACCTACCATTTTGTATTAGGTTATGCTAAATACTTTATAAAATAGAAGTTTCATTATCACTTGAGGTTATTCATTATTCTAAACACAAATATGAATCCATGACTAATTATGGAATTATTCTTACTTTCTAGTTTATACATCTAATTTGATATTTTAAAATGTACTATGTCCCATTTTTTTTTTTTTTTTTTTTTTCTTTCAAGATTTTGACCAAACTGGAGAATTAGTGAATGATAGGAGTTTCATGTTGAATTATCGAAGAAAGGCTTGCAGGGGGTTTTTGGGAACATGCAATATGAGTTGTCTGATTCGGAAGGGAGAAAAACTACAGGGACAGTAAAATTTCTTTAATATGATTGCTGCTACAAAATTGTCACTGCCCTGTTTGCCTTTGACAAGAACAATTATTATAGCAGAGGGAATACTTATGACTATTCGGAAGCCTTATTTAATAAAGTGGCTGATTTTTTCTTCTTTTTTACAGGGTACTACAGCTGGTGGATACTTGGTGATGTACAGGACTTGTGAAGGGAATTACACTGCTGTTTTTTACTAGGCTGGGAAAGTATTTTGTTTTTGAACAACGCATGAGAAATTCTGAAAACAATTTTGGATGTTAATCAAAGTTTTTTATGTTAAAACTATAGGGAAAGTAAAATTTATTTAATATTATTGCTGCTACAGAATGGTCATTGCCCTGTTTGCCTTTGACAAGAAAAATTCTTACAACAGAGGGAATACTTATGAGTATTTGGAAGCCTTCTTTAAGAAAGTGGCTTATTTTTTCTTCTTTTTTACAGGGTACTACAGTTGGTGGATACCTGGTGATGTACAGGACTTGTGAAGGGACTTACACTGTTGTTTTTTACTGGGCTGGGAAAGTATTTTTTTTTTGAATAGTGCATGAGAAATTCTAAAAAAAAATTTGGATGTTAATCAAACAATTTTATGTTTCTGGGGGAGTACTTTTGTATCTTTTAACTGCTAAATTATGTTTAATGAACTGACAGTATGGGCGTCGATAAAAGAAAAATAAACAATATACGAATTATTATAATGATCAAAGACTCATGAATTTTTTCAAAAAGGAAAAAGAACTCTGGCTTATATAGATGCGCCAGTTCAAATCTTGTAAACTATGAGATGATACATTCAAAAATTTTCAAACACAAATTCTTGACTTCGTATAATACGACATGCTGGAATCAAAATATACTCGTGCCACCAAAAAGGACATGCTACAGCCTAATAAAAGATGATTTCTATACAGTCATCCAAAACTAAAACAAAAATTACTGCTTTAATACATCGTTTAGAAGGTCAGGACCTCCATACCCAGAAAAACAATAGTGCTCCTAAAAGACAGATAAAGTCTTCAAAAAACATCACTAGAGAAGAAACAGAGGAATACAGAGACTCACAGCAAAAAGAAAAGATAAAGATCATGAAAAATTAACTGTGCCAACAATGCTTTGACCCTCAGCATCAAACAATTCATAATGCATAATTTCAAATTCCAACGACATACACCATTTATATTTCCCATACCTAGTATTGCAGTAGACCAATAGTGCAGATGGGAGGAGCAACAGAGACGAAAACGCACAAACAGACAGACCAACAGTAGCTCAGAAAAAAAACCGCGCGAACAGACCGACCAACAGTAGCCCAGAAAAAAACCCGTGCGAACAAATAGACAGGTAAACAAATCAAATTTGCGGGTGATTTATTTATAGAAACTAGTTCGGCCGAACTATTTAAAAAAAAAAAATTGGCTGAAATCAAAGTTCGGCTGAACTTTTGTTGCTAGTTTTCCCATCTCCGACAAAAATTCTGTTTGCCCACGCTATCAGTGTGCCGTCAATCTAAACGGAATCATGAGTTCGGCCGAAATTTCTAAGAAAGTTCGACCGAACTATTGCCGAAAAAATTTTTCCGCACCCGATTCTCACAAAAGTGTAACCTAGCTTCACGTTTCTGCCCATATATATATATATATATATATATTATAAATATTCCATATTTATAATATATGTCAAAATATAACCAAAGTTAAAAATCTAAATGTATCGTGTTAAAATAAAATTAACCCAAGTGAAAAATAAAACATATGCGGAAAAATAAAATTAAATAAAAACTTTATGCTAAGGTTCAGAACCTTATTCCATTCATACTTTCTTGGGTCTACTTGGAAGACCTTCACATGAGTTCTATTCACCTCCTGGAATTACTTGTGGTTGGTAAAGAGGTGGGTCCAGAGGTGAGTGACGTCACCTCCTCCGAGGGTTGCCTTCTCCTTTGTTGCTCAAACTTGGATGCCCCTCCTGAATGTATTGTCTTTGCAATGAATATAGTTGGTGGAGTTTAATGCGGTGGTTACTGTTGGTAAGTGATACATGGTTGCGTGAAGTTCTAAACTAGATATTTGCTGCCACCATTCTTCAAACTCCTCATATCGTAACTGATGTCGCCGCTTCTGCTGTCTTTTCATTCGCATCACAATTAATGTTGCCATCCTGTTGCTCTGTGTGGTAGTTGGAATTAATATTCCAACACTCCCCCTTAATTTCAACTGCGAGGTTTTATTGCATACCCAGGAATTTCCTTAAATAATTAAAAAATTTCTGCATTAATGGCTTTGTCAATATATCAGAAAATTGTTCCTTTGTCCTGTAGTGTTGAAAAAAAATCTCACCATTATTAACCAGTTCTCTTATAAAATGAAATTTTTCATCAATATGCTTTGTTATCTTTTGGAAGAAATAATTCTTTGATAAAGCTATCGCTGAGTTGTTATCGCAGTAAATTGTTGTTCCTTTGTCCTATTCATGACATAAATCTCTGAGTATTATTCTCATCCATATTTCTTGGCATGCTGCTATTGTTGCTGCCACATATTCTGCCTCTGCCGTTGATAAAGAAACTATTGGTTGCTTCTTGGAAGCCCATGAAACGGCTCCCAATCCCAAATGAAACACATATCCAGATGTGCTCTTTCTATCATCTACACTTCTAGCCCAATCACTGTCAGTGTAACCAGTCAATTTAAAATTTTCAGATGAGGAGTATGAAATACCATACCCCTTCGTTCCATTCACATACCTTAGAATCCTCTTCATTTCCTACCAATGAGTCTCTTTCGGCCTTTCTATAAATCTGGAGATTAAACTTACAACATGCATAATGTCCATCCTAGTTGCAGTCAAATACATGAGGCTGTCAACTATGCTTTTATACAGACAAGGATCAAAATTCTTGCTGCTCTCTTCTTTGCTTAATTTTAATCCCATGACAGTTGGAGTTACAGCTTCCTTGCTGTTCTGCATGTTGAATCTTTTCAACACTTCTTCAACATATTTTTCATGGGAAATAAAAATCCCATTTTCATTTTTCTCTACTTCAATTTCAAGAAAATATCTCAAAAAACCCAAATCAGTCATTTCAAATTCACTTTTCATGATTGCTTTAAAATAAGCAATGAGAGAAACTTCATTGCCAGTAAAGATTAAATCATCTACATATAAAACAACAATAAGAATCTTAACATCATTTTATTTTATGCAGAGTGTGGGTTCTCCATCACATTTCTCAAATCCATTTTCAGTCAAGTAAGCATCTATTCTGTTGTACCATGCTCTTGGTGCTTGCTTCAGCCCATAAAGATATTTCTTCAACTTGCATACTCTGTGCTCTTTTCCTTCAATCTCATATCCTGGAGGTTGTTCAACATATACCTCTTCTTTAACACTCCATTCAGGAATGCATACTTCACATCCATTTTCTAAACCTTCCACCTGTGTTGTGCTGCTATGGACAACACTGCTCTCACTGTTTCCATTCTTGCAACCGGTGTGAAAGTTTCCTCATAATTTCTTCCTTGTTTCTGCTTGTAGCCTTTGACAACAAGTCTGGCTTTATGACTTTCAATCTTGCCTTCAGCATTGTTCTTGGTTTTATAGACCCATTTTACTCCAATTACTTCTTTACCTTTAGGGAGGTCCACTAACTCCCATGTATTACTCTTTTCTATTGTACCAATTTCTTCATCCATTGCTTCAATCCATTTTTCTTCTTTTACAACATCTTCAAAATGAATTGGGTCATCAACATGAAAATAAAAAGAAAATAAAGAGTTAAGACCGGCATTATCATTTACCTCTCTTTGTTCATAAATCTCACTCAAATTTCCGAATCTCGGTCTTCTTGGCGTACTTGGAGTTCCACTTGAACTCGAGGAAGTTCCAGTTCCCTGTGGTGTGCTTGGAGAAGCACTTCCTTGATTTCTCAAGGTTGTTCTATTTCCATCTTGTGGTGTGGTTTTTTGTGCTTGCGGTGGTGGAGGAGGAGCCACCAAGGAGGTATTATTTTCTATTGTCCCTTCCTCTTCTTCTTCGTGAGACACACATGTCTTCACATTCACCATTTTCTCTACTCTTCCATCCCAAGCTTCTTCTTCAATAAACTGAACATCTCTGCTGATTATAACTTTCTTGGTGGATGGATTATAGAGTTTGTATACCTTGAACTCATCACTGTATCCAACAAAGATACATTTCTCCCCCTTATTGTCCAACTTATTTCTTAGCTGATCCGGAATGTGTGCATAAGCCACACAACCGAATACTCTCATCTGGGTGATAAACTGCTTTATGTCGCTCCACGCTTCTTCCGAAACTTTGTTCATGACAACTTTGGTTGGGCATCTTTTCAAGATGTACGCTGAAAAATTGGCAGCTTCAGCCCGATACTCATTTGGCAAATGTTTTTCCATCAACATACTTCTGACCATGTCCATGATGGTCCTATTCTTCCTTTCTGCAACACCGTTTTGCTGAGGTGTGTACCTTGTGGTAAATTTATTATGTATGCCATTCTCCCTATAGAAATGTAGGAACTCTTTGGAGATGTATTATCCACCTCTGTTAGTTCTTAGCACTTTGATGTAGTGCCCACTCTGCTTCTCGACATGAGATTTGAAGTGGCAGAACTGTTCAAACACTTCACTCTTCTGTTTCAAGAAATAAACCCATGTATTTATAGTGTAATCATTTATGAATGTCAAAACATATTTGTTGCCATCTAAAGATGGCGTTTGCATTGGTCCACACAAATCTGAGTGGACAATCTCTAAGGGTGTCTTTGCCCTTATACTCTTCCCTGTTGGAAAGCTTTCTCTGTGTTGTTTACCCAAGATGAAACCTTAACAAAGGTTGTCCGGTTTCTCAATAAATGGTAATCCGTTTACCATTCGCTTCCTGTGCAACAAGTTCAGGCTTCCGAAATTGAGATGTCCAAATCTCAAGTGCCATAACCAGTTTTCATCTTTCACTTCCTCTCGAAAGACTTCTTGTGTTACAGCTACTACATTTATTCTTTCCTTCAAGTCTGCTCTGAGCTTGAGAGGAAACATCCTATTGCTTATCATCTGCACCTCTGCAATGAATTTATTGCTTGGAGGTATGTCCATCATTGTGCACACATCATATTTAAAAAATACATTGTAGCCCTTGTCAATGAGTTGTACAATGCTCAAAATATTACATTTCAAGCCAGGTACATAATATACATCTGGCACAAACTTTTGTTCTCCATTTCTTGTCAGGATACTGACACTTCCTTTTCCCTTGATAGAGATCTTACTATCAGTTCCTGTTGTTACTTTGGATTTAACATTTTCATCCAGATTGGAAAACATTGCTATGTTTCCAATCATGTGGGTGCTACAACCTGAGTTTAAGAACCATACATCATCTTGTCTATCTTGTGCTACATTACATGTTAACAAAACATTACTCTGGTTCATATTTTCTTTTGAAAAATTATCATTCTGCCTATTATTCATGTCATTTTTATTTTTCCTACATTGATTGGAATAGTGCCCATATTTATTGCAATAATGACACTGGACTTGGGATTTATCATACCTTTTTCCATGAGCTTGATGTTGGCTTGAGCCTTCATTTTGGTTCTGATTGCTGCTTCTTGCACTCAAACTTGTAGGGTTGTTTCTCCCTCTGTTTTGGTTTCTGCCTCTTCCTCGGTTGTTTGCTCTACCTTGACCTATGCCTTAGCCAAAAGAAATTTGAGTCTTGGAAGCTTGTTCCAATGAGGAATCTATTCCTCTGTTCAGTCCGTGTTCATGAGACATTAGGGATGCACTTATCCCATCCACTGTAAATTGTGAGAGATCCTTTGTCTCTTTTATTGCCACTACTATGGCATGCAATCTTGAGGGTAAAATACTCAACATTTTCTCCACAATTATTCATTCTTAAAGTGTCTCTCCATGAGACCTTATATGGGTAACCAACCCAATAACATGAGTGAAAAATGAGTCTATATTTTCAGACTCTTTCATAAAGAGAGTTTCAAAATCTCTCCTCAGCATTTGCAACTTTGCTGTCTTCACCTTCTCCATGCCTTGATAGGCTATCTTGAGAATATCCCATGCCTCCTTAGACTTTTTTGCTGTTGTAATCCTTGGGAAAATACTCTCATGTACAGATTGAAAAATATAAAAGAGGGATTTGGAGTCCTTGTTCCTATTATCTTTTAACAAATCTCTTTTTGTTGTTGTCAAAGCAGCCAACGCTGCTGCATCTGTTGGTTCTGGGTAGCCATTCTCAACTAGCACCCATATGTCCTATGAAGAAAATAGGGATCTCATCGTGATTTCCCAATAATCATGATTCTTCCCATTAAATTGTGGAATTTGGGGATTTGTAAGATTGGTGCCTGCTGCTGCCATCGTGACTATGCAAACTAAACAATTTTCTTGATTGTGTAAAAAAAAGCAAATAGAAGCTTTCTCTGCAGGAGAAATCCATTTCAACAAAATTTTTATAGCTTCTGCAGTGAAGATAAATCTCCTCTTCGTTCACTGAGCGCCTAGACTAGCTCTGATACCATGTCGGAATTTCTGGAGAATTCTGAACACATAGAGGAAAAAAATAATTCTTCAACTTCAACACAGAGATTTAACTCAAACAGGTGTAGACAAAGATGCATAAAACAACAGTTTCATTAAGCATAAAAGCTATTACAAAATGATAGATCTTTTTCTTAATCTTCAGTTAAGTATTACACAAAAAATTTCACTTCTTGACTACTGCAAACACAGTGCTATAAATTTTGTCTCTGTTTTCTTGTTTTTTGCCTTCAAACTTTCAAAATACAATACATAGCAACTCACACAACACATATATATATATATATATATATATATATATATATATATATATATATATTATAAATATTCCATATTTATAATATATGTCAAAATATAACCAAAGTTAAAAATATAAATGTACAGTGTTAAAATAAAATTAACCCAAGTTAAAAATAAAACATACGCGAAAAAATAAAATTAAATCAAAACTTTATGCTAAGGTTAAGAACCTTATTCCATTCATACTTTCCGGGGGATACTTGGAATACCTTAACGTGAGTTCTATTCACCTCTCAGAATTAATTGTGGTTGGTAAAGAGGTGGGTCCATAGGTGAGTGACGTCATCGCCTCCGGGGGTTGCCTTCCCCTTTGCTACTCAATCTTGGATGCCCCTCCGGAATGTGTTGGACGTGCAATGAATATGGTTGGTGGAGTTTAATGTGGTGTTTGTTGTTGATAAGTGATACGTGGTTGCGTGAAGTTCTAAACTGGAGATTTGCTGCCACCATTCTTCGAACTCCTCACATCATAATTGATGTCACCTCTTCTGCTGTCTTTTCATTCCCATCATAATTAATGTTGCCATCCTGCTACTCTGCATGGTAGTTGGAATTAATATTCCAACACTCCCCCTTAATTTCAACATTTGGGTTTTCTTGCATACCCGGGAATTTCCTTAAATAATTAAAATTTTCTTCATTAATGGCTTTGTCAATATATCAACAAATTGTTCCTCTATCCTGTAGTGCTGCAAAACATTCTCACCGTTCTTAAACAGTTCGCTTATAAAATGAAATTTTGCATCAATATGCTTTGTTCTCTTATGGAAGACAAAATTCTTTGATAAATCTATCATTGAGTTGTTATCGCAGTAAATTGTTGTTCCTTTGTCCTATTCACGACATAAATCTCTGAGCATTCTTCTCATCCATACTTCTTGAAATGTTGTTTCTGTTGCTGCCACATATTCTGCCTCTGCCGTTGATAAAGAAACTATTGGTTGCTTCTTGGAAGCCCATGAAAAAACTCTCGATCCCAAATGAAACACATATCCAGATGTGCTCTTTCTGTCATCTACGCTTCCATCCCAATCACTATCAATGTAGCCAATCAATTTAAAATTTTTAGATGAGGAGTATGAAATACCATACCCCTTCGTTACATTCACATACCTTAGAATCCTCTTGGCTGCATGCCAATGAGTCTCTTTCGGTCTTTCCATAAATCTAGAGATTAAAATTAAAGCGTGCATAATGTCTAGCCTAGTTGCAGTCAAATACATGGGGCTGCCAACTATGATTTTATACAGACTAGGATCAAAATCCTTGCTTCTGTCTTCTTTGCTTAATTTTAACCCCATGACAGCTGGAGTTACAGTTGCTTTGTTATTCTGCATGTTGAATCTTTTCAACACTTCTTCAACATATTTTTCTTGGGAAATAAAAATCCCATTTTCATTTTGCTCTACTCAATTCCAAGAAAATATCTCAAAAAAACCAAATAATTCATTTCAAATTCACTTTTCATGACTGCTTTAAAATCAGAAATGAGAGAAACTTCATTGCTAGTAAAGATTAAATCATCTACATATAAAACAACAATAAGAATCTTACCATAATTTTATTTTATGTAGAGTGTGGGTTCTACATCACATTTCTCAAATCCATTTTTAGTCAGGTAAGAAACTATTCTGTTGTACCATGCTCTTGGTGCTTGCTTCAGCCCATAAAGATCTTTCTTCAACTTGCATACTCTGTGATCTTTGCCTTCAATATCATAGCCTGGAGGTTGTTCAACATATACCTCTTCTTTCAACACTCCATTCAGGAATGCAGACTTCACATCCATTTGCTAAACCTTCCACCTGTGTTGTGCTGCTATGGACAAGACTGCTCTCACTTTTTCCATTCTTGCAACCGATGCGAAAGTTTCCTCATAATCTCTTCCTTGTTGCTGCTTGTAGCCTTTGACAACAAGTCTGGTTTAAGCCTTTCAATCTTGCCTTCAGCATTGCTCTTGGTTTTATAGACCCATTTTACTCCAATGACTTCTTTACCTTTAGGGAGGTCCACTAACTCCCATGTATTACTCTTTTCTATTGCACCAATTTCTTCATCCATTGCTTCAATCCATTTTTCTTCTTTTACAGCATCTTCAAAATAATTTGGGTCATCAACATGACAATACAAAGCAAATAAAGAGTTAAGACCAACATTATCATTTACCTCTCCTTGTTCATAAATCTCACTCAAATTTCTGAATCTCTGTCTTCTTGGTGTACTTGGAGTTCCACTTGAACTCGAGGGAGTTTCAGTTCCTTGTGGTGTGCTTGGAGAAACACTCCTTTGATTTATCAAGGTTGTTCTATTTCCAGCTTGTGGTGTGGTTTTTTATGCTTGTGGTGGTGGTGGAGGAGCCACTAAGGAGGGATTATTTGTTGTTGTCCCTTCCTCTTCTTCTTCGTGAGACACACATGTCTTCACAATCACCATTTTCTCTACGCTTCCATGCCAAGCTTCTTCTTCAATAAACTACACATATCTGCTGATTATAAATTTCTTGGTGGATGGATTATAGAGTTTGTATGCCTTGGAATCATCACTGTATCCAACAAAGATATATTTCTCCCCCTAATTGTCCAACTTCTTCCTTAGCTGATCCAGAAAGTGTGCATAAGCCACACAACTGAATACTCTCATGTGGGTGACAAACTGCTCTATGTCACTCCATGCTTCTTCCGGAACTCTGTTCATGACAGCTTTGGTTGGGCATCTATTCAAGATGTATGCTGCACAATTGACAGCTTCAACCCAATACTCATTTGGCAAATGTTTTTCCTTCAACATACTTCTGACCATGTCCATGATGGTCCTATTCTTCCTTTCTACAATGTCATTTTGCTGAGGTGTGTACCTTGTGGTAAATTGCTTATGTATGCCATTATCCCTACAGAAACATAGGAAATCTTTGGAGATGTATTCTCCACCTCTGTTAGTTCTTAGAACTTTGATGTAGTGCCCACTCTACTTCTCAACATGAGCTTTGAAGTGGCAGAACTATTCAAACACTTCACTCTTTTATTTCAAGAAATACACCCATGTCTTTCTGGTGTAATCATCTATGAATGTCAAAACATATTTGTTGCCATCTAAAGATGATGTTTGCATTGGTCCACACAAATCTGAGTGGACAATCTCTAAGGGTGTCTTTGCCCTTATACTCTTCCGTGCTGGAAAGCTTTCTCTATGTTGTTTGCCAAGATGCAACCTTCACAAAGGTTGCCAATTTTCATCTTTCACTTCCTCTTGAAAGAATTCTTGTGTTACAGCTGCTACATTTCTTCTTTCCTTCAAGTTTTCTCTAAGCTTGAGAGGAAAAATCCTATTGCTTGTCATCTGCACCTCTGTAATGACTTTCTTGCTTGGACGTATGTCCATAATTGTGCACACATCATCTCTAAAAAATACATTGTAGCCCTTTTCAATGAGTTGTCCAATGCTCAAAAGATTACATTTCAATCTAGGTACATAATATACATCTGGCACAAACTTATGTTGTCCATTTCTTGTCGGGATACTTACTCTTCCTTTTCCCTTGATAGAGATCTTACTATCAGTTCCTGTTGTTACTTTAGATTTAACATTTTCATCCAGATTGGAAAACATTGCTATGTTTCCAGTCATGTGGTTGCTACAACCTGAGTCCAAGAACAATACATCATCTTGTCTCTCTTGTGATACATTACATGTTAACAACAAATTACTCTGGTTCTTATTTTCTTTTGCAAAATTAGCATTCTGCCTATTATTCATGTCATTTTTCTTTTTCCTACATTGATTGGAATAGTGCCCATATTTCTTGCAATAATGACACTGGACTTGGGATTTATCATACCTTTGTCCATGAGCTTGATGTTAGCTTGAGCCTTCATTCTGGTTCTGATGGCTGCTTCTTCCACTCGAACTTGTAGGGTTGTTTGTCCCTCTGTTTTGGCTTCTGCCTCTTCCTTGGTTGTTTGCTCTACCTTGACCTCTTCCTCAGCCAAAAGACATTTGTGTCTTGAAAGCTTGTTCCAATGAGGAATATGTTCCTCTGTTTAGTCTGTGTTCATGAGACATTAGGGATGCACTCATCCCATCCACTGTAAATTGTGAGAGATCCTTTGTCTCTTTTATTGACACTGCTATGGCATGAAATCTTGAGGGTAGAATTCTCAAGATTTTCTCCACAATTCTTCCTTCTTCAAGTGTCTCTCCACGAGACCTTATCTGGGTAACCAACCCAATACCATGAGTGAAAAATGAGTCTATATTTTCAGACTCTTTCATAAAGAGAGTTTCAAAATCTCTCCTCAGCATTTGCAACTTTGTTGTCTTCACCTTCTCCATGCCTTGATAGGTTGTCTTGAGAATATCCCATGCCTCCTTAGAATCTTTTGCTGCTGCAATCCTTGGGAAAATACTCTCATGTATAGATTGAAAAAGATAGAAGAGGGCTTTGGAGTCCTTCTTCCTATTATCTTTTAACGAATCTCTTTTTGCTGCTGTCAAAGCAGCCAACGCTGCTACATCTGCTGGTTCTGGGTAGCCATTCTCAACTAGCTCCCATATATCCTGTGAAGAAAATAGGGCTCTCATCGTGATTTCCCAATAATCATGATTCTTCCCGTTAAACTGTGGAAGTTGGGGATTTGTCAGACTAGTGCCTACTGCTGCCATCGTGACTGTGAAAACCAAACAATTTTCTTGACTATGTAAAAAAGACAAACAGAAGCTTTCTCTGCAGGAGAAATCCGCTTCAACAAACTTATTACAGCTTCTGCAATGAAGAGCGATCTCTACTTCATTCACTGAGCACCTAGACTAGCTCTGATACCATGTTGGAATTTCTGGAGAATTATGAACATATAGAGGAATAAAATAATTCCTCAACTTCAACACAGAGATATAACTCAAACATGTGTAGACAGAGATGCATAAAACAACAATTTCATTAAGCATAAAAGTTGTTACAAAATGATAGATCTTTTTCTGAAACTTCAGTTCAGGATTACACAAAAAATTTCACTTCTTGACTGCTGCAAACGCAGTGCTGTAAATTCTTTGTCTCTGGTTTTTTGTTTTCTGCCTTTGGGCTTTCAAAATACAATACACAGCAACTCACAATGCACTCACGATATATATATATATATATATATATATATATATATATATATATATATATATATATATATATATTCCATATTTATAATATATGTCAAAATATAACCAAAGCTAAAAATATAAATATATCGCGTTAAAATAAAATTAACCCAAGTTAAAAATAAAACATATGCAGCAAAATAAAATTAAATAAAAACTTTATGCTAAGGTTAAGAACCTTATTCCATTCATACTTTCAGGGGGCTACTTGGAAGACCTTCACATGAGTTTTATTCACCTCCCGGAATTAATTTTGGTTTGTAAAGAGGTGGGTCCAGAGGTGAGTGATGTCACCTCCTCTGAGGGTTGCCTTCCCCTTTGTTGCTCAAGCTTGGATGCCCCTCCGAAATGTATTGGTTGTGCAATGAATATGGTTGGTGGAGTTTAACATAGTGGTTGTTGTTGATAAGTGATACGTGGTTGCGTGAAGTTCTAAACTGGAGATTCGCTGCCACCGTTATTCAAACTTCTCACATCATAATTTATGTCGCTGCTTCTGCAGTCTTTTCATTCCCATCACAATTAATGTTGCCATCCTGCTGGTTTGCGTGGCAGTTGGAATTAATATTCCAAATTTGTTATCTAGGCCTGACATGTTTGGTAGAAATATTTTGTAAGGGGTGATGGTATATGGTTGCACCAAATTTTTCCTAGCTTTATCATCTTCACGCTTTGGACCTCCCCATAGTCAGTTGGTTCAAGTTTTAGTCTTCACATCTGTAATGGGGCTGCATCAATGAACTTGTTGCTAGCGAAAAGCTTCACATTACAAGGCCATGGGAGGTTCTTGAACTCACTTTAAAAGGCTAATGAAGGTTCTCGAACTCACTTTAAAGCTAAAATCTCCACCCATCAATTCTGACAACAGACTTTATCGTCTGTTAAACGTGAGCTTCATGAGGTTGAATGAGAAATTGCTAGACATAGAGGTTCTTTTAGATACCTATTGCTACTACATGGCTTCTAGACACTATTAACACTAACGGAAAACAAAACCAACATTTGCATACCATTGGATTATATTGACAACTTCTCATGAAGAACATGGAATGCAAAATGGAAAGGATTGAAGCACATTTGGTTATCCCTCCTAATCTATGAAGCTCTTGATAGCATTGCAAGGAATCTTTTAAGGTAGAACCATCCTAGTCCACTTATTCTTCACAATTTTCTCCACTTTGACAGTTTTCTTTCTTTTATCTATTGTGTCTAAATTAAATTATGCCAAATAATAAATATTATGATTTTTTTTATTAGTTTTTTTAAGATTTTTTTTCCTAAATTTTGAATATCAAATTATATCAATTAAAAACTTATATATATATATATATATATATATATATATATATATATATATATATATATATATATATATATATATATATATAATTTTTCTAATAATATATCATAAATATTTGGTTCATATATATATAATTATATTTTTATTTAAAATTATATATATATATATATAATTTTTATATAAAATAAAGAAATATTTGACTTTTTTTCAAATATATAGTTTTTTTTTTAATTCTTTATTTTTTAAATATAATATTTATTCTTTCATATGTATATACTAGAAATTGAAACATATGTTACAAAAGAAATGTTGTAAGGCAATAATATAGGAAAGAGTAGACTACAAGAAATACGTTGAGGAGGTAGTGGAGGTTTCAAAGATATTGATTATAAGAGTTATCAACTAGAAAATTTTGTTATAGGTATTGAAATAGGAAATTGTGGGTGAAAACATATATTTAAACCAACATAATGAAATAAGTTGTTACAAATAAGGAGCCATCATGAAAGAATGAAAAGAAAATTTTTCTTCCATGGAAGAAGTCATGGAGGTTTCAAAGATATTGATTATAAGAGTTATCAACCATAAAATTTTGTTATAGATATTGAAATAGGAAATTGGGGTGAAAATTTTTTGGTGATTAATAATCCTGGTAAACAAGCATGAAATCAACATGTAACTCAAATAATATATTTTAAATACATCCAAGTACAATCTATCTAGCATATATGTAAATAAAGAGAATTTTTACTAAGAGAAATAGAGTTTAATCCAAGTTCATCTATTTTTAAGATATATATTTGATGATAATAATATTTTTTTTTGGAAAATAAGACTAAGTTGGAACTAAATAAATTTGGTGAATTGCATAAATATTTAACACAAATAAGACTAATTTGGAACTAAATAGATTTGGTGAATTGCATAGAGATTTAACACATTAGGACACATTAAGTGAAGGGGTGCTAGTGTCCCTTACCTCCAAATATAATATAATGCGATGCATCAATATAAAAAGCCCTGCACCTACTTCCAATTTTTAGTTCAAAAATTTAGTCGTTAATATATATATATATATATATATATATATATATATATATATATACACACACACTAGTGAGACAATATATTATAAAATGTATTTATTTTAAATGAAAAAAAAAGATGATCTACTATAAAATATAAGAGCATCAAAGGAAAATAGTCAGCCTAAAGGAATGTGGAGGTACAAAATAGAGAGCATGAAGGAGATGCATAGGTACAAAACAAAGAGCTTGAAATAGATGTGGATGTTTAGTGTTAATTAAGAAATGAGAATTATGAACATTCATCATTATTACTCGAGATAAATCATGTCCTGAAATAATTTGACAATTTAAAAAAATATCACATATTTAAAAAAATTTCATCATTAATTTAATTTTTTATATATTAAGAAATACTACTCATGAATAATAAAACAGTTGTAACATAAATAATATATAACAAAAAAAACCATATATTTTTGGAATAATAAAATAATTGTAACAAAAATAATATAGAATAAGAAAAACTATATATATTTGAATGTATGAAAATTTAGATACATTATATTAAATAAATTTTAAAAAAATAATAATTATAAACAATTAAAAATAATTTTATTAAATATTTAATTTAAATATATATTATTTATGAGAAAATCAATTCTTATTTATATCAAAACATTTGATCCCAATTATTTTCAAATAAAAATACTTTACTGCATAATAAAACTCACTCATGGTTACCAAACCATTTCAATTTTTCATCCGCATATAAAACATATGGTCATGTAACACTTTATGAAATTCTTTAGTTACTCGCCGTAGCCTTTGTTTGAGATAGTGCTTTGAATAATTATTAAAATCCTCACCCTAAGCATAAGCGTATCGTTGAGACATAAAATACTACAAAAGTTTTAATATTTAAGAAAAGAGGTTTTATAAAATATGTATAAATAAATAAAAAATTTTAATTTTAATTTATAAATAATAATTTAGAAATGAAGGTAAATAATATAATAATAGTTATTTGTTTTATAATTATATTATATGTAAAGATATATATTTAAGTCTTTTATGTGAAAGAGTATAGTTTAGCATAGGGTAAATGTGTAAGTGTAATTTAAGTATGTAAACAATTTTAAATGAGATTCAATTAAAAAAAGAAGTTAAAAGTGACATGGAATGAGTGTAAACATTTAAATGTTCACTCAATTATTATTAAAAAATTAAAACTAATAAACAAAAAGTTAAAAGTAACAAATAAATAGTTAAAAGTAATATAAATCTTACTATGGGATGAATGTAAATATTTAAATGTTAGCTCAATTAATATTAGAAAGTTAAAAGTAATAAAATATAACATTCAATTTGATATTCTGTTTTTGCTATTAACTTGTGAATAGGAATTGTTACAATGTCATGGGCCATTGCCATGGCTTATCAATACCCCCTAACTTATTTCACAATCAAGTAATTTATATCAATATGACAAGATTCTTAACCATGGATATTACTAACTTGTAAATATGTTTTGTTACAATATCATGAGCCAACACCATGACTTATCAGTACCTCATGCACAAAAAACATAACTAATTTCACAAAAAAATATTTTATAACAATATGACAAGATTCTTAACCATAGATATTCACCCTCACTTTTTCATGGATATCAAAAACTTGCAAATAGGCTTTGTTACAATACCATGGACAAATACCATGGCTTATCAATACCACATGCCCAAAAAACATTACTTATTTCAAAGTCAAAATATTTTATAACAATATGAGAAAATTATTAACCATGGATATTCACCCCCACTTTGTCATTGATATTATGAACTTGTGAATAGGCTATGTTACAATACCATGGCTTATCAATATCACATGCCCAAAAATCATGACTTATTTCACAATAAAATTATTTTACAATAATATGAAAAGATTCTTAACCATGGATATCCACCTCCACTTTACCATGGATATTATTAACTTGTAAATATGGTTTGTTACAATACCATGGGCCAATCATGGTTAATCAATACCACATGTCCAAAAATCATAACTTATTTCATAATCAAATTTTTTTTATAAATAATTTATTTTAATTTAATTTTATACGATTTTTTTAATTAAATGTAAAAGGAAAAATGTTATAATTACTTTTTAGATATATCTAAACCCATTCCCATAGAAATTAAATAAAGGTTTTAATCAAATTAAAATGAGAATACTTTTATAGATAAAGATGTGAAATTTATATAATATAAATATATTATTAAGAAACAACATAGATTCATCTTAATTAAGGATCCAAGCTATGAGAGCAAGCAAAGTGACTAACAATAATCGAAGAAACATAGTACATGAATATTTTAAGTTTTTCATTATTGTATCTTATTTGACATGATTGATCCAAAACAGAGGTTTATTATTTTACAACCAATTGAGTTTTTTTAAATTTAGGCACTTTCTTAAACAAAAATATAATGGGATCAAATTTAAGAGAGGGGGAGTGGAGAGAGAGAGAGAAGGAGGGATATAATGAGAGAGTTGGAGGTTGGAGAGAGAGAAAGAGGGATAGTGTGTGATAGGAGGTGAGAGAGGGAGAGGGAGGAAAGAAGAGACAAAGGAGGGGAGAGAGAGGAGAGAGAGGAGAGAGGGAGAGAGAGATGTATTTGGAGGGTGAGAGAGAAGGAGGAAAGAACAAAAACATAGAGAGACGATGTTGGAGAGAGAGAGGAAGTGACAAGGGAGAGATGAGGATTGAGTGAGGGAGCTGAAAGGAGAGGAGGGAAGAGAGAGAATATGAGTGGAGAGAGATATGGAGAGAAGGGAAGAGAGAGAGAGACATATACACATAGATGGATGGTAGAGAGAAAAGAAGAGGGGGAAGGAGATATTGATAGAGTTGGAGGGAATATATATATATATATATATATATATATATATGAGAGAGAGAGAGAGAGAGAGAGAGAGAGAGAGAGAGAATAAAGACATATAACGAGAAAGGTGGAGAGAGAAATGGAGTGACAAGGGAGAGATGGAGAGAGGGTGACGGAGAGAGGAGAGTGGGAGGGAAGAGAAAGATAAGGAGAGAGAGTGTGAGAGAAGGGAAGAGAGAGCAAGAGAGGAAGACGGAGGGGGGAGAGAAACATGGATATGGAGAGAGATTGTGTACATGTTTGGGGGTGAGAGAAACAGAGGGAATAAGAAAGATACACATAGATACAAATATAGATATTATATAGTATTATATAGCCATGTAGATCTATCTTAACCCTAGGTCTATCAAGCGCTGAGAAGGATCAAATATCTCGAGGTGCAAACCTTTGCTCAAGTTATGCACTAAAAAAAAAAAGGTTTTCAACTCAAGGGATTCGACCCCTCTAGGCACTTGATAGATCCGATATTAAGATAGATCTAGACTGATATTAACCTAGTATTGTTTCTTTATGATGATAAGAACATGATAATCATTATTTGTTGTTGAACTACAACATATACAAAAACACAATTTTCACTTTGACTTTGCACTTATATGGGTGAGTAATGGAAAATGTAGTACATTCATCTTTAAAAAAAATGTCTTCCAAAAATGGTTTCATAAACAAAACCTCGACCCTAGTTCCTTTCAACTTTCATCTATCTAATGTGTATATCATAGGGATCATAGAGAAATTGGAAGATCCACGAATCTTAGCGCTCAGTAACCTACTTTTATTTTATAAATTATTTTTATTAATTTAAAAATTTAATGATTATTTTTAGCCTCCTACATTAAACAACCTGTAATGATGAATATATTTAATATAAACAAAACAATTTGAAGAATATGTATTCCAAAGTTTTATTTATTATTGAGTTTTGAAACTTTAATGATCTTATTATTATTATTTTTATTACTATCATCTAATTTTAAGATCAAAGTGAAGAAAGGAACGAAATTGATGTATAAGACCCTCTTATTTTATTTTAACAATTATCTTTGATATTAAAAAAATAACTATTTTATTACCCACAATTAAATTATTATTGATGTTTATAATTTTTTTAAATATTAGAATACCTGAGGGAAAGGTGTTTCAAAGAATATCATTATCTTTAAACTATCAAATTAGAATTATTCACCTATACCAAAACAGGTATCTAAATATATGTTGGCATCAACCATAACCAAGTTTCAATTAAATTATAAATTTCAAAAATACATTTGCACGATAACAGATTAAATAAAGTTGTGTTGAGTCTCATTATTAATTTCTTAATAAAATGACCATCATATCTGGTTGTTACATTATCAATATCATAGCATTCCATATAATATTAACAAATTCAATCTTGTTGGCCCTTCCAAAGCCTTGTTAACTCCATGCAAGTTGGCACAAATAAAATTTTGGACCCGAAAACATTTCTCATTTAAAAATATTCATAATTCAGGCACATGAGAATAAGAGGGTCAAATCAATAATGGAAATTGTAGGCACTTGGCGCAGCATGTCACATTCCTATTGCTGACCCACACGCGGGAGGCTGCAAGGAATCGCGGCATCGTCATGGGGAACCAACGGATTAATAAAAACTTGAAGCTATCACGACATCTTGGACGGCAGCCAATGCATAGGTAACCAGTTGAACTTGGCGCGAAGCTTGGCTTATCTGTGCACGTGTGCAGAATTAGTTAAGCATATAAAAATCTGGTTTGATCTACCATTTTTGTCTTTTATGTACAGTGGTCGACATTGTCGACCTGGTTTAATTGAGTGATAATATTGAGATTATGGTTCTGGTTTCGGATAACACTGAAAATCATTGAGTCGGCACTAGCATGGAGGGTAGTCGACAGGTTGGCATGTCTAGTACATTACATGGTCATTGATGTAATGACTCATCATGCTTTGGGGCAATTCAAACTCTTTGCGGAAGAATGTGCTCTTTCTTCTTATAAAATCCTGGAGGCCTTTGTATCCCACTTCACCGAAGTATCCGGGACTAACAATGAGCACATTCCGTTGGTCCTAAGAAAATGCGGAGCTAATTTTCTATCCTTGCTGGTAAAAAGTGGATGGCCGATGCTTTTTTAAAACAATCTGTAGAGCTCAATCATGAGGTTAAAATGTTTCAAGGATCAATTAGTGGATGTATGGTTAAAAATGATTCAAAATGGACAAGTGGCAAGTTAATGATTTGGAGAAATGTGGTTTGAGGGATACAAGTTATGGAAAAATGGATTAGTTAATGATTTGGAGAAATGTAGTCCAAGGGATATAAGTTATGGAAAAATGGAAAAATGGATTTCTGGTAGAATTTCTAAATTCCTGTGATGTTGATTATATTGTGGATGTGGCTAGAGGTGATCCCATGGATGTTGATAATCAAGTTTGGGTTTCTGCTCAAGATTTACAAAGCTCACCAGTTTTAACACATGAATGGATTTTTTTTTTATGCCTTTAGGGAAAGTAAGTATTTTTTTTTAAATATGGATGAATAGGATAGTTTTTCTTTGTCTAAAAATAAGCAATGAGAGGTTATTTCTATGAATGAGGAATACAATGCCTAATTCAAAAAAATATGACTTGTGAATCAAAATGGTGGTTTATTTTAGTTTGGAAGGGTTAAGGACCCCTCAAATTTCTTTCTTATTGGCTTCTCATTGAAAGTAAATTCCTCACATGGGATGTTTTATCAAAACAAGGATGGAAATGTCTTGGATTTTATGTTTTATGTTGTAAGAATAGTAAGTTTATTAACCATTTTTTTTCTTTTTCCCTTTTGTGAAATATGTTTGCAAAGAGGTTTTGTCACTCCTAAAAATAAAAAGTTGGTGGTTTGTGAACTTTGTTGAAGAATGTCATAGGGTTTAGAGATTTAGTTTGTCATCTTTTAAAGTTCTCCTAGTGTTCGTGATGTGGATCATTTGGTTATGGAGAAATAGAGTATATTGTATGTTGAGCAATAATTGCACATACTTCTAGAGTTATTTTTTCGGAACATGTCAAACCCTTGAAATCTAAGAAGAAAAAAATTATAAGGATGATGGTGCTACCAAGAAGAAATGTATGAGGTTTCTTTGATGGTGTAAGTCAAAGGGAGAATTGTGTGGTTGGTATTGTCATTCTATTCCCTCATAATCTTGTCTGAAAATGTAAGTTGGGCATTGGAAATGGTATATTGAACTTTGTTGTTGAGTTTATTGTTTTGTGGTGTGATTTGTAGTTAGCTCTATGGAAGCTGGTGAAGGCTTTTAAATTGATTGGGGATTTCAAAATAATAGTGAATTGGTTTAATGGAAAGGTGGGTCTTAAAATCCTTCACTTAGAATCATGGAAAGGGAAGATCGGGAAATTACAACAATTTGATGATCTTCAAATCCTTCACTATTACAAGGAGCATAATGTTTTAGCAAATCTTCTCTGAAAGGAAGTTTTAATTTTGGATGTTGGAATTTGTACTTGTTCAGAATTTAGAAAATTTAGTGATGGTGTTTTATGTTCAATCTTTTATTTTAATTCCTTGAATCTTTATTTTCCAGCAACAAGTTAATTTTTCTTCTTTATTTCTCACTAGAACATATTTTAGTTGCTAAAATAAAATATTTTCTATACAACCAAGAGATTATATATTTCTATTCTTTAAAATTATACTTTTTATTTATATTCCATAAATATGGAAATTATGTTTTTCTTTTCGAAAATGAAAATAAAAATAAAAATTCAGATGTTACTATGTACAACTACAACAGAGCTAATCTGAGCATGGACTTTCCATCATATTTTTCTGCAAAACTATTATCGCACACTAGTAGTCGTTATGTCCCCTCGACGCAAAAGCAAAAGCAAAGTCACATGGCGACCTCTGCCCAAAAATGGGTAGGTGAAAGAGGCCATTGGCCATTGTGGCCTGTGTGAACAATAAAATCTACACTATGGTGCGCTCGGGTAGGAAATTGTTGGTGGGCTATAGATTCACACAAGATATTTCGTATGGGTCGTCATTGAAGATCAGATAGATGATACACATTCTATTATCTTGTTCTTGTGCTTATTTTTATCCACATGTCCTATTTTTGTTCCATTTCCAGAGTTGATAGATCATTTGGCTTTGGATTTATCAATGCCATGTATTAAAATATATTAAAATTTGAATTAAAGTATCCTTATGAATGTGTGTAGTTTAGAAAAGTGTAGAGAGGATACAAGTAATATAAATGCAAGTCCCATCACCAATTTGAATCTATAAAAATATTTTTAGTGTTGAAATCAATTTACAAGTAATCCCATCCATGTTGTACTTTTAGCTTTGAACAATCATTTACCAACTTGCAACATTTTCTTTGGAAAACCCATTAAAGTATCTTATTCAGAAAGGAAAACCATATTTTTTGACCCAATTGGTTAACTAGCCATACACGATCGGAAATCGCAAGCATGTTCATAGTGAAATTCTTCTCAATAAAATGCATAAGAATCTTTTCATTTAATTTCTATGTGAGATTATGTGATATTCCAGAAGAACTCAGCTTAGAATCCATCATATGTGTTGTTGGAGCTAAAGTATACCTTTGGGTTAAATTTGGGTGAATTTGGAAAATTTAATGTAGAATATAAATGAAAGTGTAAAGGAAATGAAATGAAGCTGAAATGTAGGTTCCTGCTGGAGGGAAAAGCTAGGTATTTGGTATTTTTGTGGAAATCTTAAAATATTTCCTATGCATTTAGGGTTAGGGGTTTTTAAAAAGAGGATTGAATGTACATGACAACCTCTTGGTTAGTTTCACATTGGAAGTTGAAGAGGGGTTTTTGTGCGCTGCATACAGAGGGTTGGAGGCAGCGTAGCTTCCCTGCTGTCATGGAAGGGAGACCTTCTTAATATGTAAATTTTCACTTCAGTTAAGTAAAATATGGATTCTGCATCTCAGTGTCATATGTGTTTATTTTTCAGAAATTCGGTTTGTTTAAGTTGCGATAGGTTTTATGTGAGGCAGTTTGTTGTTATTTTGTTGATAGTATATGTTGTTGGTGTTGTATTTTTGCAACTGTTTTGTCAATCTAATGTGTGATGGAATGGCGGAAGAGTAAAGGCACAAATTACCGAAATATTTCACACAATCACACAGACAAGTTGTTGCGCTATATTAATCTTCAATCTCTATCAATCACAATCTTGTTGAATACAATTAACCTACTGAACGATATTTAATCCTAACTCACTTGACATGCACACACTTACCAAACTCATCTATCACATAACTGGACTTTCTCAATGCTCACTTAACTGACCCTCTAACTCACTCACAAAATTTATCTATCACACAACTCAACGCTTACTTAATTGATTGTCTCACTATGCATGCAGGAGTTAATTACATATTTTAACACTTCCCCTTAATTACGACCTCTAAAATAAAACATAACTCATGACAACTAAAACATGCCTGCTGGTCTATGTCTCAGTTAGGCTTACAACACCCAAGTTTCTTTTGTGAAACTCAAAAACATCTATTGCTAATGTCTTTGTAAATATATTAGCTAATTGATCGCTAGATTTCCAAGGCTTCAATTGAACTTCTCCATTGCTCACAAGTTCTCTAATAAAATGATATCTAGTATCAATATGATTTCTCTTTTGATGAAACACACTATTCTTGGATAGTGCAATCGCTGAAGCGCTGTCACAATATATAGTTTTTGATCCTTGTTGTTTCTACCTGAGTCCATACAATACTCTTCTTAACCACACTGCTTGACATGTTGTTGATGTTGCTGCTACATATTCTTCTTCTACTCATGATAGTGTCACAATGGGTTGTTTCTTAGATGCCCATGCTATCACACCCGAACCAAGATGGAACACATAACCGGATGTGCTCTTCTGATCAACCAAACTGTTTGTAAATCATTATCTGTGTATCCAATCAAATATTTCTTTTCTGTACTTGAATACATTAAGCCATAACCTCTAGTTCCTGCTATGTAGCTCAGAATTCTTTTTCCAACACTCCAATGTGTGTATTTTGGAGTCTCCATAAATCTGGAAATAAAACTCACTCCTAGCATAATATCTGGTCTTGTAGCTGTGAGATACATGAGACCGCCAACCAATATTTTGAATAGAGTTGGATTGACATTTGATCCTTCATCATCCTTAACTTTGTGCCTGTTACAACTGGTGTAGGCACAAGTTTGCAATTATCCATCCTGAATATTTTCAACAGATCTTTGGCATATTTATTTTGGAAAATAAAAATTCCCTTTTTAGATTGCTCAACTTCTATGCCAAGAAAATATTTCATGCAACCAAGATCTGTCATCTCAAGTTATTTCATCATGGTTGATTTAAATTCATTTAACTCAAGATCACCTGTAGAAATCATATCATCAACATATAAGAAAACAATCAAAATATTTCCATGCTCATGTACCTTTGTGTACAAGGTAGGCTCAATGCTGCTTCTGCAAAATCCATTCTTAATGATGTAACTATCGATTCTGCTATACCGTGCCCTAGGTGCTTGCTTGAGTCCATAGAGCGCTTTCTTCAACCTGTAAACTTTATGTTCTTTACCTTCAACTTCATAACTTGGAGGGTGCTGCACATAAAATTCTTCTTCTAGAATTCCATTCAAGAAGGATGATTTCAAATCCATCTGATATACTTTCCACTTATTTTCAGCTATTATGGCTAGAACTTCTCTTACAGTATCCAATCTAGCTACCGGAGAAAACGTTTCTCCAAAGTCTATTCATGGTTGCTGCGAGAATCCTTTTACAACAAGTCTTGCTTTAAATATGTCAATTTCACCTTTCTCATTCAATTTTTTCTTGTACACCCACTTCACACCAATGAGGTTTTTATCCTTTGGAAAATTAAGCAAATCCCCTGTATCATTCTTTTCAATAGAATCAATCTCTCCATCCATGGCTTGCACCCAATTTTAATATTCGATTGCTTCTTCAAATGAGGAAGGTTAGAATGCCAACAATGCAAAATTTGAAATAACATCCAAATCATCATAAATATATTTTAAAATTCTCATCCTTTTCTTACCATTTCTTGATTCATTACCTGATTGGCTACTTGGAGAATTATGGTCTGTTGGTCTGCTTGAAGACCGATGCTGCTCTGAAAATATTGGAGTCCTTGCTAGTGTGACTCTATTTGGTGTCTTCTCTATTGATCCTTGCTGCTCCTTTTCTGCAACATCATCACATTCCATCAATGGTGCTTATGCATCAATTTGTTTGTCTACAGTCCCATTCCATGACTCTTGTTCTTTGAACACAACATCTCTACTAATTATTGTCTTCTTGGTGATAGGGTTATACAATTTGTAAGTTTTTGACTGCTCACTATAACTAGTAAATGTGCATTTTTTACTTTGATCATCTAATTTTCCTCTTATCTTCTTAGGCACATGTTCATAGGCTACAGGTCCAAAAAATCTGAAATGAGATATGCTGCATGACATACCTGACCATGCTTCTTCTGGTACTCTGTTCATCACACACTTTGTAGGAGATATGTTTATCACATGAACATCACATGGAACTGCTTCTGCCCAATACTCATTAGACAAGTTTCTTGCTTTCAACATGCTCCTTGTCATGTTCATGATTGTTCTCTTTTTTCTCTCTTCTACACCATTCTGTTGTAGTGTGTATCTGGTTGTAAAATTTCTTCTGATTCCATGTTATTTGTAGTACTCATGAAATTCTTTCGAATGATATTCTCCACCACAAAATGATCTCAATACCTTGATCTGTCGATCACTTTGGTTCTCTGCTAAGGGTTTGAACTCTTTGAACTTTGAAAACTTTTCAGACTCCTACTTCAAGAAGTAAGCCCAAGTATTTCTACTATAGTCATCAATAAAAGTGATGAAGTAACAACTTCCACCAATCGATTGTGTCCTCATAGGTCCATGCAACTATGTATGCACCAATTCAAGTGGTTTCTTTGCTATGTATGAAACTCCCTTCAAAAAAATTTCATGGTGTTTCTTTCCCAATATGCAACACTTACAAGTGCTAGCAGGTTCTTTAATGGGAGGTAATCCTCTAACCATCTGTTTCTACTACAACAACCTTAAATCGGAAAAATGTAGGTGTCCCATAACCAATAATCATTAGAACATGCTGTTATCACTCTAATAATTCCCAAATTTATAAGATTTTGATTATATAGTTTAAAGAATATTAGAGGTAACCACAGACCTACTTTTAAGCTTTAGGATCTAGCCTTCCTAAGGCTCAGAGAGGGCTCTCTTTATAAGATTTAATTTTTTTTTTTTATGTTTGATTTTAGGCTAGTTATATGGGAAATTTGGTTTTGATATTTGATTTGGTTTGGTGGGAAAAAATCACTTACTGAGATGGATAGTGATAGATCTATTTTTCCATTGGGAAAATGGAGTCAGTGTGTCAAGCAGACAGATCATGATCAAGGTCTAAAGTCAAATATTTTTAGGGCAAGATAGTAGAGTCACTCAAGATCTTTGAGGCTTATTGGTGAAGTGGTTTAATCAGGATAAAGAGAAATAGAGGATTCTTTGATCCAGATAAGGAATGAAGAGGTAGGAGTCAATCGAAATCAGGGAGAAATTAAGGGTTCCCTAGTCTGGATATCAGCAGAAAACATTAAAATGAAAACCAGTAAATAACAAAGTGCTTTTAAAAAATTTTGATATATCACTTCCTGATTTCACATTAAAATTTAGAACATATTTATGGATGAATGGAAACATAAGAATATTTAACAATTAACAGAATAAAGTACTTCAATTAAGTGGCCCAACACATGAATCCTGAAATATGATGCTTTATTGCTTTGATCCAGCCTGTTGACATGAAAATTGGTACAAAAACCCTTCAGGTACAGAAAAATTGACTATAGAAATCTTCAGCAATTTATTCCACACTAATACTTCAAGTAATGAAGTATTTATACAAAACGTAATAAAAAAATATCCTAGAATACTCCTAGGAATGTTTTTTGGAAATAAAATATCTTTTTACAAAAAGATAGTGACAGCTGCATAAAAAAATTGCAAGTTGTCCCGTTTATTAAAATAAAATTTCTTTCTTGTTGGACTTAGGTTGCAGCTAGTTGTTTGAGGTGTCTTCAATGCTAGAACTTGATCTTCAATTAGTTTTGAAGCTTTATCTCTCATTTGATACTCTTTAACTGATACACTTTAACCATTGATACTCTTTAACCTGTAGTTTGATTGTTTTACTGCCTTTAAAAATCTGTTTTACTGTGTAAAAATAACACTCTGTTTTTTCATCTTCTTTCACTGTAAATTGTCTTTTTTACAGTAAATCTGTGAGTTTCTGCCACAACTATTCATATGGTAACTTAATATTTCCAAGTTTTATAAAATTCTCATTAGCCTCTGTGTATCTAACAAAGGTTGGCTTGACTACAAAGAGATGTTTTATCTCATGCTCTAAATAAAGCAAATTTTCAACACTTTTATGCAACACTTTACCTGTGGGAACTCCTTGCCAATCTGTCTTGTTCACTTGATCTCTAGCAAAGTCTCTTATCTTCTTCTTGTAATATTCTTGCTTCATCAGTTTATCATTGATAACAAGAATGTTTTGAAAGCCTTTTTGTCTTAATGTGTCAAAATTAACCATGAATCTAGTTATGGCTATGTCCATATTTTGACACTTCTCTTCCAACTATTTTATTAAGTTTTTCTTTGAAATCACTTTTATTACCTCAAGAATTGTTTTAGTTCTGTCAACAGTTCCTATCTCATCCAATTCTTGCTTGTTTTCAGTGTTGAGAAACCTGATTATTTCTTGGGCTTCTTCAGGTTTGGAACCAATCTCTTCTTTAGTCTTCAATATTTCTTCTTTGGCTGCCTTAAGCAAGTCATTTTTCTCATAAATTACTTGAATTGATGGCTAAGTATCATTAATTGACTCAATGATCTTGGACCATAAATGATTTTTTATGTAGACCATGGGCTCTTTTAAGGTTAACTCTGCTTCAACCTTCTTTAACTGTTCACTTAACCTTTTGGAATTTTGTTCCTCTATTTTAGCATTTATTTGTGCTAATTTCTTGCCATCTTCCAAGTTCTTGGTTCACTCTTTCAATCTATTGATCTCATTATTATGTATTGACATATCTTCCATGGATTTAATGAGTTTACTAGCCTCATTTGACTGTTGAACTGCTGAAGTGGAAGATTCAGTAGTAGAAGTAGTGGAAGAAGTGACTGGAAACTGTGGCTAGTGGGACTTTTGGTGCTAACTCTTCTACTAGAGTTGAAGGAACTGCTGTTGTTACCATGGGAATGACTGTAGGAGGAACACTTTGAGTTTTTGCAGCTTATTTTTCTTGGACAAGCTTTTCCATTTCAATCTCCATCTCCTTGATCTGTGTTGTCATTTGTAGTATGAGACTCATCATCTCATATTTTTTATTTGCCTCTTGCACAATCTCCTTAGCCTGTGGATATTCTATTGGAGGTAGTTTTAGTTTCCTTCTAAGTGCTGCAATATTAGCATTTTTCTTCTTCACCAATTCCTTTGTAGCTTTTATATTTGAAGGGTCATACCATACTTCAATCACCAGTTCTTCTAAAGACTTGATTCTAGTGTCTTTAGCATAGGAAGAAGATTTTTAAATCCTAATCTGATCTCTCAAATTTGTTACAGTGATTTGGAGTTTCTGGGTACTCATTTCCTTTGTGGTCATAGTAGAATAAAGCATTTCTGAGCTTTGGTTGTGAAACTCAATCTGATCCAAGGGATGAATGCTTTCTACTGGTACTTCAAAGTCAACTTTCTTATAATCTTATGCTATTGTAGGTTTATGCATTGTTGGTTGTAGCACTGTCATTAGCAACCTTTTATTTGTATAATCAAAGGTTGAGAGCAGCCTATTTTGATTTCCTAGAGTCTGCTTCAAATATTGTGAATAGATTTCATTCTTGATCTCTTCATTTTTGGCTTTGATCTATCTATATTCTCTGCTTGTTGTGATGAATATGCTTCCATGCTTTGCTATTTTTCAATCATCTGAGTGTTTGAAGTATCAGGTTCTTGTTAATTTTCAATTATTGTAGTAGTCTCAGTGTTTTTCTTTGGATTCTCTTCGTCTAAAACCTCATTTGTTTCCTTTTCCTTGTCCAATGGATTAATATTATGTTTCTTATTATACCTGAGCTTAAATATGATTTCTGTTGTTGTTTTAGCTGTATATGTGCCTTCTTCTCTGATTCTCTTTGTGGTTATGTCCTCCTGATTTACATTCTTCAAAGTGTGACTAGTATCACCTTATTTGACTATTTCTATTAATGTATTTTCCAACCATTCTGTTTGGTTGGAAAACTATTCAATTTCAGGCTTTTTATCATGAATATATGGGGTTAATTTTCATTTCACCCTCATCTTACTGAGAAATCCATAAGGATCATAGTTCCACAAGAAACTTTCATCAAATTTATTTTCTAGTAATTTTTGTGTCGCCTCTACACCTGCTTCCCTGTGATTGCATATGAAAGGACCCACCTGGTTTTTCAATTTGAACTGAGTCTTATTTTTAACAACCAAAATTTTTATAGAATCTGAGTTTAGAATTTTTCTTATATACTCTAAGGCAAACACTCTCATTGGAAAGTATTTTGGCAATTTATAGGGCAAGAGGTTTGATCCAAAGATTCTAATCTCTGTGTGATTTTGGTAAAGGTACCAATCACCAATTCTGCTATGCTATGATAGCTGTAAAAATTTCTTTATCTCATCACTTATCCTTGGTTGTACACTGTTTATAAGCATATTTATCAATGGGTAAACAAAATAGTCTGTGAAATCCACATAAGTGAACTTAGTTGACTCTTTTCTGATTAAAGAAGTCCAGAAAATAATTGACAGTGGATTACCTTCTACATCCAACTTCTTAAGGGATATTGGGAATTTATCTGCTTGGAAGTAAAGGAACATATGAAAGAGGAAGGAGGCATATCTGAAAACACCTTCAGTGGGAAGTTTTACAAGCTGATCATGGATACTATCAACTATATACTTAGCATAGTTATAATGACTGTGGGGGAATGAACAAGTACAAATGTGGATAGAAAACAAAGAATAGACTCATCAGTGTGCTCATCAGTAAAGTAACCAAGAGTAAAGGACAACATTGAAATAACATGTCTTCATCCTTCAGGGAATTTGGAGGGAATATGTAGGGTTAATTTTTTGGATTTCAACATATGTGGGCATGAATGTTTGGAAGATCTGAAATATTTTAGAAAAGTATAACTCAATATAAAGCTTTTTAAAAGCTTCTATAGACAATGGGACTGCATTTGGCTCTAGTTGTAACTGAAGCATCATGTTTATGGATTCTGTAGTGATAGTGAACAATACATCTTTTTCACCATTAAAAATAGCTCTTAGGTCAAGGGAATAGTGAGCTTCACATAGTCTAATGACATCTAGACATTGATGGGTATGCGGAACTACATATCTGGGTAAATTGGACTCCCAAATATGAACTTCATCTCCCTGATCCAAAGATTTTTCTAGACTCCAGTAGTGGAGATCAAGAAGATTGAATTCAATTATTGGATCAATGATCTTATAATCTACATCAACTAAAGGGGTATGATCAACATCTACAACAGGAGGTTGTATTGGATTTATAACAATGCTAATTTTAGAAGCCATTTATAAATTTTTTTTTTGTTGAAAATTTAGCCCTATGGATCTTAAAAACTCTGTCTTTTAGGTTTTTATGCACTTCTGTAAGCTTATATTGTTTCCAGAAGGTATTTTAATATGACAGAGGTATTTTTTGAACAAAAATCGATAAACTCTAGATTTTTATGCTTCAAACCTTCAATTAGATTTCAAAATTAATCTTCAAACCTTCTTACAGGCTCAGAAAGGTATAAAAAAGGTTTTTCTATTCTTTTCTTGGATGAAACAAACATAAATAGTTTAATTTCATTCACAGAAGGATTCTGAATATTTGCAAAATATTTTAAATCAATCTCAGGGTTTCTAGGGGTCTATGAGTATCTAAACCTCTTTAATTTGCTTAAAAAATAGGCTTACAGTCTTCAGAAAGCTATGAATTTATCAGGTTTTTTGCAGCAAATATGACTTTTGAAGGAAATTAGGGTATTTCGTTTATGTAAATAGGCTTCACGAGGCTTAAATTCAGAGAATGTTTTTTTTTCAAATGACGGGAGGGTATTTTTCTTGAAAAATACCTGTTATTTTAGGTATTTGACTTGAAATAAGGTTTCTGGAAGTCTCAGATCTTTCGGAAGCTGGTTGAAGTCTTTTTGGATGAAAACAGGAGGTCCTGAGCAGTTTCAGCAATGAATTCGGCCGAATTCTAGTTGTTTGTGCATGGACAAGGGTCAACAGCATCGTTTCTTCAACCGAAAGCAGTTTAAATGAGCGAAAAATAGAGAAAAAGGTTTAAACGCATGAATACACAGTTTTATTGAAAATTTGGGTTTGAAATAGTATCTGCATTCAATACGGGTCAAGTCAAATGGGAGGTAGTTTGGCGTGAGGAGGATATTACCGCCAAGCAGTTATCGCATGACCTGAGGGTGGTTTATGGTATTTTGTAAATGAATGTTATCCAGTGGAAAAACGACGCGTGGAGGAGAGAAGGGGGCAATACTTCCCATATCGCAAATCCGAAATGGATTATCAACCTCGTTTTTGAAATTGCGATACAACTTGTGGTTCGTCAGATCTGGCGGAGGGAGTGCGACTGGTTGTGATTTATTGGTGAAGTTGCTCGGTAGATGGGCGTGGGTCCCAAGAACTTTTTATGTGGCAAGGTTAACTTAATACGTTTAAACATAGTTTAAACATAAAATCTAATGTATTAACGGGATAGGCAGGATATGTGGTTTATATGACAAATAAGATTTTTACATGTGTAAAACAACCTTTGGGTGGGTTTTAATATATATAACTTATGTTTTTAAACAATGGGGGAGTGGAATATGTCACATGGAGTTAAATAGACCATAGTATTAAAGTGGGTTTGGGATATGTAATAAAATGAATTAATATAACTACGGGGTAGGATATTATAGTGAAAATAATAAAATAAGTTAAATGTTAATATGAAAATGAATATGATGAGCAGAAATACATATAAATACACTAAGTAAAGTGTGTTTTAAGTTCTTTGGCACATTTTTCATAATGGTGGCCCCTTTCTACACATTTTCACACTTATACTTTGGAATAATGCATTTTTGTGGGTTTTTTAAATTTTTTTGTATGAAATGAAATTAGTTAAGTGGATTTTTACTTTCCTTAAGCAAAAAGGTGTGTTACCTTAGGAAAAAAAAATTTGTTTTAGGAAAATGGTGATAATGTTGAGAAAAAGAATATTTATGAAGGGAATCCAATACTTAGTACCAATCAGTCATTGAGCCTTGGGTCCGGTCCAAACAAATGTCAGAGAAATGCTCTCAGCCTTTATAACTAAAGGTTTTGAATATTGGAATACTTTGAGGGAAGGGAAATTAGTAATTTTCTAGATGATGTTTTATTCATGCCTTGTGTAACTGCTTTCTACCTACTCATAATTTATTCTACTATTTTTTCCTTTATTTGCATGGGTGCATTTGAGCTTGCAACCCTAAATCCATTTTTATTTTAAAGCATAAACTATCTAACTCTAATATTATTTCATCTGAAGGCTCCGATTAAAATGTTGAGCTCATTTATTCTCTAACTATCTACTGATTTTTCAAGTTTAAACTATTTGAAAGATCTTTATTCTCTATCTATAAACAAGAAATTTAAAGCATGAAAAAGTTAAGATTAAACTATTTAACTCATCATGGATTATGGAATTTTGAACAAGCTGCACATAATCATTATTTTTTTAGTAAAAGTAAAAAGTAGTGGAATTTTGACTTGCGTCACTTTTGTGTCTTATTCTTATCTATTTTTTGTGTTTGGGGTCCATTTTTTATATTCTTTTTGATTGTCTTCTTTCAAGTCCTTTGATATTTCTTTTAGGAATTTTACTCTCTTTTCATTTTTTGTTATTTTCAAATATGAGAAAACAACTTGTAGAAATCAAGGTATGTACATATTTACAAGACTTATCAAAGTCAATTCAAAAATTATGAACCCTATTATTATAGGACCCTAACACATGCAACTGTAAAAGAACTAACCTAATCATTGTAGCTCATAATTAGAGGAAAGAATATGTTCCTCATCATATGCACCTTTTCTATCAGCTACTTTCTTTGAGGTTTGTCATAAATAACACACTCTTTCCCTTGAAAGATAACTCTGTATCCTTTCTGTGTCAATTGACCAACACTTATCAAATTGTGTTTGAGACCCAGAACATAATATACCTCTGAGATTGTCTTTGAATCCCCCTTCTTGGTCAGAATTTTGACCACTCCTTTGACATTGACATTCATAGTCTTATGAGTCCCCAACTTTACCTCTATCTTCACCAATTGATCCAAATTTGCAACCAAATTATTGTTGCATGTCACTTGGTTACTGCAACCAATGTCTAATAGACACACCTTATCAGACGATTCATGCATGGTGTTGCATGCCAGGAACATGGAGTTAGTATTCTCTGTACTAACATTAGCTCTTTGATTTCCTTGATCAACTATCTTCTTTCTGCAATCATGAGCATAGTGACCAAATTTATTGCAATAATAAAATTTCACCTTTGTTTTGTAAAACCTTTGATTATTGTGAAATATTCTACTACTGCTGCTTCCACTTTGATGTTCATGCTCTTCTCGGACATCTCTCTGACCACCATAGATGTTTCCTTTTCCTCTGCCTCTCGATCGACCTCTGCCTCGACCTCTTGAAATAGAAACTTGACTTTTGAAAGTAGCTTCTAAAGTGGAATCATTATTTCCATCTATCCTTGCCTCATGCGATAGAAGTGATCCCATTAACTCATCAACTATTATTTTTTCCAAATCCTTGGCTTCTTCTATGGCTTCTACCACAACATCAATCTTGGTAGACAAAGATCTAAAGACCTTCTCAATCACTATTCGATATTTAATATCTTCACCATAATTTTTTAATTGATTTACGACAGAAATGACCCGATTCATGAAAGAATTGATTTCCTTTGTCTCCTTCATCTACAAACTTTGAAAATCTCTCATATTATTATGCAATTTAACAATATTGACATTTTCCATACCTTGATAGCTTCTCACCAAAGTTTCCCATGCTTCCTTTGCTGAAGACGTGATCATAATCTTCTGGAACACTGCTCGGTCCACTCCCTACTGGATAAGAAGCAACTCTTGTGCATTATTCCTTTTTCCTTTCTTCCAGTGTTCCCTATCCACATTACTGAGGGCTCGTTCTTCTGCGTCATCTTGAGGCCCTGCAAACCCAAACTTGACATGATATCAAACATCATGTGGTTTTAACATGGTCTGCATTTTAATAGCCCAAACATCGTAATATTTCCCAGTGAAAGAAGGAATTTTTGGCTAAAAACTTGATGTAGCCATCTTGCTTTAAAAAAAATCTTCTTTGATAAAACCCTAAATTTCACTTTTTGTATGCTTTGCAAAGCTCCTTTAAAAAAAACCTTTTTTTTTTAAATAAACATTTATAAAAGCTTTATAAATAACCCTTATATATATAAAATATTATAAAAAAAAACTTTATATAAAAAAAAAACTTTAAAAAAATGCTGATTAATAAAACCCTTAAATTCAAATAGTCCTTTTAATAATGACTTATAATACTTCTAGCTTTTAATAAAGTATAAAACTCATGCACCATTGGGTTTTATAATTTCCCAAATACAAGCACCTAGGTGACCTTTAATTTAATAAAGTATGAAACCCTTTTCAAAAGGCTCTCATGTACCATTTCTTTGAATTTTTTTTGAAAAGCACGCCGTCGACTTTTGCTAAAGGCTTATCCCGATTGCGCACCTCGTGAGTGCAAAAAATTGCGAAAGGAACTCGATTCTGCCAAAATCGTAAGTTTAATGAAATTCATTTTGTTTTTCAATATAAGAATTGTGGACCTATGCATTTTTTGCACTAAAAATGTATGGACCTGCGCACTTCTTAATGGTTCAACGATTTTGCAATTAAAAAATAAAAATAAAAATTGTCGGCCTTCTGCTCTTGGCCTTCTTGTCTGGCTCTACTCGTCCACAAATCTTATGATCGCTCCTCATCTATGATACCAATTTTTTGGAATGACAAAAGATTAAAGGCACAAATTACACAAATATTTCACACAATAACACAAACAAGCTACTGCTCTATGTTAATCTTCAATCTATCAATCACAATCTTACTGAATACAATGAACCCGTTGAAGGGTATTTAATCCTAACTCAATTTACATGAACAAACTTACCAAAATCATCTATCACATAACTGAACTTGCTCAATTCTCACTTAAGTGACTCTCTAACTCACTCACCAAGTTTATCTATCACACAACTCAACACTTAGCTAACTAATTGTCTAACTATGCATGCGGGAGTTAATTACATATTTTAACAATGTGGTTGATGCATAATGAAAATTTAAATTTTATTTTATTTTTTGGCACCTCTCATGGCCAAGAAGGTGTGCCAACGATTTGTAGTGAGTTACTAGAAACAGAACGACAACTTTCGTTTCCCAAAAAAAATGTAGAGAAAATGGAACAACATGGAAAACAACATTCTGTACGGTCGTTATCGTTTGTCACTTCACAAAACTCATTTATCTAGATACTAATGGTTTCTTGAAGCAGTTTTTGTTGCTCGACCTCTCAATCAGAACTTTGGTTGTAATTCTTTGTTCACGCTTTTATCATTGGTTATAATTGCATATGATAGAGGAAAAAATTAAGTTAAAAAAATTCCACATTGAGCGATATATTCCATACCAGGCGTATAAGAGATCCACTGCAACAATAGGAAGCATTATTCTGCAATACCTTATTCTCGTTATAGGCAGTGATTCAAACTCAGGTGCGATTCCTAGCCATAGGGCCGAATAACTAGCAAAAAAGAAGTAAAAATTTCAATGAACAAACCTAAAGAGAATCCTTTTCCAAAAAAACATAGTAGATAGAGACATTGCGAGACGAAACAATAGATGAGTAGAAAAATAGACTAGACCAAAGGGTGGCATAGCATAGCTGAGCGAAATGTCAAGGTGAAAGAATGAATTACCTAAACCTTTCGAACCCTAATTCTCTTCATTTTTGGATCGACTTTGGGAGATCTCCATCATTTGATCTTCCAGCCACGGGATCAAAGTAAGGTGGAAGCCTGTCGGTGAACTATGTGGAGCTAGCCTTGGCCCATTTCTAGATCAAGCACATACTACCACATAAAAATATAAGAAGAGGATTTAAATAACAAACTAATATAAATGGTCATACACCATATAGCTAGATTTCCCAAGTAATAAAGAACTTGAAACAGTATTCTTGATGGCGATAAAGTTTCAATTTAGAGTATCAAGGTATTGTCATACCCATCGCATAAAATAATACAAGTTAGGTTAAACAACCAAATCCCAGTAACAAAATAAATAAATAAATATAATTAGTGTGAGGACTGTGTTTCTATTAAGAATTAAGCATTATGGAAATTATTAACATTGAGTAATGTCGTTGAAACTTTGATTGAGTTAAAAATAAATAAAGTGCCCAAGGGTTGGTGAAAATTATATAGGGAATAGACAAAACCCCATATTAAATAATGTTAGTTTGTTAGTTTTCGAAGATCACCGAGTGGGTGAATTTTTTAATCTACTTTCAATGTAAAATAGAAATGTGATTATTACAATTTTCCCTGGGTAACAATGAATATAAACATCAATGATGAATGTATTATATATATATATATATACTCATTCTCGTTTCTTAAATGTGAAACTTCCTAATTTCGTTTCTTGTTGTATTGTTATTTCTCGTTTCATTTTTTGTTTCTCATTTTTGGTAACATAGATTTGTACTAGTTGGGAATATCGTGGCTCCACTCTTCAGTCGGGTCCTAGCAACAGTGGAGAGAATCCCAAGTGAACTAATTTTTGGTCTAAAGGGGGTTATGGTCCTGGCCTGGCTAACCTGCAACTTCAAAGAGAACGCAACATCATTGGTTTCATGACTCAAGATTTTATGGGTTCTTGATGGATAACGAAGAACCTCTAACTGTGGTTGGCTCATCGTTATTCTGGTGATTTATTTTATACTTCTAGAGAATCTACTTGTTCATGAGGCTCTGGTGGTGTTTTCGTGATCTTGGAGGTAGAATGTGTGTGGGCACTGAATTTATCTAGCACTAGGGAGATAGAATGGAATGTGGGAAGTAGGATGCTCATCTCCCTTATGTTGCCGATATTTCTGGGTATTTTGATTGGAATGCTCAGTCTGAAGCATTATTGGGTGGCTCTGAGGGTGATAAACATTGTGGTGAATGTATTTCACTAATTAGAATGCAGACAAAATTGAATCGACATTGAGAGTTAGCCGCAAGATGGGTTATCCAGTCTATGTGGCATCATTGTTTACCCATCTCCGTTAAGAGGAAATTGCAGTGACAATGGCACGAACTCAAGGAGTTGAGACACACAGATAAAATCACCCTAACATGTCAAGGCAATGACTGGGGCAATGTCAGCAAGTCAACACTCTCTCACAATGTTGCGATACCACATGGGGGAGGAATGAGGTGTATGTGGGTTGCAAGGGTGCACGAGAAATGGTAATATTGTTTCCTCTACATCAAAATTTGATAGTTGAGTTGACATGGTAACATTGGGACGTTGGCCTAGCTGACGATGGAAAGAGAGAGCGTCAAAGTGGTATATGACCACATCGCAAGAAGGGAGGAGTGCGCAGTGCTAAGGATTATTAGAGAATCAGAGAGATGCACAGGAATAAACCATTTGTCATTGATCAAACTTATTGAATAACCAGTACACTATATAGGCACACATAGGAAACCTCTACGAAAATATAGATCCCAATAATTCAGATCACCAACTCACATCACAAACTATTAAGACACAACTCATGACAGATAGACTAAAATACTAACTACGAGAATCATCAACTCTCTCTAGAATCATCATTTTGACATTATTTTGACATCCCCCCTTAATGGAAAAATGGATTTTCAACAATGCCTAGTTGTTGTCTACATATTTAAAAGTTCATCTTTCCAAGTGTAATATCCCTTCCTAATTATTTTTCTAAAGTTATAAGAACAATTTTGACAATTTTGCTAATTATGGTCTAAGGGATTTTTTGTGCAAGAAACTTAGGAAAAGTGGGTCGATTTGCATGTTAGTGGAATGTGGGGGCCACTCACTCACAAATAATACATACTCATGGAAGAAAATTTAAATTTCCTAAGGCGAGGTCAAAATTATAATGGGGCCTACATGAGAATCATGTCCAGCAAGCATAAATAGGAGGAGTAAAGCAACATTTGGGGCCTTTTGACAATTCAAAAATAATTGTTTTCTTAACTATTCAGCTGAGCCACATTGTATTGTTTAGCACCAGAGCTTCCCAAGGAGTGAATCGCATACTTTCTTTAGTGGACCTCGAGTGCCACCCTAGGAAGGAATCCTTATCATATTGAGACAGGAGGAGACACATTTTATAGGTATCCACACAGTTCTGGGTCAACTATACGCAATAGAGGAGGGGGCATTGTTGTGGAGGAGCAGAGGAGTTGGGTGTTGAGTTTGTGGAGCTACATGGGTATTCTTTGATAAATTTCTAGCCTGGAGGAGTGAGGCTACAACAAAGGATACATCGTTATATGCAAAAAAAAATTTTGGAGCCCAGTATTGTGTCATTCCCTTCATGACTATGCAGTCACTATTGTGGGGTATTTGGGTAAAGCATTAACTGGAGGCTTCACGATCTAGGTTGCAAGGAATTTTCTTTGAGAGTTATTTAAGGGTATTTTTTGTGTTTTGGCAGCAAGAATTGACAGATACAGTTGCAGGAGCAGATTGCTAGTTTGGAGAAGGGTCAGGCTATGAGAGGCCAAATTTGGAAGGTAAAAACCATGGGAAATCCTTTTTGGGTTTTTTTTGGGTTTGTGGCAAGAAGTGTTGTTTTGAGGGGGGGAATTAGGGTTTGAAGTTGGATAGAAGTGCATAAAGAGAGGGATAGCACATTTTTCTGGAGAGCAACTTCACTATAACATTTGGGAATTTTTTATTGATCACTTGAGGCTTGTAGCTTTCCTTGTGCAAGCGCATGTGCACCTTCTCCAACTTATATTGTAATCCAACACTCTTATTAATAAAAATTGGCCAAATTCACATTCCTGGTAGGATTCTTGTTTATATATGTGTGTTTGCTAAGTATTTTCTGTCTTGTAATTATTGTGTGTCTTTGTTTATCAATGTAAAATTATGGTAGGAATATTATTATGGTAGTAGAGCATGTTCTTAGCCAGGGTGGGAAACAGGAGCAGGTGATGCCACCTAGATATCAACGAGCAGTCTTCTAGAGAGGTCATGGTAGAGTCAGAGGTAGGGGTCATGGTAGAGAGTACAACCTAGATCCATTTTCAGACACCAAGGTAGAGAAATGGAGAGGAGGAATGGACAACTAGGAGGATAATGAAGAACCCGAGCCAATGGGCCAGAACCAAGTTTTGCAGGAGCTATTAAGAAATAATCAGCAGATGATGATACAAGGGCAGATTATGATGGACATGATGCAACAGGTGATGGGGTTGCATATTTGTTCAAGGCTAAAGGGGGCAGGAGAGCCTCATGGTGATGGGGGTTTCAGAGAAGGAGGGGTAAGGCATACTTATCAACCCCCACATACTCCCCGGCATGGGCAGGCTGTCTATCCTGCTTTGCATCATTTTTTGGATGAGACTGAACCAGAGAGGGAGCCAGACTCAGTTGCATATTTTTTCCACTCAATTTCATTAGTACGAGGGGTTGGATTCCTAGATTAAGCAGGTGATGCCTTTTGGGGAGTATATTCACCTCAAGGAAAGGCGTGCTATAGGGGCTAGGACCCATTACAAAGGAGGATCATACAACAATGATGTGTAGAGGATAACCGGGAAGGTTAAACTTCCAAACTTTGATGGGTTAGTGAAGAGTTCAACCAGGGTATGGATACAAAAGCTAGACACATATTCCCACCTGAAGCCCATACGAAAAACTAATGTCATACCATTTTCCACCCTTCATTTGGAATGGGATGCCAAGTAGTGGTGGTATCATGGGATGATCACATTGGGACACATCCATATCACCACTTGAATGGAGTTTACCCAGAGGTTGTTGTAGTGGTTTGAGAGGAAAGACTCAGAGTTGCATTTTAGGGAGTTAGCCTATCTGAGATAGACCAGTAGCGCATAGATTTTCATCACAGAATTCCAGAGATTGGCAGTCATGGTGGCAGATATCTCATAGGCCCAACTGATTATGTTATTTGTGGAGGGGCTTGTTGAACCTTTGCGTGGTTGGGTGAGGGCTTACAAACCCACATCACTTCTAAATGCTATTTCCAAGACATGAGATATCATTGATGCAATGCCCAAGACCCAGGCTTTTGTTCCCACTATACTCATGGCTCCATAGGGGAACCGAAGCACCAGGCCACCACATAGGGACGAAGGACGTGGCCAGTTGGATTATGAGACCTGAAGGGACCTTAGGAGGAGGTTGTGCTTTATGTTATAGGAGCCTTGGCCACCTGGGCACAAGTGCACCAAGGACAAGGCCCATTTCACTAAGGTGTTTTCAGATAGTGAGCCATATGATTATGTTGAGATAAAAAATGAGTTGGAAAATGAGGGAGGACCATCATCAGGAGGGACACCACCACCACCAACTAGAGGAGGAGTGTTTACCCCAACTGGGGGAGTCCTTGCCTCACTTCAAGGAGTGCCAAAGTACTTGACACTCGTGATCAGGGGGACCATACAGGGATAACATGTTTCAATCCTAGTCAATAGTGGGGCCACCAATAAATTTATTTATGATAATATGGTGGAGTGTAGGGGCATCCAACCATATAGATTTGAGTGGTTCTTTGTATTGGTGCCAGGAGACCGGCCCATGTAGTGCACAAAGCATGTTCCCGGGTTGACTTTCAAAATGGATAACTATTTACTCACTGATCACATTTTTGTAGTTGATGTTCCAGACACCAATGTGGTGTTGGGTTTCCATTGGTTTTACGCATTAGGGAAGGTCACCATTTATTGGCAAAAGTTGGAGATGGATTTTAGGGGGATAGATGGGAAGTCGGTATTACTGAGAGGAATGCACTCTTATCCACCTTAGAGAGTTTTAGCCCACCGTATGGAGGCGCATATACGACAAGGAGATGTGGAGTAGGAAGTTGAGTTGAGGATATCATAGGTAGGGGCTTAGGCATAGTATACCCATCTAGATATACTTGCCTTGTTGGAGAAGCACCAAGGGTTTTTGGGGAGGTCCCACGAGGCAAACAAACATTTCGTGGATCTGAGCACACTCTTGAGTTGGAGGATGGGGTGAATGTAGTCATCACCACCCCGTATAGGCACTGAAAGGCCTAGAAAGGACAATATGGAGAGGGCCATTTAGAAGTTGTTGATGTTGGGTCACATCAGGCCTAGCTCAAGCCACTTTTCTTCTTCTGTAGTGTTGGTGAAGAAGAGGGATGAGACACTACGCATGTGTATTGACTATCGGGCCCTCAATAAGAAGACAATGAAGAACATATATCCCATCTTGCATATTAACAGGTTGATGGATGATATTGGGGAATAAATTTTCTTCTCTAATATAGATCTGTGTTCGGGATATCATCAGATCCGAGTGAGGGAGCAGGACAGCCCTAATATTGCCTTTCGTTGCCACTATGGTCATTTTGAGTTATTCGTGATGGCCTTTAGGCTAACCAATGCTCTGAACACATTCTAGTCCTGTATGAACCACATCTTTCATGGTAAGTTGAGGCACTTTGTCCTAGTTTTCTTTGATGACATACTCATTTATAACCGAACATGGGAGGAGCACCTTCATAATTTGGAGGTAGTGCTTCACATACTTGAGGAGCAACAATTATATGTGAAGATGTCGAAATGTGAATTTGTACTAACATAGATGTTGTACCTTCGCCATGTGATTGGGGAGGACGAAATAAAGGTACATCAGGGGAGTATTCATGCCATACTATATTGGCCCACACCCAAGAACGTGGTGGAGTTGAGGGGGTTCCTGGGAATTTGCACATACTATAGGAGATTTATGAGAGGGTTCTCATAGCTTGCAGCACATCTCACAGATTTGACAAAGAGGGAAGATTTTAAGTGGACACAGGTAGCACATGAGGATTTTTGAGCCTCAAGGTTGTCATGAGAATCTACCCTATTTTAGCATTTCCATACTTCATGCATCCATTTATGTTGGAGTGTGATGATTTTGGTGAGTGATTTGGGTCTGTTTTGACACAGGGAGGCCATCCCATTACATTTGAGAGCAAGAAGATGAAACCTTATGAGTGGTTGTACTTGGTGTATGATAAGGAGAAGTTGGTCGTGATGCATGCACTAGAAAAATTGAGACAATATTTGGTGGGAAGCTGGTTCAAAGTGCAGACTGATTAGAATAGTCTTAGGTTTTTCTTAGAGCAGAAGTCATTGGAGGAGATACAATAGAAATGTGCGATTAAACTCCAGGCTTATGATTTTGAGATCAAGTATGTGAAGGGAAAGCATAACGTGGTAGCAGATGCCCTCTCTAGGAGATCCACAATGTTGTCCTTGATGGATGTTATGCTTGACTCGAAGTCTCAACTTTTGGTTGAGTACTCCAAAGACATGAAGGATTGTGATATTTTGGATGGCACACACAGGGATGAAAAATTTGGGGTAATGGATGACGTGATCTACTATGAAGACAAGATCTATTTGGTTCTGGGTCTCAACTTAAGGAGAGGGTTATGCATGCAGCCTATGATTCCCCCCTAGCAGGATACCCAAGCTTCCTCAAGACATACCATGCTATTAAAGAGAGGTTCTCTTAGCGAGGGCTCAAGGGAGATGTGTTGAGGTACGTGAGGGAGTGTGTTGATTGTAAGATGAATAAGGTAGAGGTGTCACATCCAGCCAATTTATTACAGTCACTTCCCATTCCAAAGAGGAAGTGGGAGAGCATATCCATGGATTTTATCATGGGGCTTCTAGCTGAGTAGGTAAAATATTTCATTTATGTAGTGGTCAAAAAATTGACCAAGTTTTCCCATTTCTTCACCATTACATTAACATATTATCGTCCAAGGTGTCTAAGTTATTTTTTCAGGAGGTATTTCGGTTACATGGTCTTCCCAAGACCATTGTTAGTGACAGAGATAGTAGACTCATGGGGGATTTCTGGCATGAGTTGTTCTTGTTGGGTGGGGATAGAGCTTACACCCATCATTAGCTACCACCCAGAAAATATGGGCAGACCGAGATCATGAACAAGTGGTTGGAAGGATACATGCACAACTATGTGACAGGTCAGTTGAGAGCATGGGTTATGTGGCATCATCTCGATGAGTTTTGCTACAACACTACTTACCACATGTCTATCGATATGTATGTTTTTCTAACATGATATTTGGAGATAGAAAGGCCCCAGGGGAAAAGGATTGGGTTCAAGAGAGCCAAGAGATTCTCCGAGCTCTGAAAAAAAACTTGGAGGTTTCTCAAAATCAATAAAATAAATATGATTTTATAAGCATAGGGTGGAGAGACAGTTTGAGGTAGGAGATATGGTCTACCTACACTTGTAGCCTTATAAACAGTATTCACTCAAGAAGAAGGGTGTATAAAAACTTAAACCCTAGTTTTATGGGCCTTACAAGGTGGCACACAGGGTTGGAAAGGTGGCTTATGAGTTGGAGTTTCCTTCAGAGAACTGGATCCAAAATGTGTTTCATGTCTCATGCCTGAAAAAGGCGTTGGAGAAACCGGTCATAGCAACAATTGAGTTGCCTCCATTGGATGATGAGGGGCATTTGGTTTTGACATGAGAGATCATATTGGAGACCCGAGAGAGGAGGTTTAGAAACATGGTGATGAGGGAGCATTTGGTCAAGTGGAAGGATTTTTCGGAGGAGGATGCTACATGGGAGAGTGTTACACATCATTTTTTCATCATGACACTTGACGGTAAAAATTTATCTCTTGCCATCCATACATATCTCTAAATGCACTCCTTTGCAAGTCAAACATTATTATTCCTTGACCAAACCATGAATTTTGGGTAAAATAGCCTTTTAACCTGTTTATCATGACTTGCGCACTTTTCCTAGTCGGATTTTGTGCATGTCCGGTTTCTTCCATTGAAACCCATGCATAATTGCTCTTTGTTCTCCATTACAGACTGCACACGTGATTCAATGAAAAGTAAAAATAAAAAGTAAGTTCAAAAATCCTTGTTGGGTGAATATATCTCAACCAAAAGCTTCTGGGTCATATCTATTCTAGCTAAAACCCTTTGAACATGAAGCTAATTCCCTTGGATTAAGGAACCCTAATCCCACTATCAATAGATGTCAACCCTCTTTTGTGGATCTGAAACCTCCATTTTTCCTATAAATTGAATAGAGGCTAGAGAGTTAGGGGAGTTCACAAAAGGTAGTCTTATGCTGGTAATTTTGAATTGGGAATCTTATCATCCAAGGAGAAATATCAGAAGCATTTGGGAGGAACCTTCATGACATCAAGGAAAGGTTGTAATGATCTTCTTTTATCTGTAGATTAATACATTTGAATCATTTTCTCATTATGTTGTCTTATTGGAATTATCAATGGTTTATACTCTTTATGTATTCATTAAGGTAATTTCAATTTCTAATCTCCTTGATCATTAGATTAAGCTTGTTTTAGATGATTATATTGCATATGCCTTTGATCCCTTGTATGTTTGTGTTTACAGGTATCATCAAAGCATTGAGGAGCTACATCAAGACAGATCAAGCATATTCATAAAGAATATCACAAAGAGGTAAGAGCACCACTTTCCTTCTCTAATTTTTAATGATTTAGACAAAGTTAGATTAGGGAAAGAGATATTCTTATGTTTGTTTGTTTCTAGTTTCCTTTAGGATTCTAGGGAGTTTGATTCCTTCCGTAGAAGGGATTTTTCTGTATAACAAATTGGCAACTCCGTTGGGGAACATATTAGTTCTCTAGTTTCTTTGGTTTGCTTTCCAATTTTTATGGTTTGACTGCATATGATTTTTGGCAAAATCACAACCTTTTAGATCCTCTAGGTTTATAAGCCTTTATTTTATTTTTATTTTAATTTCCTTTACCTACATGGTTTTTTTCAACAATGGAGCACATATTTTCACAGTTTTCTCTCAGACATAGTGTACATGTGCAATGGATTGAATTGACTACCTGTGCACCCCCTTGAAATTTTTGAAAAATAATATTTCTTCTAATCAAAGTTTGTTTTTTAATTTCCGAATGGTGATTTTTGTTTGTTTTAATCATCAGAACCTTGTGGATTTATTTGAGTGCCATAGTGAAACCTTTTTGGGAATTCATCCTCTTCACATTTTTTAGTAGGGTTTGATCTGTTCTGTTTGTTGTTTCATAAAAAAGGATAGGGTTTTACTTGAACTCACTACTTTCCTATATTTTTCTTGAAAATAAAATATATTTGTTACTAATATTAGTGGTTTGAGAAAAATATTTTTCTTATTTGTGAAGGATCTTCTAGATTAGTGAAGTTAGGGTTTTCTTGAAGTAGAGTTTTATGAAAAGTGCTTCTATTTGTTGAATATCAAAAGTGAATTATTCCTTTTTCAATATGAATTTTTCATAAAATTGCACTCGTCGGCATCATTAATTAAGAGCATTCATTAAGAATTTTTCATTTATTAGAGTTTTGTTGGTTTTTCATCAAATATGAACAATTGTAAGTGATTATTTGTAAAAGATATTTTGTATGTTTATATGACTTAAGCAAATTGAAATTTTCATTTAATTTCTGCAACTGAATAGTTTTCAAAGTGAATTGGTATTTCATGAAAAAGAATGTTTTGGGATTTTGAGTTTTTCATTTCTTTTTGGAAAATTAAAGAACCTCTCACTTTCCCTTATCTAGGATTTCATCGAAAGAAAAAAAATCAAATTTTCATTGTTGAATGCCTTAGTATTTTGATTCAGTCGAAATATCATCAGTTTCACCTTCATATCCCTCAAAGTAAGTAAGAGCTGAATAACACAACGTTAATTAAAATTATTCTAGAAATTTCTACATTTTTAGGGCTCATTCCACCAACATAGATCAGTTTAGTGCCTTGGAATAAGGAAGTGAGTAAAATTTCCAAAGAAATAAACAAACAATAGAATATTGCGGTAGGGAGTAAATCAGTTATTACAGTTTTTCTCTGGGAAGCCCTTCTTATACAAGAGTTAAGCGTGAGGTCATACTAGACCTCGTGAAGTAATTGTACCTGCTTCATTGGTAAAGATAGAATGTTTACATGCATTAAAATAGTTTCGAAGGGTACTTGGGGTCAGTTGATAGTAAACCTCAAATTTACCATGTTGAGGATCTCTCAAGGGGATTGAGCTTAGTTAATCTTCCCTTGCATGTACAACGGAGCTACGATTGGCCCCCCAGGTTAAATTGTGATAGCTAGTAACCTTAGTGACCATAGTATTAGGGCCTTTTCCTGAGGTGGTAGTACAGGGAAGGTCTCTACTGTACCTGGAAGAGACGTTGAATAGACTCACTTGGACTTTTTGGAGGGTAAATTCCCCTCGATATGTCATAAATGGAGTTACTCGCACCAGATTGTTTCATTAAGCAGTTTGTTAGGGTAACTAGTTCCATCAGCTATATTTTGACATTGATTTTTGCTACATTGGATTTCATCACCAAGTAGTGATTTTGTTGTGAAAACAAATTTTTTTGTGTGGTTTGACTCCTATATTTGCTAGCACATGTTCATTTTCTTTTTTTTAATTTTTAGATGCTTTAGGTGTGATTTCTTGACATTTTGTGATTTCTTAATTAAACTTAATCATGGCTGAAATACCAAGACACTCACAGAGAATGCACGGTAAACCCGTTGAGTACACACCAAGTCAATTAGATAAAATTAAGTTTGAAAGGGAAAAATCATCAGGATCTGGGTCTTCAGATCAACCTGAAATATCTATTGTGGTACAATCTAAATATGAAGTGAATCAACCTTGGGAATTTGAAACAAACTTAGAAAAAACTGAACCAGTAATAACTGAAATCATTATGGTAATATATTTCATTGGTGAAGTGTCAGATACACAGTCAACTGAGCCAGAGATTTATGAACTTGAGTCTGAAGTTTCAAAACCTGAATCTCCTTCAAACATTTTAGTCACTACTCCTACTTTGTGTTCAACCAAAGTAAAAATCATCAATATCGAGAGTCTTCTTCCTGGTCTAATTAGTATCAAATATATTACTAAGGACAATGAAGAAGAAACTCCCAGTAGTCCATTTTTTATCAATGAATTGACCTTTCCTTCAGACCTTACTCTTTCTCCTTTTCAATTGGACGCTTGGTACCTTACACCTTTTGAATTTACAAATTCATCTAGTTACGATCATCCACGTCACCACATTCATATTTACTATTTACCCATAGATAATATGTCATAAATGGATTTTGGAAGTATGTCTACCGATGCATTCATGTTTTCAACTTCTCCATAAACATTGTTATATGGCGGTTCTCCAATTCCTCCTAGATATCAGTCACTTACTGGGACTTTTTTAGGAGCATCTCCTTTTCCTCAAATTTATACTATGTTAATTGATTTATTAACATCTACTGCCAAAAATTTACCTTAGACCAATACATTGACATGATCTACAATGGTAATCCTCAAGTTAACCCAACAGGTGGTTATAATGTGTTTGGGGGGGAAAACCTCCTCGTAGAGGGAAGCCTTTTGTTGGTTCATATCCTATGGTTGTAGGACAACCTTTTCCCAATAACTATCAAACTTATTTTCTGATGCCTCAAGCTGCTTTAGGTCACCCATTTGTGCCAAAACCCTTAGAAGGAACTCCTTATCTATGGATGAATACTATCTGGAATCCTTCATTTGCTCAAAAATATTTGCAAGCTGCTTCACAAATCCCGATTTACCAACCTGCTCAACCAACTGGACAACTTGTTCTTACTCAAGTCCAACAACCTGTTCAGGGAATTCCTTAAGTTAATCTATAGGAATTTATTCAGTAACCAAGTTAGCAACCTGCTCCGAGTAGTCCAAAAAATCCTATCCAATCTTCTACACAAACATCTGTTCAACAAACTAGTACACCTTAAACACCCATCTCGGGATTATCTCAATTATTTTCTCCAATTACCCCTCAATTATCATCGCAACCTATTACATAGGATATCCCTCAGACTTCATTTTATCAAGTTGGACCTATAATCCAGTCTATACCTCAAATTCCTTTGGGACAACCTGGTATAGGAAATTTGGAAACAAATTTTCAAAACCAACCTTTTTAAGGCCGATTATTTCAAGGTAAACCTTTTGAAGGTCAACCTTATCAGAGTCAGTTATTTTAAGGCTAGCCTTTGCAAATCCAACCCTTTCAAGGGAAATATCAATTGGGACATATGGGACCAATTCTGCCTTTCCAGAGTCAACCATACCCTTGTCATACATTTTAGAGACTATCTCAACCTCAGTTTGGTATGGCTAACCATGGGTACCCTGGAGGTGTGAAAATCCCAACTCCTCAGGCCATTCCAGTATATCCTGGATATCCTCCTCCAGGTACTAGACTTATCCAGCAAGGTTAATAGTTTCCACAACAAGATCTTAACAACCAGTTACCTTTTATTGTAACCTTGGGTTTACCAGATTTGTCTTAGTGGAAAAATGATCCGATTTACTATTTTCCTTTTTTGGCGGCAATTCCCATCAATTTTCCCAATGATATTCCAAAATTTGAAGGTAAATCAGTAGAGGACCCTTTAAACCATGTCATGACGTTTCATCTTTAGTAAAAATCCAATTCATTAATGAAGATTCCATTCGACTACGAATTATTCTACAAACGTTAATCGGTTCAACTGAGAAATGGTACATTGAGTTACTACGGTCTTCTTTTCACAATTTCAATGGCTTAGCCACTTCTTTATTGACCCATTTACAGTTACTTGTACTTTACGATACTGGTACCAAAATTTAGACCTCACTAAAACAAAATCCGTCTACCTATATTTCTGATCATATTCACGAATGGAAACATACACGTCGTTTGGTTAAATTTTTCTTTCTAGATCAGATTATGGCTGGATGGTTTTGGCAAGTCTTTACTTCCAAAGATTATTGAAGATGTTTCCAAGGGAGGTGGTGAAACAGAAGAACAAGTTATCACTCGTACCCAATATCTGGACCTATTTTACACGTAGATTCTCCTCTCCCTATTCAAATAACAACAACTCCTTTCGACTCTCGCATCACGAACAGTGTAGTCAGTTTTGTTAGCACATATATGAGTAAAAAGAAACATTCCAAATCTAATACTATGATTATAATTTAATTGGATTCACCTAAAGGAAATTGTTATAACAAAAATACTTTTGATATTAATGTTGTAGATTCATCTACCGATAAAAATAAATGGACCAGAAGTAAAAAGAAGGGGAAGGGTAAAGCGAAACATAACAATTCGTTAAAGAGAAAACTAATAAAAATTAACCATCTGATGAGAAGAAGAAACCTTGCTATCCTTGATTAATTTTTGAAGAATATAATTTCACCAAGGAGTGCCCTTATCATGCTCAGGTAATTAAATTCGTTAAATTTTCACCCACCCCTGGTATTTTGAAGGATCCATTTCCTTCTCAAGGCAATAAGATGGTGTCTCATAATGCTTTTTCTTCCATGTCATCAACAAATATCATGATGATGTCTTCTCAAGTTATGGTTGCTACGACATCTGAAGATTATGGCTCTAAGGGTCTTGTCAATGGAAACGATGTTGGTTCACCGATTTAAGCTTCCTCGTAAATTACTCCTCCTTCTGAACCATTACAGATCGAGAAGATTAGGTTTGAAATGGTGATTCAACCACCTCCTGAAGGTGTTCTTCAAAATTCAACTTTCAATCCATATGCACGAGCTGCTCAAAATTACAACATTGTTGAAGATATGGCTATGTCACCTTCAACTACGTCAACCCTTGAAGTGCTGCAAACTTGTCCAAAAAAAAGGAAATTAATTTTGTCAGCTATAGGGGTTATTGAGTCTCTAGATTCTAATCAAATTATCTTTGATCTACGAAATTATGTACCTAGACTTCTGCATCAACTGGCATTCCAAATATCAGTTTTTGTTAAAACCAAATGAATTTTTCGCACGGTAATTGGCGAAGGGGCATCTATGTGTGTTATGTCTATTTCTTGTTGGAAAGCCCTTGGTCCTCCAAAAATTAATCAATCCCCCACGAATTTTAAAGCCTTCGATAGAAGATGTTTCCATCCATCTAGGTTTCTTAATGATCTACCTATAGAGATAGAAGGTAAAACCGTTGCGGTTGAAGTTGAGGTTGTTGATGCTCAAATTGACTATAACCTTTTACTAAGATGAAGTTGGTCTTATGTTATGTCAGTTGTAGTCTCATCATATTTTCGAATGATAATGTTTCCCCACAAAGGGAGAATTATCAACGTAGATCATCTATCTTACTATACTTCGGACCCTACCCTGACAAGTAGTATCACTTTTGTTGGAAAGTTGCTTACTCCATATGAAGATGTTGGGGTAGGTTTTCTCAATGATCCATATCTGATGGGAACTTTTGAAATACCTCCACCAAATTTTTCTCATAATGTTTCACATGTCAACGTGATTACATTAAGCGTAGTTCCATCACCTGAACCTTGGGTTGTGCCTTTAGAGTATGAATTGATCATGTATGACAATGAAATGACTTTAGGCAGTTAAATCACTTTATAACCCATCATCAACTAAAACTAATCAAGTTAATGTGATCAGTTATGACTATTCTCATTTATCACGTTTAGCACCAATATCTATTCCTGATCCTTTTGTTCAAACGTTTCCAACCAATGAAATTATTATGGAAGTTATGAATTTGGATGAATTTCCATGGAACGATCATCATCATCATTCATCCTTTCTACCTAAACTTGATAAAATCAAGGATGATTTTTTTATCCATTTTTTCAGTTGAAATTGTCTATAATCCTCAATTTCCTATGTCAATCCTTCATTTATATTAAGAAACTAATTTCGAAAAAATATCTTCAATGATACAAATCAAAATTTTAGTTAAACCTGGAATTACTAAAAACATTCATATTGGTGCTTCAATCTTGCTTGATGAAATCAACACGTATAAGACCCTATTTTAGGAATTGTGTAACATTTTTTCCTGGTATGATGAGGAAATTCCAGGAATCGATCCCAATATTGTGATTCATGAAATTAAGACATACCTAGATGCTAAGCCTATCAAATAAATATTATTCCCAGTTCATCCGTGGAAAGTTGTTGTTATTAAGGTTGATGTTAAAAAATTACTCAGAGCAAAGACACGCTACAAGGATGGGACAAGATGTGGGTTGACTTGTAACAGGAAGAGATGAGGTGAGCTATTTTGAAGAGCTCCATCAATGTCAGTAGCAATAGATCGAAGTAGGTGAAGGAGGAGGAGTATGTGACCCTCGCATCGAAGGTTGCCAATCAAGTACAGGGGGAACAAAGGAAGAAGAAGAAGGACTTGTCGAAGGTCAAATGCTTAAGGTGTGGTGAGATAGGCCACTATAGTACCCAGAGTCCTCTCAGCAAGAAGGAAAAGGAGGAGAATTAGGACCGACATAAAGCTTTGGCAGAGATTGATAAGCTTTCCTTCAGGTTGGAGGAAGACCTCGTAATGTTCATCAATATACCTTCAGGAATGAGGTGGGGTGACTTGGTTTTGTAGCCCTAAAGTGCTACATATGGGCAGGATCCTTGAGGAGTCCACCTGTTGCATTAATACCTAGATACGGGGCCCCACAATATTCAGTAGTAGCATGGACCATTGGCAGTTGGTGCAATTTCATGCCAAAGTGACAGTTGCAGAGACTAGTTGCAATCAGATGCTAGAGAGAATAGTGCAGTGTTGGAAGTAGTGAAGTTGGCATAATTTAGAGTCAACAACAACATAGAGACTTCAATGAAAAATGTAGATGCTAGTAGCAATCAAGACTCGGGTGATATATACATCATATTGAACATAATTGGTTCAATATTTTAGATACTTCTAAGTTACAAATGTTGCAGTTGCAGCAACAACAGATGAGAAGGAGTTGCAATGTTGGAAACAATTCAGTAGGGTCATTAGCAGCACAAATGCAGATAATATCAGAGTTGTTCAATACTTGGTAGGAAGTATGGCCAGACATCAATAGTGTGACAGGATATGGTGAAGAGACAAGGTGTTGTGGTAGCAAGTGCAACACTATAACACATTCCTCGCTAAGAGGAAGTGTTATTTTTTGTAGCATCATATGTGTTCTAGCCTTGATTTTTTTTGGAGAGGCTAAAATACAAGAGATATAAAAAACTGAGAAATCATTTCTGGAAATTCGTCTAGAAGTGATGTTATTACGTTATTAGCTAGTTTTTAAATATTTTATAAGTCTAAACTTAGGGAATATGTTTAATTAATCATAATTAATTAATTCAAGGCATGCATGATCTAGAAACTCACACCGATCAACTTCAAGTTAACCCTAGCCATCGATTAAGATTTAATATTGGTTGTTGGAGTCTCAACAGAGGATTATAAGAGGAAGTTAATGGGAACTTGGAGAAGACACTTGAGAAGTTTGATTTCTTGGCAGATCGATTTCTTGAGTATCTACAGTCAGTTGTTGGAGAGATAGATAGTGATATCGAAGCAGTGAGGAAGAGGGGCAGAGACAATGAAGTCGGAGGAATAATTCCAGATCTGATGAGTGCATTTATAGAGAGGCTGAAGAACCGCATATAGGTTGATGAAGAGGTAGTGCAGGAGCCTCTAGAGGCAATTTTGATTCTATTGGGGAAAGACGATTTTCAGTACCAAAAGCTAGAAATTGGTTCCGAAGGCCAAGAGAGACATTTTCCTAGACAAAAATAGATCAAACTACTTGAGGAGAATCTGGTTCAAACTGAGTGCAGAAGGGATTGCACTAGTGTGATGCAGTAACTGCGCAGAGCCATTTTGGACAAATAACTTGGAGCTCAGGTCAAAACTCATATTTTCCTATGGAGTGAGGAAATTTACTCATTATATTATTCTTGCAAGTATTTCTTTGTAGGATTTCCAGTTCCAGCATCCATTTGTACTCATTATTTCACTATTTCTTAATATTAAAACCCTCATCTCCTGCACTGGTTTTCCCAATATGGGCTTTTCCGAGGACTTTTGTCCAAAAATAACTGTGTTATTTATGTGTGTGTGCTACAATTTATTCCAACATTTATTCTTCCACAAATTTGTTTGTGAAGGTTGCAGTATATTTATTTCAATATTTGTCATAGAAATCTGCAGATAAATTATTAAATTTAATTAACAATTAGGAGAAATAATATCCATTGCTGCAATAGGATTCTGGTTGTGGAATTTTCGCAACCCACATTGTCCTTCACTACTATTGTTATGTCTTTTGCACTAGCTCACATTATTGAAAGCTAATTTATTTAGTAAGAGGTTTTGGGTTCAAAAATATATTTTTAAGTTACTTTTAGAAAAAAATAATGCAAAATTAATTTATTCCATAACCTTATTGTAAAATGTATTTAATTTGTCATATGAAAGTAGATCAATATAATAATTTTAATATTTTTTATTTTTATTTTATTTTGTAGGCAATGTTCATTTATAAAGTAACTTCATTGTAAAATTCATTCACACTTGCTTCATAAAAGTGGGTCACTTCATAAAGTAATTTATTTGTAAAAGAGATTTTCTAGGAAAATCTAATAAGGAAAATATGTTTTTATAATATTGATCACCATGTGGGTCAACTTCTACTTGCCATGTGGATTTTTGCTACCATTAATTCATTTTTTTTAAAAAGTCATCTTTCATATCCAAATTCCGTTTTTAGTGTTTTTTTTTCAAACAGTCGATTTTTTTAAAGGCTTTCCATCCAAATATTTAGTTGTAGATTTTGAAACCATATTATCTACATATTTTAATATGGTAAGTCCAATCAAAATTTTTCTTAACAACACCAACTACTTCTCATGGAAATCCCACATGGAGGATTTAGTAAGAAGAAAAGTATTATACTATATTACATTTGGATAATAAATCCCCCCCATAGATATTGATGAGAGATTCAACTCGGATAATGGGAGTGATAAAGTAAATGGATTAATCATAATATCAATTTTGTCCTTATTTGTGATTTCATATTCAAGGAGTCGATGATTCAAATGTAGCCTAACAAATGTTGAAACAAATGTTTGGTGAACCTAATGTTATTAAATATCACCAACGTGAAAATTATGTCATGACTTTAATTCCTAATGATTTCGCTTGCATTGAATATTACTTATCTAAGATAAAAACACTTAGACATTCTGTTTTAAATTGTCAAGTCGACCTAAAGGATCATTGTTGCATATATTATTCTTTCAAATATTTGTTCTATATATTTTGTTTGTGTATCTACATTTTATGCCACAAGAGAAGCTATATGGGATGTCTATCAAAAACCTTCTCTTGAATCCTTTTGTGATACTTTGATTAGAAATTAATAAAAGCTCTTTCATATTGGAGAAATTATCACTGTAGGTACATCTAACAAGGCCCTAGTGGCCCATAAGTAATATAAAACAAAAAATCCAAAGAATAAACATCCTTGAAACAACAAGATAATTAAGGGACCCAAGCCCTCTAGTCTAACCTCCACTCCTAATGGTGACAAAGGTCAAAAATCAAAGAATAAGAAGTCTGGATCACGAAAGGAGTTGTGCATGGAATAACATTAAATTACATGTAATCCACTTCCATATATTTTGTAGTGTAGCATCGACTCACATTCCTAATGAGAAAAGGAAATATTTACAGCCTAAAAGTGAGAAGTGTTGTTTTTATGAATATTTCAGAAGATGTAAAAGGTTATAGACTTCTTCAACCTCACTATGATGATATTACTATTAGATGAGATGTTAATTTTGATGAAAATATATTGGCTTGTGAGCCTAATTTGGTGAGTGTTCACTCTTTTTCCTATGATCCATATCTAACATTTGTGCCATATTCTCTTCATATTCCATTTTCTTCTTCAAATGATGACACTAGGGATGAAAATTTGCCTCTTCTTGCTCACATTCCTCTAGATGAGTCTATTGAGCATGAACCTACACCAACACCACAAATTTTGATGTGGGTATTTTCAATACCTAAAGTAATTGGATAGCTTGCGAGTGATCCTACAGATCAACATTTTAATCGTTCAAATTTCTAGTAGACCTCATCTCTTTTGGGTCAAATTTCAGAGACTCGCGATCTGAAAATACTTGCATAAGATTTAGGTCATCTAGATGGGGATACAAATAATGAATAAAGAATATATTCCTTGATGGTGAATGATGCTTTTTATCTTATACCTCTTTGATCCTGACTTATGCAGGAACACAATAAAATATAGAAATACACATAAACATAGAGATGAAACATAAATAATACTTCATTTCATTAATAGCACATAACTGAAATATGCTTATAGAAAAAATGGAAATAAACTAGCTTAGGCGTTGGTAGCTTATCTCTGAGAAGATATGTGGTGGCTACAAGCCTCTGAATTGTGTTACAATGAGGCTCAAAGGCCTATGTATTATTGAGGAATAATGGAAAACCCTAAAAATCCAGAAACCTAACCCTAGAAGATGAAGTGCCAAAACTATGGGCTCCATTTGCGTAAATTGGTACATCAGCTTCTCAGGGACGTAACTTTGGCATATGATCTTCGTTTGACGTGCAAAATACGTCGTTAGAAACATTTATTCGAGGAATACAAATTTTGATGTGAGAAACATCAATTGATGACCCATGTCGCCCCCTGGTTTTCCCAAAAAACATCGTTTAGGGCCTCAAAATGGCTCCAAAAGTTTAGGACCCAAAAAAAATGCTAAAAATAGTAAACTGTGCTACAATTAAGGAAATTGAAAACCTAAAATAAATAATGGTGGGGCCCCAAGTGGAATAGGGTGGTGGCCACCAATAAACGAAACTTGTCAGATTTAAATGGGTATACAAAAATAAGTATGACTCAGATTGAAGTGTTGATATACATAAGGATTGGTTATTTTCTAAAGGATTCTCTCAAATTGAAGGAGATGACTACATTGTGTCGCATGGATGGGATTTCCATTAGATGGATGTTATATCTGACTTATTTCATGGGGATCTAAAAGAATAAATATATATAGAACAACCTCCTGGATATGTTTAAAGTGACTCCAACCTTGTTTGTTTCCTTAAGAACTATGTCTTTGGTAAAGAAGCTCCCCGAGTTTGGTATGAAAAAATGCATAGATTTCTTCTTAACACTAGAATCTCTAGACAACATTCTAACCCCAATGTATACACACACAAAGTATGAAGCCATCTCATAATCCTCTTTCTTTATGTTGATGAGCTCATCTTGTGACCCTAAAATTTTAACCCATGTGAAGAAAAGCCTTAAGAAGAAGTTTGAAATGAAAGACTTAGGATATTTATGTTATTTCCTTGGCCTACAAGTATTGCAAACCAAGGACAGAATTTATATTTCCCAATATAAGTATGCATGTGACCTTATTCCATTTTCAATTGGAATACTTTAAACCAAATCCTTTTCTAGTTCATTCTAGAGCCAAACTTACTGCCACCTGCACTACACCTAAAGTTGATGCCACTTTGTACTATTTAGATACTTGGTAGCCTCCTATAGTTTACTCATACCCATCCCAATATTTCCTTTATAATTGTTCTTGTTTCATGATATATGCAAATTCCACATGAAATTAATTGGGAATTAAACAAAATAAAGCTTTGATATATTCGAGCTACACTTCAGTTTGGTATATATTACTTTTTTTGGGGGGGGGAGGGGGGGGGACTCATTTTTTGGTTGGTTTCACTAATTTAGATTAGGCTGGTGAGTCTAATGATTGAAATTCTATTGCATGTTGTTTTCAGTCTTGGTCTTGGACTGACAACTTGGGCTTGTAAAAAGTAGTAGGCTATTTCTCTTTGTTTCACAGATGGAGAGTATCGAGCAACAATTAATTCAAGTGAAGAATTATTGTGGCTTTGAAATATCCTTTTAGTTTGGATTTTAGTAGTAGCATATTAACACCCTCTACTACAACAATTAAAGTTCCATCAAGCATTAGGAGAATTTTGAGGGAAAAAATGAGTCTTAAAAAAATAATTTTCTAGCAAAATTAACTTTAAAAGAACGAATAAGATTTAATATGATGATGTCATCCCCATAGGTAAATAATTTTTGAGGGACAAGAAGAAATTTGATTATTTTAATTTTATTCTCAACTTATCTACTTTAGGTTTACTCAAATGTCAAGTGTACACACCCATTGGACGCATAATTAAATTTCATCTCCAACGAGTATCCACTATGCACACTTCTCTATAGATACACATCGGAAAAAGAATTAAAATACATGAAAAAAGAATGGTTAACACAACTTTTTCATGTATTTTCATTATTTTCAATGTGTGTCTACTGAGAAGTATGCATAGTGCATACTTACTGGATGTAAAATTTAATTATGCATCCAACTGGTGTCTACACATGATGTTTATGTAAACAAACACATATTTTTCATGTATTATCAAAATTTAAATGTGGGTCTATTGAGAATTTTGCGGGGCGGGTGATCGTTGGATGTGAAGCTTAGTTTTGCATCCAATTGGTGTCTACACTTGATGTTTGAGTAAAAATATAAGGATATAAGCCAAAAATACAAATAAAAAAGTATTTCCCTTTTTTTTCTTAAAGAAATCATCTCTTATTTTATTATTTTATCGGTTTCATTTGGAGGATCATTATACCTCAAAATTCCCCTGATGCTCACCAAAATCCAATTCAACATCAATGCTACAAACATGTTGAGCTACAAACGTACTTCATGAGAAAAATCATTCATGATTAATTTATTGAAGTGCACTTTTATAGATTATATGATCAAGTTACAAACATTTTCACAAACTGTGTCTTACAGAAGTGATTTTTTCTAAACTTTGATCTATGTTAGGAGTTCAGGAGGTTGTCATTAAGGGGACATTGGTTATGATTCCTTCTTCCTTCTCTAATTGTGTCACCTTTGTAAATCCCTCAATCATATCCCAAGTTGCTCTTAAGGGGTATGTTAAGGTTTTTAGATAGTTGGGAGTTAGTTAAATTCAACTTAGTCTAATGTGTCTATTATATAAAAGTGCTCTTTTTAGTTAGTTAGTTTGTTAACCATTATTTAGATTGTAATCTAACAATCATGATATGATATACACATAGAGTGGTCCATAACTCATATTCTCCTCAATATTAATGGTTATTCATTTGTGGATTAACACTCGATTGGTCCATGATCTATATTTAAATAAAAGGAAAGGTCATTGTTGATGATCGATTATGAGAACTCTATTATGTAAAATATTTTATTTTACATTAATAAAATTTCTTAAAGTGGTCATGTTGGTTAGGTCCATGGAGTATTTCCATCTTATAGGGTTTTAACCACATAAAAATATTAGCCTTGTGATCTTTGGTTAGGTTGTGTGTGTGGTTACTTAAGGTGTTCATCATGTATGGAATACCCTATTTACCCAAACAATGATTTCAAATGCTAAATTCTTAGCCACTACATATTGACTCTATGTGTTATGGAGCATGACGAAGGCCACATACCGTACCACATGCACTTCAATTTTTTTTCTTTTTTCTTTCCAATGGGAAATACACCTAATTCCAAGGTTTGACACATTAAGGACATTTTTCCTTACATAACATGTTTTAACGCTAAAAGGAGGGGGTTGATACCCTAAAAAGGATTTTTATGGCTCTTATGTGATGCACAAGAACTTGGACCATGACACCTACCCTACGTAAGGAATCATTAGCTTAATAGGGTTATACAAGCTTCATTTTAAGGTTAGACATATAATAGACAAGTTTCCTAGCCCAACACATGGTTCAAGGTTAAAATATTAGGATTGGGCTCTAAAGAAGCTATTTCCAAGAAATGTGAGATGTAAAAGAGAATTTATACCACAACAAAAATATCTTAGCTTTAACCTGAGTGTGAGGCTTATTTCCAAAGTGTGATGCACTAGGGCAATTCCTCCCTTCTTATTTCATGATTTGTAGCTAGAATCGAAGGGATTATGTCCTAAATAGCTACTTCTATGACATGCTAACCATACATGAGGTAAAATACCATCACATAGGTCTTTTAGCTGGAGTCCATGGCCTATCGGTGGGATGTGGGATCAATGGAAACTTTTGGCACACCAAATGGGGCTCTTATCACTAAAGACATACATGAAGTTGAAATCTAGGGGCTTGGAACTTTTAAATGAAATTATTCTTATGCACATGGTTTATGAGCATGGCCATAGATCATGAGAAAAAGAGTTTTGGAAGGTGTGTTTTGTCCAAAAATAAGATATGAAAGTAATTTTGAGGTTTGAAAAACCAAGAAAAATCTCTCCTTCTTTAATGCCAAAATATCTAAATTAAAACCTACAACTTGCTTCTAAAAGACATCTTATACGATTCCCTAAATCAATAAATAAACCATTTATACATAATATTTATTAAGAAAATAAGATTAATTACCAACATCAATGTTTAATATCTAAATATAAAAATCACGTTAAGCTCATATTTACGAGTATTGAGAGGGATCAAATCCCTTAACATGCAAACCTATTTTAGGCTACAAACTTGAGAAAACGTTTTCACCCTGAGAGCTTTGATCCCTCTTGACCCTTCAATGCTCCTAGAATAAGATGACTCTACATAGTTGACAATAGAATATATTTAGATTTAGAGTTCTCACTCTTATTGGGAATTAGAAAGCATCTACCTATCGAATAAGATGACACACTCACACTCTTTCTTTGTGTGTGTATACACATATTGAATTTTTTTAGTTATTAATATTATTGTAAAATATTACTTGTCAACTCCATAAGCCTCTAAAGAATTACACATCTCCCTTCTACCTTGAATTAGAAACAATTTACCAAGTTAATAGAAAATTATTTTACATAAGGCAGATATTGGAATATTTTATTTATGGTGAATATTAAAATATCTTTTGTACTTTCTCTCTTTCTATATACCTAAGTATGAAAATCTTAACAGGTTCAACTATATCATACATAAGTAACCCATATTATAAAAATAAAAATATAAAATACCTAAGTATGAAATTGCTAACATGGATGTTCAACTATTTTATACATAATTAACTCCTATTATAAAAATAAAAATGTACAATTTTTTTTACATTCAATTTTTTTATTTGATTATATAAGATTGATATAAAAGTATGCTATTCAGTATGGAAATTGAAATTTTACTGTGAAAGTAAATATATAAGGAATTTTTTAACTTCAATTTAATTATCTCTATATAAAGTTTGACATAAAAAATGTTAATATAGAAAATAAAAAAATATGTCTATAGTTGACACTAGATTTTTTTTGTTATTAATATTTCCATTTTCAATACCACCTATCAACGCTATGTTGAGTATGGAATGGATTTCATATATCCTTCCAGTTGTTATATCAATATTATTTTAGATGTCATGTGTAATTTACACATTTCCCTCATATTAAAATGTAGAAAACAACACTTTGGATGAAAATAATTTTTTTTACTATCAATTACTTTATTTATAGTATTTCAGATGAACATCAAATCTTTTTGTTTATAGCCTATAGTGAAATATTCAATATTAAAACATTATTTTGTTATTAATATTTTTTTTTATTTTCTAATATAATTATTATTTTATTTCTTTATATCTCCCCTGCTTTGAGTAGAAAGCCTCCGGAGTTGATCAAAATATAAAAATCATCTCATTCCAAACATTCTTTGAAAGCAAAATGCCAATACATTGTGCAATATAAAATAAAATCTTGCACACTAGCTCTATGCCTAGCAGATTATGGATAAGGCGTGTATAAGAGCACGAACACAATCAATTGTACATGATCCATATAAAACTTTAAAGACCAAAAAGTGAAGTCTGAAACCTTATGCACTACTTCTATGACTTTGGAGACGAATAAGGTGTGTGTGAGAGCACGAACACAATCACATGCGCAGATCATATAAAACTTCACCAACCATCGGGTAACGGGTTGATAGAAGAGATTCCCAAAATATTATAATAGAAGCGAAATTAATAATAACTATAACTCAACTCCGTAATGAGATCTCCATTCACCTAATTTCTGTCCAGCAAGGTTCATTAATGATAGATGGTGAAGGCTTATATAGAACCGTTCTATCGAGGCCTATTCTATTAATTATATTACAGTAGGTGAAGGCTTATATAGAACCGTTCTATAGAGGCCTATTCTATTAATTATATTACAGTAGTACTTGAGAACTATTCTATTAATTATATTACAGTAGTCCTTTGAAAGCATTATTCAATTTAGTTCTTCTAAAACTGTTTTCAAGTGTTATCTCTTCCCTCCAAGTTGGAGCACAAAGTTTAACGGAATTAATTAATGGAAAATTCGTTACACATAGTTTGATAGTTTAATTAGTGTAAATTTTGCCATTATAATACTATTTGACTTCCATTAGTTGGAGACATGATGTCAATCAGGCGAAAGTTGTAACCATTAAGTGAAGCACATAACGTGCATAAAATCAGCAGGAAAAAAGGCTGCAAGGGATCACGGCATCATGATCAGTAGCCAATCAATTAATAATCATTGAAGCCAGGCTATTGTCTTGTATATCTGCGAGCAAATGAATAGTTATAGTTTCATAAAGTTTCTCTGAAATAAACATTTAATATAGCATTGTACCTAGGCCCGTATGTGGGCAGAAACATTTAAGTATATAAAATTTTGGTTAGACCTACTCAGTGTGATATTTACAGGTCGACACTGTCCACCTGCATCAATTGGAGAAAGAAAATCATTGAGTTGACAGCAGCATGACTGAAGGATTCCACAGGCTGGCATGTCCCTAGCATGGTAAATAGGGCGATTTTAATAACAGTAAATATCTGCTAGGGAGCTTCAAATTCGATGTAGAAGAATCTGCTTTTTCTTCTTATAAAACAATGGTTGCCCTTAAGGTGTGCAATGACCATAGAACTGCTCCGGTCCTGGCCTTTTCATCAGATTTTCCTGTTTGATGTTTGTAGTTGTAAAGGGCAATATGGGCATTACTAATGATGGTTCACAGAGTAGAAGAAGCTTGTGTGTGGCTCCAAGCACAAGCAAAGGTGGAGGCATCAGGCGGCCTCTCCCCAAAAGAGGGCAGGTGAAAGCGGCCATTGTGATCTCTCTGGTCAAGAAAATATCCAGCACTGTGCACTCTGTCAAAAGGCTGTTGGCGAAGTATCAATTAACAAATGATAATCTGAATCGTTCCTTGAAGATCAATTAGATGATCCACGTTCTCGTGTTTTTGGAATGCTATATCTGAGATACTCGTTCCATTTGCAGAGTTGAGATATATTTGGCTTTATAAGTTACATGTATATTGAATTTGAATCAAATTGCAGGTTATGAATAACCAGTGAGCTTACGATACATATTTTCAGCTTTGATCAATCATTGACCTGCTTTATACTTTTGTGGTGAATAAATTTGTTGAGAATTAAATATTATCACAATTCCATCACTTGAGATCTTGATTGTAGCAGAGCATTAAATCACCACTCTCTGCGCAGAATTGACGTTTATTAAATATTGACTTAAATATGACTAACAACTTTAGGTTGAAAATTAATTTTTAATCTTCTCTCAGATGTAAGATTACTTCAGCTTCTTATAGTTACAAGAGCATATACAACCAAGCATCTGTCCAATTTTTTCAAAAACAATGGTAACTCATTCAGCATCTGGCTTCATTCTTATCCAGCAAAACTCTACCCAGCAAAATTTTCATATTCCAACAACTGTCCACTCTACCCAGTAAAATTTTCATATTTTCATATTCCAATAGGTGTCCATTGTATGCATGTACTTATGGTTGAACCTTCCAAAGGTGTGGCATATGCCTGGCACCCAGTCTGCAATTTCTTCTGTCACTTTTGAATCCATCAAACATCCACGTTTACCTGCTATGTTGCCCTCTACTGCTGCAATTTCATCTTGGATGGGTTGGGAGGTTTGGGCTCTGTCTAAATGCTTGAAGGATTGATATTAGTGTTGAGTTCTTGAACCTCCACAACTTCGATAATATCCTGCCTCTCTTCTTGCCAAGGCTAGGGAGGGAATGTATGAAATCTTGGAGAGGAGGGATGTTCTATAGGTGCAAGATAATAGAAAAGAGTTGGAGAGAAACATATAAAAACATACGATGAGCCGTAGATTGAGAAGGAGCCAAAAAGAAAGGAAGATAAGCCCAGAAAGACTGAAGCGGAACTAGCTGGAAATGGAGTTTCAAAAGCATGTGCCCACAAAGAAGAGTGGAAACAATACTAATGATAATGCACGAAGACCAAACCAAACAATGAGGTGTTGGCTTACCAAATGAAATATGTGGCGAAGGATTCCTGGTGGTTTCCACTAGCTTCATAGATACAAACCTCAATGGAATTTCCATATAGGATAATAGTTGTTGAACCTTCAATGCATCATACCCTCAGAGAGTAGGGGTGTTGTATTGCTGTTGATCACCCTCCATAATTGAAATCCCCATAAGAGTCATAATCACCTGCTTGAGATGATAGTCGATGCATTTGACTATCATGGTTTTGGTCTAGTCAACCCTAGTGTGATACCTCCCCATGATCTCCCACATATACCAACATTCATTTTGTTGTGATGTCGATTCACTATGCTTGTTTTCATGACTTTCCTCGAAGAGATCACATGGTCGCTTCCTCATTCATTATAGCTTGTTCGAATGGCTTCCATGTGCACTCAAACCTCGCACTCCTCAATCACCCCATTTTAAGTTACAAGCTCCAAGTAAACCTTAGGTTAAAAACTCATTGCACACAATGCCTAAGTCAATCATTATCATTGTAAAATATTTATTTTATAAATTTAGATTCTTATATATAATAAAATATGGTAGTTTCAAGTCCTTAAAAAGTAGGTTTCCTCAATAACATTATATTATAAAGATGAATAGTATTTAATTTCAATAATATGATTAATGTTTACTCTTATTAAAAAACACATGATTTTTATGTTTTTAAATCCAAAAAAATAAAGGTTATTTAACTTTATTCACCACATGATTTTTATTTAAGGAGCATGGATGATCATTGCTAATATTAATTGTGGGAATTGTTTTATGTAAAATATTTTTTTTGCATTAATAAAATGTCCTCAAGCGTTCATGTTAACTGAGGTCATAGATTATTTCCCTCATATAAGGTTTACACCACATAAAAATATAAGTGTTGTGATCTTTGATTTAGTTGTGTGAGTGGTTACTAAAGGTGTTCATCTTGTATGGAATGACCTATTTACCAAAGTAGTGGGTGCAAATGCTAAATTCTTAAGTACTACACAGTGGCTCTATGTGTCACAGACCTTTACCAATGCCCCATACTGCAACACATGCACTTTAGCAGAAGAATATGTTACCTGCCAATGGGATATAAGCTTAATTCCAAGGTTTGGCACATTATGGACATTTTTCCTTACCTACAACATTTTTTAAGGCTAAAAGAAGGGAGATTATACCCTTAAAAAAATATTTTTATGGCTCTTGGATGATGCAAAGAGACCATGACATGTTCCCTCCATAAGGCGTCACTAGCGTAATAGGACTATACAAGCTTCATTTTAAGGTAAGACATAATATACAAGTTTCCTAACCCAACACATGATTCAAGGTCAAAATATTGGGGCTTATGCTCTAAGGAAAACACCTCCAAGGCATGTGAGATTTAAAAGAGCATCTAGACCCCAAAAAAAGCCTTCTATGTCGATCCTTTTTCTTCAGAGTGTCATATGGGCTCAATTCCAAAATGTGATGCACTAGGGAAATGTGTCCCTTCCTATTTCATTATTTGTAGCCAAAGGCTTATGCCTTAATGAACTACTTCTATAACATATAATCCTTGCATGAGGTCAAATACCATGAGATAGGTCTTTTAGATGGAGCCCTTGGCCTATTAGTGGGATGTGGGCTCAATGATGAATTTTGGAACAACAAAGGTGGCTCTTGTTACTTAAGGTATAGACGTGGAACTAAAATCTAAGGAGTTTGACCTTTTAAATGAAATACTTCACATACACATGGATTGTGAACATGGCCCTAAATCATGAAAAAAAGTTTTCGAAGTTATATTTGGCTTAAAAAATAAGATGTAAAACTAATTTTAAAATTTGAAAAATTAAAAAATACTTTTAATATCAAAATATGTAAATTAAAAAAATAAAATGTTTGATATCAAACCCTAGAAATCATCTTATTCCAAACCGGTTTTAAAATCAAATTCAAACACCCATACATTGTACACTATTTCTTTGTAAAACCAAAAAGTGAAGTCTCAACTTTCATACTACTTTTATGACTAGTAGGTGATGAATAAGGTGTGCATGATGCACGAGCACAATTAGACCGCACATGATATATATAAAACTTCAAAGACCAAAATGTGAAATCTCGGACCTCACACACTACTTCCACGACCAGAGGGGGATGAATAAGGTGTGTATGAGAGCACACGAACAATCACATGGACATGATCCATATAAAACTTCACCAACCATCGGGTTGATACAAGAGACTCTCAAAATATTATAATAGAAGCGAAACTAATAACTATAACTCCATAATCGATCTTCATTCACCTAAATTTTTGTCCATAACGGTTCATTAATCTTAGATAGTGAAGGCTTATATAAAGCCATCCTATCGAGGCATATTCTATTAATTATATTACAGTAGTCCTTGAGGACTATTATAAGGCCTATTCTATTAATTATATTACAGTAGTCCTTGAGGACTATTATATTAATTATATTAAAGTGGTCCTTGTAAACGTTATTGAATTTAGTTATTTTCAAACTTTTTTCGAGTGTTATCTCATCCATCCCAGTTGCCCCACAAATTTTGATAAAATCAATTAATTGAAATTTTCTTACACGGCATTTGGTAAATTAAATAATGGAAAAATTGCTATTCATAAAACTATTTGACTTCCATTTGTGAGTGACATTATGTCAATTAGACGAAAACTGTAGCCATTTGTAGCATCATGATCGAGAGCCAATCGATTAATAATCATCGAAGCCAGGCTATTCTCGTATATATATGGGAGAAAGTGAATGCTATACTTTTATAAAGTTTCTATGAAATAAAAATTTATATCATTGTACGTAGGCACCTATAAGGGCAAAGACATTTAAGTATATAAAATTATGGTTAGACCCACGACATTGTACACTTGCATCACTTGCATCAATTGGACAATGAAAATCATTGAGTTGGCACCAACCATTATTTGAAATGTTATAGGCACATTAATACACTCTAATATTCGATTCACCTTGACCTTAACCAAGTTAGGGTATAAGGGTATAAGTGGGTTCAGGTCAGAGAATAAGATATTTGGAATATCGCGTTCAAAACCAGGAAATATGAATGCTATTTGGCCTATGCAATGCACCTACTACTTTTATGAGGTTATTGAATGATTCATTTTCCCTTTTATATATTTCTTTGTTATTGCTTATTGAGATGATATACCTGTATACATGCTACCTAGGAGGAGCACATCTCACATTGATGCATGTGATAGAGACAATAAAGAAGCACCATTTGCTAGCAAATATCATGGTGTAAGTCTAGACAACAACCTTTGGTGTATTTGGGATATGTGATAGGTGGGGGAGCATTGAAGATAGATCCTTCCAAAATGGAGGCCAACATGAAGTGGTTGGTGCCTAGTAATGTTTACGAGGTCAAGAGTTTAGTTGGAGCAACACAACAACTGAGGAAATTCAAAGCCTCATTTTTAGTAGTAACGACACCACTCGATGCCATAATAGTGAGTGGCACATTAGGGGAATTTTTAAGCCCTAACTAGGTCTCCTAAGGAAAATAATAAAAGGACTGTGAAAATAATAAAATTTGAGTTATGAATTTTTGGAAAAGACGTGAAAACAAAAGAAATTTTGGAATAAGGCACGAGAAAGTTGAGTTGCAGGATCCCAACACTTTGCGAGAGGATTAAGATTTTCTGGCCATTTTTAGTAGGTTCTCCTTTATTAGCTTAAATAATTCCAAGTAGAAATCCATACAAAACCCATCTAGCCCTCGAGTCGTGGAATTTTGCATGGAATTTAAGGCTACCTAAACTTCCTGCTCTATAACTCCTCCAAGAGAAAGGAATTCATCTTGTCAAATAACACCTTATGGAATTCTGACACCACATGTAAGATACTTTGAATTGGGTAGCCTTAAAAAGAGACTGAAAAAAGTGAACCCCCTCCACTACTTTATCCACAAAAGAGCATAGTATGGTTCCATTTGGATTTGCAATACTTTATAAGGTATTTACTTTCTTCTTCACATTGGCATATTCATGAATAACGTTGGAGCTATTTCTGCCCATGTAAATCCATATGGCCCTATTCTTAAGCCTCCACCACACCTCTTCCTCCAACAACATAGAATGACTTTCCTCCTCAAGATATTTATAAATGCTTGATTTCTCAACACATATGGAATTAACATCCATCTGAGATAAGATTCATGTGATTCAGTCTTCCACATTAATCAGTCTTGCATACTTTTTTGCGTAGTGTTCCTTGGTCCATATCCTAGAGGCATGTGTAATCATGCCAATTATCTATGAATTGTTCAATGAGAGAGGAGGAACCGAAAGTACTTAACTGTCTCCAATGGCTGGAAAGAAAGGTGCAATGGTCATCCTCTTTAAGCCATGATGGATTGATTTGGAAAGGGATCCACTTATATCCATCATGATGAAAAAATTATATGAGTATATTCCCATTATTGGAGAGCCCTCTAGACCCCAATATTGATCTAAAAGAAAGTTTTGAATTCAATAGGGATTTTGATACTAAAACTATGTCAAACCCCTTGGATACCTTGTTGCCCTCTAAGCTGTTATTCATCCAAGTGGGAGAGAAATTAATTGGATCAAGATCCATATGATTTTTAAAATTAGTAGATCCAAAAAAAATGGTGCAAGGGGTCAAACCAGGGACTAGGTCCCCAAACTTCCCAAAGGCCCAAAGTAAAATTTATATCGCTACCTATGATAATATGATGGTATGCTAGAGCTCTTGTAGTGACCAAATGTTCCTACTATCTCTCTTTGTTACTATAGGGACCATATACATATAAAAAATAAATTGGAAAAACATAATCTTAGAAAGATATCTTAACCAAAATGGCAGAAGGGAAAGAAGAGAATATTGGCTTGACATCCGAGCCCCATCCTAAAATTAATCCCTCTAATAAATCCTCTGATTCCACATGAGTTAAGGACCAATTTTTTAAGATCCTCTTTTTTGAGTTTTAAGCCTAGATAAAATGGTCTCCTGAAACATTATGGTGTTATGTTTAGTGCATGCCAACAATATTTTGAGGGAAATTATTTTGCAAGAACCGCCAATGCCCCTAACATTTCATTAGAGGAAATTTAAGCCTAAAAATGGCCTCCTAAGGAAAAATAATAAAATAAGAGTTATAAATTTTGGAGGGAGAAAAAAAAGAAGAAAACTAATTTTTAATGTATTTTTGTCTTATCTCCTTCTAGGTTTACTCAAATTTCAAGTGTAGGCACACATTGGATACATAATTAAATTCCAAATCCAATGGGTACCCATTATGCATACTTATGAGAAGACCCATATTGAAAAAAAATTGAAGTTATATTAAAAAAATGTATGTCAACACACATTTTTAATATATCTTCAATTTTTATCAATGTGGGTCTTCTCAGAAGTATGCATAATGGGTATCCATTGGATGTGCAATTTAATTCTGCATCTCATGAGTGCCTTCACTTGAAATTTGAGTAAACCTACAAGGAGATAAGACAAAAATATAACAAAAGGTAGTTTTCTTCTTTTGCCTCCAAAATTCATAACTCTTATGAAATTTGAGAAACTTTGTAAGGAGGTAAGCAAAAAATACAGTTAAAAAAGTAGGTTTTTCTTATTTTCCCTATAAAATATTTACATGTACCTCTTTTTAAATTTAAAGGATTTTTATTGGTTTACATATTATGTGCATGAAAATTTCATGGGAAATTTTAGGCTGAAATTTCCTCTAATGAAAGAAATAAGAATTAGGGAGCATCACTCTACAGGGTTGTAATCGTTCTAAACTTTCCCTAGTTATATATGCTTGTTTTCCTTTGTAATATCAATCTTATATTTTTCCTGTGCTTTGAGAAGGTTTTATTTCCTACCAATCAAAAAAGCTATGGGAGGGTCCATTAGAATCCCACCACAAGATAGAGGAACCTCTTTGTGATTCCTCCTAGGATGCAATGAATAACCCTTTTTATCTCCTTGAGAACAAGGAAGTGAAAATGACGATGGAGTAGAAAAGACTCAAGAATAGAGGCCTTTGCAAAGGCTGAAATAGAGACCCAAATGAGTGAGGAAGAAGGGATAGGGTAGATATATGAAGGCCCAATAGTGAAGGGATGATTTACCGACTGATAGTAGGAAATAGGCTCAATATAGAAAGAAGGGGAGGGGTTTATAACCTTACTAGACTAGTGAAAACCTTTCGAAGGCTTCTGCAAGGGGAAAATTTGTGAAGCCGAGCCAAAATGAAGACTCTTTGATCCTGACCGAAGGGGATATTTTTAGAAAACTTCTACTGCTGAAGAGGAGATTAATAAGGCCCCAAAGGGCCCCAAATAGGACATTTCTTATAAATTTTCCCTACCTCATGACACTAATGACACCTAAATGGGAGTTTCCAATATTCCATCTATTTTATATATACTAACCCATTCATTGTGATTTCCACATCTTCCATTAGATTTTTATAAAGGAACACATAGAATTAAATCTAGGACACTCTACAATCATCCTCTTTCCATTCCTCCTCAACATTAATAAAGGTATTTAACTTATTCCTGATGACCTTAAAGAAATCCAAACTCCATAGGAAGATAGGAAGCCCATGAAGTAAGGCCCAAACCATACAATTATCCATAGACTCCCTTGTAGGATCCAATTTAATAGTTCATGGTTTTAGTAGTAAACCCTCCTTCCCCCAGCTCTAATTAATGCTACAATTACATTAGTAGTTCAAATTTGACTAGAAATTGAAGGTTATTCAACCTCTCAAAAAAACAACAACAACTAGAAGATACCCTAATAGATACCATGACAACAAGGTGACCCAAGACCTCAAGGATGCTAGAGAGAAGGATTTTACTCCAAACCTTCCAACCAGTGTCTTCCCTGCATAGTATAAAACTATGTAAACTTAAATGTACTTAAAAATAGTTAGAATAACAACATTTTTGTGTCGATTAATCCATCACCCCCTCCTGTGCATCGAATCAAAGTTTCCACAAGGGGTGAAATGTGCACAAGGGGGACAAAAAGTGTAGGAAAAGCAGCTAAAACAAAGGAATTTGAAATGGATCTAGGGGGAGAGATGAAAAAATTCAAGGCATGGTGAAAGGGATAGATAAAATTGCGATGAGGTAATGTATGTGACCACTTTTTTTGACCGAGGAATCTTTAGAAAGATCTGGGTGGCCACTTGCAGAAGGGACCAACAAAGATAATAGGGGAGGAGGGTACTCCATTTGTGTGTAGAAGATCATCCAATGTGCGAGGCTAATCTCGTAGTACACCATCTCAACCACCTCATAATCCATCTAAAAAAAAGGGCAACAGAAGACAATCTAGCAAAGGAGGGGCCATAATAAACAAGAAACACTTAGAAACAAAGAAAAGAGGTCGACATGGCTATGAACAAAACATTAACAAGAAAGTAAAGGACTTCAACCTATTGGATAGGAAGGAAAGATAATACTGATTTATAAATATCCATAGTCTTGAATTAGGAAAAAAACATAAAGAAACCTCGAAATCCCTCATTCGTGAATGCGAAGAAACCCATCTCTCGCTATGGGACCCTGAAAATCCACTTTTCAATACTTTTGTTGTCACTAGAATATAATCAAAATTAGTTTTCTTTTTTCTTGCACGCAATGTTGAGACAAAATTCCCTCAATACTAGGTTGTATGCACCTCACTACTATCAACCCAATCCACCATAAATAGAGTCCAATGTTTTTCGTTTATTGACAACAAATAAAAAAACAATAATTTTTCTAATTTCATTATGGTAACTTAAATAAGATTCATTACTATTTTTGTTGCAAACTAACTAAAGAGGCATTTTTTTGTATTTCCATAACTAACTCATAATCAAAAGTAAATCATTATTATTTTTATTATTTTTGGGTCGTAAAATTAACAATATTTTATGTTTCTAATTCTAAATAAAAAACATAATATTTTTATGCTAAATTTTTTCTATTGATAATTTAATAGAATACATCTATAAAGAGTCACTGCAATCCTTGATTTACCAGTAGGGAAACTAAACTAGAGGCAATGCATGAAGCTCTTTGTGTTGATAGGTTTGTAATCAAAATTTGAACAAAATATTCATCTTATTTTTGTTCAAAATTGAAATTGTCTATCAAGGTATTATGCTTAGTTTGAAAATTTGTAGAGGAAATAAAATAAAATAAACTAGTAAGCTATATATTAGGATTTTAGGGGGGATGGGGGTGGGGGGTTCACCTCAATGGGGTATTTTTTTTGTTTGTTGGGGTTCCTTGAATCATGTTGAGGAACAAGTTGAGATTCAATGTACTCCATTTTTGGAGCTAATTTTTTTATCTGCAATTGAGGCTCATCAAGCATGATCGTAATTTCATCTTTAGCATCATTGCAATCAAGAAGCATCTTCCCTATGATTTTTTTCATTTCCGAGTATATATGTATGGTGTTGAGGTACTAATTATTCTCTCCTCTAGTAAGCCTTCTATCTAAGATCCACACTACAACCATTTGTTGCAATGTTAGAGTTTGAAAGGCGCCCTCTCTCTCCACCATGTAATGACACATAATTAAATTATACCAATCAATTACATCAAATTGTTCTACTAATAATAAACACGAACATTAAATTGATTTAGCATATAGTTTCGAAAACCATGAGCAACGAATACTTACCTATATACCAAAGATGTGTCTTACTATGGATTATGGATTCGTGGCGCTACTTGAATCTCATTGATCACAACAAAATTTTGGGGACGACTCTCTACCCAACCGTAGGCTAAGATGCACAAAATATTTCTACAATTGGCCACCTCGAGCCCTCAATCAACAACTACTATTAAGGAATAATTTCTCTTACAACATTCTCCTTTGGAAAGAATGAATACCTCTCATTTCCATTTTCCTCCATTAAATGGAAGGGGATTGGAAAGGGATCTACATGCACACAATCTATGTATCAACATGCCAAATTTTATTTCTTTGTCTTAAACTTTACCTAACTCTGCATTTTTCTTAATTTAACTCTTGTTTATTTTGTTCGTTTTTCCTTTTTTGTTAACTTAACCTATTCTTACTATTTTATAGTTTATTTTCTATATTTATTTTGAACTTTATTTTATTATTTATCATCTTATTTATTACGCCGATAGGCATACCTCCCTATTGGAAATGGCTTCATTCGTGCTTTTGCTAATTAATATTTTTCATCCGATGGTCTAGATTGAAAGATGCCGGTATATTTTGGTCATCGCCACTAAATCAATGGATGAAATTCAAACAACTAACTTCCTTGCATATCTAAATCACATGTTTAAACCATACTTACATTAATTTTTTACAAAACATGATTAAAAATTTACTATGCCATTTGTTGACTGCCACCTTTCAAATTAGGGTTAACTCTGAAAATATACGGATACCATGGGATACCATGTGGCTGGTAGACGCTGCGTAGGTCGGGGCCATTATCCTCACCCTATGCCATGCGCAACGAATTTTTCATAACAATGGCACACACGGGAAGTCTCCATTACGGGAAGATGAACTAGAGCGTTATCGTGCATTAGGTTAAGGATTATTGGCATAGTGGAGTGTTATCGTGTATTAGGTTAAGGATCGTTTTCGGAGATTGCTTGTATTAAGTGCTGCTGAATGGAAAAGAACTGTGATGGATGAGTTTCTGTCAGGAAGGATCCGGTAAAGAATATTTTGGAAAATTATTGCATTCTAAGTGAGCCCGTCTATCGAATTCTCAACTTTTTTGGGATTCATGCTTTGCAAACCTGCGCTCGAGGAAGCTATGGAATCATTCTTTTTTCTTGAATCAATGTCATGGTAGATGGGAAATATATCCTTATGGAGAATCAGCGTTTCAACGTTTTCGATGCTAAAACAACAACTCTTACAAAAATTTTCTTCAACGCTGTGGATTTGGATTATGCGTTCCTTCAATACAAAATCAGCCCTCTAGGGAAAATAATGCGTTCCTCTAAGAGGATATTGGCGCGTAAAGACGAACACCAAATCTAGGGCTCCTTATGGCACCTTATTAATGTAGGATGCTAATATATTATTGGCTAAGTACTCATAGTTTCAGAAGTTTGTATTAAAGAAATCTTTTAGCGATTTTATAAAATGTTCCGATGAAGTCGAGCCGATGCCATGAGTTATTTTTAGGTTTGTCTATTGGTTTGGTTTGTATGAAAAAATTTCCAATAATGTGATAGAAATACTATGGCCTACTTACACAGTAATCTCATCAACGATCTGTGAAAATAATTATCATGTAATGTTATAGATATGAGCAGGCTTGTTAAATATCATTTGGTTTTAATAGTACTAATGCTTGATAATGGCTCTTTACGTTCGATAGTGTTTGCATGTTTTCATATTGAGATTTAGGGGTTTGTTTCTTTCTTACTCGCACTGTGTCTCATTCTGTCTTTAAAGGGATCACCATCGGTGTGGCAAGCAAGTATTCTCTCCTCTCCCTAGCTTTTATTGTACTATTCGCACTGCAAATTATTGCCCCCGTTACATATCTGAATGGAAATTTAGGTTAAACTCGGTGGTCTGGAACAATGACAGAGCATGACACCTCGAGAGGTCTATGGAAAGTGTTAATCGATCCCTATTATTTGAGTTAAGAGCGCAGATGGAAGGATTCTGAGAGAAGTGGAATTTAAACAAAGAACACAGGAAAATCCCAGTCAACGCATTCAGAAATGAAAGTTTGAAGGATGAGCGGTTTTGGAGAAACCAAACCACTGTTATAACACAACTAATTGTTGTTTTTTTTAGTTTTATTTTCTTAAAATAATACTTTATTATTATAAAAATGAACTCATTTTAAATAACTATGTATTTAAATAAATATAGATGAGAACAAAACACAATAACCCGAATGTACCATATGATTTGAATACCATAAAATATAGTTTTACATTTAAAAATCATTCAGATAAATTATAAATATAAATTTAGTAAATAAATTTTTATATTAGATTTTATTTAGGAAATATTAATTTTATTGTTAATTTTTTTATATAGTAATTTTGGAGTGTTTTTTATTTTTAACATATAAAATTTAAACAAATTCTATTTTTATTTTTTAATTTCAAGATAAATTTTAATAAACACTAATCATTATTATTAATTATCATTATTAATTTTTTTATAATAAAAATAAAAAAAATGAAATTAATAATATAATTAAAACTTAAAGTTAACTTAAAAAAATTAAGTTTTTTATATCATATGTTTTAAATATTAATTTAGGAAAATAAAATATTAAAAAGGCTTAAAAATATGAATTTGGTTGTATAAGTAATACAATTTTTTTTTTTTTTTTATTAAAAGTGTATGAGATGTCTAATTCTTTTTATGCTTACACTAGCTTTGACACATCTTTCCTAAAATAAAAATAAAATGTTCATTAAATTAAGAAATAATGTCAACTATAATGAGAACAAAAAAACTTACATATGTTTGGTTAATTTTAATTAAAAACATTATTGGACCAACAGATGCATTAGAAAACCCTATATGATAGAGATATCTAATTCCTTTTGTGCTCAATCTTAGTTGGCATGCAAATAAAATAATCTCTAACTAAAAACTAATGTGAGCTATAATTAAGAAACTATACATATTTGGTCAAAAGTAATTAAAAACATTATAAAACATGAATAATCCATTATTATTGTGCTTATTCACTTTGTCTATAAAAAAATAATTGTGCTTATTCCCTAAACAAAAGAAATAATTGAAAAAAATTTTGTCTCAATGTTTAAACCAATTCCCTTGGGTTCACCAATTCCTTTGGTTTATAATATTAAACCCTTGGGTTTATTAGTTCTTTTGGTTTATAATATGAATAATCGATCAATTTCATCCATGAACAAATGTCACATTCTTAAAAATATTGTCTCAATGTGAAAATCACCCATGGCCAACCATTGTCATAGTTGGTCCAACGTCGCATTGTGACAACAATTGTCTCAATGTTTAAATCAATTCCCTTGGGTTCACCAATTCCTTTGGTTTATATATTAAACCCTTGGGTTTATTAGATATTTTGGTTTATAACATGAATAATCGATCAATGTCATCCATGATCAAATGTCACATTCTGACAAATATTTTCTCAATATGAAAATCACCCATGGCCAACCATGGTCATAGTTGGTCGAACATCGCATTGTGACGATAATTGTCTCAATGTTTAAATCAATTCTCTTGGGTTCACCAATTTCTTTGGTTTATAATATTAAACCCCTGCGTTTATTAGTTCTTTTGGTGTATAATATGAAAAATTGATCAACGTCGTCCATGAACAAATGTCACATTCTGAAAAATATTGTCTCAATATGAAAATCACCCATGGCCAACCATGGTCATAGTTGGTCCAACATCGCATTGTGACAACAATTGTCTCAATGTTTAAATCAATTCCCTTGGGTTCAACGATTCCTTTGGTTTATAATATTAAACCCTTGGGTTTATTAGTTCTTTTGGTTTATAATATGAATAATTGATCAATGTCATCCATGAACAAATGTCACATTCTGACAAATATTGTCTCAATGTGAAAATCAGCCATGGCCAACCATGGTCATAGTTGGTCCAACGTCGCATTGTGAAAAAAATTGTCTCAATGTTTAAATCAATTCCCTTGGGTTCACCAATTCCTTTGGTTTATGATATTAAACCCTAGCGTTTATTAGTTATTTTGGTTTATAATATGAGTAATCGATCAATTTCATCCATGAAAAATTGTCACATTCTGACAAATATTGTCTCAATATGAAAATCACCCATGGCCAACCATGGTCATAGTTGGTCCAATGTCGCATTGTGATGACAATTGTCTCAATGTTTAAATCAATTTCCTTGGGTTCACCATTTCCTTTGGTTTATAATATTAAACCCTTGGGTTTATTAGTTCTTTTGGTGTATAGTATGAATAATCGATCAATGTCATCGATGAACAAATATCACATTCTGAAAAATATTGTCTTAATATGAAAATCACCCATGGCCAACCATGGTCACAGTTGGTCCAATGTTGCATTGTGACAACAATGGTCTTAATGTTTAAATCAATTCCCTTGGGTTCACCAATTCCTTTGGTTTATAATATTAAACCCTTGATTAAAATAAGAAATAATGTCAACTATAATGAGAACAAAAAAAATTACATATGTTTCGTTAATTTTAATTAAAAACATTATTGGACCAATAGATGCATTAGAAAACACTATATGATAGAGATATCTAATTCCTCTTGTGCTCAATCTTAGTTGGCATGTCAAATAAAATAATCTCCAACTAAAAACTAATGTGAGCTATAATTAAAAAACTATACATATTTGGTCAAATTTAATTAAAAACATTATAAAACATGAATAATCCATTATTATTGTGCTTATTCACTTTGTTCTTGAAATTAAAACTCACTATGAAGGACTCAGGGTTAAGATATTTCATTCTCACCCTCAACCATAAATAACATATTTTAATAGAAGAAGAGAAAAAAAACTTATATTTCTCATTTTAAAAAAAAAAAAAAAAATATATATATATATATATATATATATATATATATTATTTAAATACTAATTATTCTAAATGACTCATTCCCTAAAAAAAAAAAATAATTGAAAAATAAATTCTCTCAATGTTTAAATAAATTCCCTTGGGTTCACCAATTCCTTTGGTTTATAATATTAAACCCTTGGGTTTATTGGTTCTTTTGGTTTATAATATGAATAATCTATCACTGTCATCCATGAACAAATGTCACATTCTGACAAATATTGTCTCAATGTGAAAATCACCCATGGCCAACCATGGTCATGGTTGGTCCAACGTCGCATTGTGACAACAATTGTCCCAATGTTTAAATCAATTCCCTTGGGTTCACCAATTCCTTTGGTTTATAAGATTAAAACCTTGGATTTATTAGTTCTTGTGGTTTATAATATGAATAATCGATCAATTTCATCCATGATCGAATGTCACATTCTGAAAAATATTGTCTCAGTATGAAAATCACCCATGGCCAACCACGGTCATAGTTGGTCCAACGTCGCATTGTGACAAAAATTGTCTCAATGGTTAAATCAATTCCCTTGGGTGCACCAATTCCTTTAGTTTAGAATTTTTTGGGTGATGGTTTTCCCTTGGGTTCACCAATTCCTTTGGTTTAGAATTTTTTGGGTGATGGTTTTCCCTTGGGTTCACCAATTCCTTTGGTTTATAATATTAAACCGTTGGGTTTATTAGTTCGTTTGGTTTATAATATGAATAATCGATCAATGTCATCCATGATCAAATGTCACATTCTGACAAATATTGTCTCAATATAAAAATCACCCATGGCCAACCATGGTCATAGTTGGTCCAACTTCCTATTCTGACAACAATTGTCTCAATGTTTAAATCAATTCCCATGGGTTCACAAATTCCTTTCGTCTATAATATTAAACCCTTGGTTTTATTAGTTCTTTTGGTTTATAATATGAATAATCGATTAATGTCATCCATGATCAAATTTCACATTCTGACAAATATTGTCTCAATATGAAAATCACCCATGGCCAACCATGGTCATAGTTGGTCCAACGTCGCATTGTGACAACAATTGTCTCAATGTTTAAATCAATTCCCTTGGGTTCACCAATTCCTTTGGTTTATAATCTCTTGGGTAATGGTTTTCCCCTGGGTTCACCAATTCCTTTGGTTTATAATATTAAACCCTTGGGTTTATTAGTTCTTTTGGTTTATAATATGAATAATTTATCAATGTCATTCACAATCAAATGTCACATTCTAACAACTATTGTCTCAATATGAAAATCACCCATGGCCAAACATGGTCATAGTTGGTCCAACGTCGCATTGTGACAACTATTGTCCCAATTTTTGAATCAATTCCCTTGGGTTCAAAAGTTCTTTTCGTTTATAATTTGTTGGGTAATGGTTTTCCCTTGGGTTCACCAATTCCTTTGGTTTATAATATTAGACCCTTGGGTTTGTTAGTTCTTTTGGTTTATAATATGAATAATCGATCAACTTCATCCATGATCATATGCCACATTCTGACAAATATTGTCTCAATATGAAAATCACCCATGGCCAACCATGGTCATAGTTGGTCCAACGTCGCATTGTGACAAAAATTGTCTGGATGTTTAAATCAATTCCCTTAGCGTCACCAATTCCTTTGGTTTATAATATTAAACCCTTGGGTTTATTAGTTCTTTTGGTTTATAATATGAATAATCGATCAATTTCATCCATGATCAAATGTCACATTCTGAGAAATATTGTCTCAAAATGAAAATCACCCATGGCCAACCATGGTCATAGTTGGTCCAACGTCGCATTGTGACAACAATTGTTAGTGAAAATGTGAAGCTGGGTTACACTTTTTGCCCTTTTTTGAGAATTTTTTTTTTATTTTTTTCGGTTGTTCAACTTCCTGCAAACTATAACAACTTTTCTGTGTAGAATTTCATTTTGCGATAGAAATAAAAGTTGTGAGAAATTTTGTTAGCTTTCTATTACTTATTTTTTGAAATTTTTTAATGCAGATTTGATATGTCAACTTAGTGTTTCTTTGAGTTTGTATTTCTTAAAAATTAAAGGATTCATAAGAAGTCATGTTATGACGCAATGTTGTATTCATTGAAAATTTGTGTTTTAGAGAAAAAAAAATGTGTTACAACAATCTAGACAGAGTCTACTTTGGTTTTGTCATATTTACAAAGCCAATGGATGCATATCATAATTACTAGAATTTTTTGAACTGGTCCAATACGAAAAACTGCATATTTTGGATATGTTTTCCGACGCAACAAATTTCTTAACATATAAGTTATAAACTAAAAATCTAAAAGCTACCCATTAGAGACAACGGACCAATGTAATGCCCCATAATTTTTTCAATTTTTTTTACAATGTATTTCAGGAGATACAAAATTTTGATTTCACTGAATCACAATGACCCTCAGAAATTGTTTGCACCCATTTTATTATAAAAATAATTAAAATTAGTAAACGTTTATGAAATTCCATAAAAGTTATATTTCCTGAAAGTAGATTCAATTCTAAAAATGCTTGTCTTGGTTCTGACAGTTAATTAAGAACCTTTCATGGATTTTAATCAGTCAAAATTTGCATAAACGTATTCAGAGCCTGGTTTTTGTGTAACTGGTGACGCATTAGTTCGTTTGAACTTTGATTAAAAGTTCAGCCGAACTATGTTTTGCGCCGATGGCTCGTTAAGTCTAACGACTTAATAGTTCGGCCGAAATTTTGTATAAATTTTCGTCGGCCGGAAAATTTTGCGGAGCCCCTACTAAAACACATTTCGCGGCAATATAAATTACCGCGAAATCATTCACAATTTTCACACATTTCGCAAATTAACAAATGATATATTGTATTTTTATTAGTATCTCTATTAGTGACATAAAAGTAGAATTGATAGAGTATTTTGATGGTTCTGGATGTGAGTCAGCTTCCCTCAATATCGTCAATCTAGTTTCCATTGTGATAGACCATGATGGTGATTACATTGAATTGTGAACTCTATTATTTATATGATAATAATTTTGAGGCAATAGAAGAATTGAATCGAAAAAATAAAAGAAATTTAAAAAATTATCATATTTTCACTAAATACATTGTGATGGGATGTGTAATTTGTTTAATTCTTAATATGGAGTTGATACGTGGGAGTTACAATATATTAGTGACCAAAAAATAAATTCAATATGACATTGAGTAAAATATTTTAACACACAGAGAGAGAGAGAGAGAGAGAGAGAGAGTTTTCTTTTTCTATTAATAAGTGCTTCATAGTTCAAGGTAAGAGAGATATTGGTAATTCCTTCAATTAGTTAATATGGATCTAATATGTAAATTTTAAAAAACATTAATAACAAAATTAATTCAATGTATATATAGAGAGAAATTTTATACCATTGATACAAGGTTTCTACTTCTTAATATGAGGGGGACATGTGCCTTAAAATAAACTAATAACACAAACAAATATTTTCATGTGGACAATGTGGGTCATAAATAAAATATTTCAATGGCCATGTTGAGTAAAATATTTCAATGTCGGTTATGCATATATTATATAAAAGAAACGAAAAGAAAAAAAATATCTTTATTAAAACATTCTACTAATGTGTTGGTCAAAATGAAGTAGAAGATTTGTAATTACGTGTGTAGAGACCTAACAACTTGCATGCTTAGAATGGAGTTGGCACATGGTGTGTGTGTGTGTGTGACCAACATATATCCATGTTAACTCCAAATCTATAAAGTGAAATGAGGGATCAAATATCTGTAGGTGCAAACCACTTTTCAATCTTTGCACTCTAAAATATGATTGACCCCAACGGGTTCGATCCCTTTCAATGCTCAATAAATGTAGGATTGACATGGATCTATGTTGGTACATAAAATAGAATAAGAAGCTTTGTCTCAATGTTTAAATCAATTCCCTTGGGTTCACCAATTCCTTTGGTTTATAATATTAAACCCTTGGGTTTATTAGTTCTTTTGGTTTATAATATTAATAATCAATCAATGTCGTCCATGATCAAATGTCACATTCTGACAAATATTGTCTCAATATGAAAATCACCCATGGCCAACCATGGTCATAGTTGGTTCGACGTCGCATTGTGACAACAATTGTCTCAATGTTTAAATCAATTCTCTTGGGTTCACCAATTAATTTGGTTTATAATTTATTGGGTAATGGTTTTCCCTTGCGTTCATCAATTCCTTTGGTTTATAATATTAAACCCTTGGGTTTATTAGTTCTTTTGGTTTATAATATGAATAATCGATCAATGTCATCCATGATAAAATGTCACATTCTGACAAATATTGTCTCAATATGAAAATCACCCATGGCAAACCATGGTCATACTTGGTCCAATGCCGCATTGTGACAACAAATGTCTCAATGTTTAAATCAATTCCCTTGGGTTCACCAAATCCTTTGGTTTATAATATTAAACCCTCGGGTTTATTAGTTCTTTTGGTTTACGATATGAATAATTGATCAATGTCATCCATGATCAAATGTCACATTCTGACAAATATTGTCTCAATATGAAAATCACCCATGGCCAACCATGCTCATAGTTGGTCCAACGTCGCTTTGTGACAACAATTGTCTCAATGTTTAAATCAATTCCCTTGGGTTCACCAATTCCTTTCATTTATAATTTTTTGAGTAATGGTTTTCCCTTGGGTTCACTAATTCCTTTGGTTTATAATACTAAACCCTTAGGTTTATTAGTTCTTTTGGTTTATAATATGAATAACCGATCAACTTCATCCATGATCATATGTAACATTCTGACAAATATTCTCTCAATATGAAAATCACCAATGGCCAACCATGGTCATAGTTGGTCCAATGTCGCATTGTGACAAAAATTGTCTCAATGTTTAAATCAATTCCCTTGGGTTCACCAATTCCTTTGGTTTATAATACTGAACCCTTGAGTTTATTAGCTCTTTTGGTTTATAATATGAATAATTGATCAATGTCATCCATGATCAAATGTCACATTCTGAAAAATATTGTCTTAATATGAAAATCACCCATTGCCAACCAAGGTCATAGTTGGTCCAACGTCGAATTGTGACAACAATTGTCTCAATGTTTAAATCAATTCGCTTCGGTTCACCAATTCATTTGGTTTATAATTTTAAACCCTTGGGTTTATTAGTTATTTTGGTTTATAATATGAATAATCAATCAATGTCGTCCATGATCAAATGTCACATTCTGACAAATATTGTCTCAATATGAAAATCACCCATGGCCAACCATGGTCATAGTTCGTCCAACATCACATTGTGACAAGAATTGTCTCAATGTTTAAATCAATTTCCTTGGGTTCACCAATTCCTTTGGTTTATAATTTTTTGGGTAAAGGTTTGCCCTTGGGTTCACCAATTCCTTTGATTTATCATATTAAACCCTTGGGTTTATTAGTTCTTTTGGTTTATAATATGAATAATCGATCAATGTCATCCATGATCAAATGTCACATTCTGACAAATATTTTCTCAATATGAAAATCACCCATGGCCAACCATGGTCATAGTTGGTCCAACGTCGCATTGTAACAACTATTGTCTCAATTTTTAAATCAATTCCCTTGTGTTCACCAATTCCTTTGGTTTATAATATTAAACTCTTGGGTTTATTAGTTCTTTTGGTGTATAATATGAATAATCGATGAATGTCATCCATGATCAAATGCCACATTCTGACAAGTATTGTCTCAATATGGAAATCACCCATGGCCAAAAATGGTCATAGTTGGTCAAACATCATATTGTGACAACAATTGTCTCAATGTTTAAATCAATTCCCTTGTGTTCATCAATTCCTTTGGTTTATAATTTGTTGGGGAATGGTTTTCCTTTAGGTTCACCAATTCCTTTGGTTTATAATATTAAACCCTTGGGTTTATTAGTTCCTTTGGTTTATAATATGAATAATCGATCAATGTCATCCACGATCAAATGTCACATTCTGACAAATATAGTCTCAATATTAAAATCACCCATGGCCAACCATGGTGATAGTTGGTCCAACGTCACATTGTGAAAACAATTTTCTCAATGTTTAAATCAATTCCTTTGGGTTCACCAATTCCTTTGGTTTATAATTTGTGAGGCAAAAACGCTGAAAGGTTTTTCTACGGAGAGCTAGTCAACTGTGAAGTGGCTCTATCTGGTTTCTCCTCTACTCCACGTGGTCTATTTCTTTTCATTAATTATCAAATTCGCAGAATTTGATAAATAATACTATCTGAAATGTTTAACTTTATATTATCTCCCTGAACCTTAATTTAGGCTTTCTGAACTTTATATTAGTCTCCCAAGCTTATATTAATACTCCACGCTTCGTAGATCAAAATTTACGATAGGAATATCGCTCCGGCCCCACCTCTATGTCCAATAGCCAATCAACTGTACGCCCCGTACCATGGTTAAACCTCGCGCATCTCCGTCGGGCGACCACCGTCCGATGACTCCGCTCCAGATTGACAGCCCTCGTCGATATCGCTCGGCCCCCAGCGCCAGATTTTAACACGCGATGAGAATACGTAAAGGCGGTTTTGTACCTTCGTCTGGTGCCACGCATTGACAGTTATATGGAATCGCTTCGATTCAGGGAATACCGCCTTTCACCCAAAAGTGGTGCGAAATGGGCAACCCACTTTTCAAAACCACTCGCAGTTTTGTACAGTGTTTAACCAAAGGTCGAGTCGGGGTTGGGGTGTCCTTCTTATGCCTTAACTCCGTTCTAGAGCTCAGTTCCATTCAACAGGGTTCGTTACAATTGTACAGTGGGGATTTCCACAATAAGGATACAGACAGAGGACCTACGGTGGAATTAAACTCGCAGAGCTTATCCAACCAATTCACGGGAATAGTAGACAGATAATGCAGAATTATACAATCACCATTCTCAACGCTTCCATATCGAATCAGTGTACAATCGTTTCTCAATCAAACAATTTCTTCATTAGTAAGAATTCAAGACAATTCAATGGCCAACGAACATTAAAATCATTTAACTGGAAACAATTTTTATCACACAGAGTTTTATTACGAGAACCTCTCGTTCTCTCCTTCCCTCTCTTCTCCTCTGGAGAATACAATTTATACAAGAACATATGTCCTTTTGGTTCCTCTGCGAGGACCGTTATGGTAACTCGAAAGAATAATTACAATTATTCGAAACTAAAACATGACAGATGGACTAACTATTCGACTTCTACAACTTAACCGAAATAATAATACAATCAGCTAAGGTATTGACACCTAGCTGTAACAATTCGACTGTTTCAAACCCTCCTAGCCACAACATGTGGAAAAAACTCCTACATTGCTAGCTAGTATCTAATGCCCCTGCATCAGACTCCCAAGGGCAATTTTCTTCATGGGCTCATGTCCATGAGCTCCTCCACTGATCTGCCTATCTTCTGCAATATTTCTTCAGTCATCCAAGTGGCATCTTCCTCTGGCTTATCCTTCCATTTGATCAAGTACTGAAAGTATTCCCGTCCTCTGGTCCTTCTGAACACTCTCTTGTCCAATATTTTCTCTGGTTGCAATGGCTGTGCTGGAGGTAGCTGCTCCCTCCACTCAATCTGTTCCTTGTCTGCTAATCCTTCTTCTGCCCCATCATCTTCATACTTGTACAAATCTGTAACATTAAAAATGGGAGATATTCCAACATCAGGAGGTAATTCAATCTCATAAGCATTTGCAGAAAACTTCCTAAGTATCTTGCAAGGCCCAATCTTTTTGAACTTCAATTTGTTGTACTACTTCTTTGGGAATCTCTCCTTCCTCAAGTGTGCCAAAACCTGATCTTCTACTTCGAAATGAACTTCCTTTCTGCTCAAGTTTGCTCTTGTTTTATATCTGATGCTGCTACCTTGTAGTTGTTGTTTCACTTGTTCATGTATGGCCTGTATCTCTGAAGTAAATTCCTCACCATCTGCACTTCTTATCTCTGCCTTTCCCAGATTTCTTAACTCTGATATTCCCCTGGGGTGCATTCCATAAACAATATGAAATGGACTCTGCCCTGTGCTAATGTTTGGTGAGTCATTATATGCATATTCTTCCTGGGGAAAAATATGATCCCACTGCTTGGGATGCTCTCCTGCAAGACTTCTCAACAAATTTCCTAGACTCTTATTCACTACCTCAGTTTGTCCATCAGTCTGAGGATGATAAGCTGAGTTGAAACTAAGTTTGGTACCAAGTTTCTTCCACAGTGTCCTCCAAAAGTTCCCCACAAATCTGGTATCTCTGTCTGAAACAATACTCTTGGGCAACCCATGCAATCTAACAATTTCTTTGAAGAACAAGTTAACAACATAGGTGGCATCACTAGTTTTATAACATGGAATAAAATGTGCCATTTTGGAGAATCTATCCACCACAACAAAGACTGCATCATTCCCTCTCTGAGTCTTGGGAAATCCTAGAAAAAAATCCATGCTCACCATGTCCCAAGGCTTGTCTGGAATAGGCAAGGGAGTGTACAATCCTGCATTCTGGCTCCTTCCTTTAGCATATTGACAATTTTTTCAATTCTTCACAAACTTATCCACTTCTGCTCTCATCTTGGGCCAGAAATAAAAGTGACTCAGCTGCTCATAAGTCTTATCAGTACCAAAGTGTCCAGCAAATGCCCCATTATGCTTCTCCTTGATCAAGTTTTCTCTCATGGAACATTTTGGTACACACAGTTGGATTCTTCTGAATAGTAAGTCCTCCTGCAGGAAATAATCATTGCAGCTATCTGTCAAAACAGGGTTACTACATGCCTCAAATGCTTCTCTAAAATCTGGATCTGTTTTATATAATTCTTTGAGAAAATCGAATCCTGCAACTTCAAAATTAGTCTCTTGAACAAGCAAATGTCTCCTACTCAAAGCATCAGCTACTTTATTGGCTTGCCCACTTATATGTTTCAAAACAAAATTGAAACTTTGGAATGTAGCCCATTTAGCATGTATGTTTCAGCAGAACAACTGCAATCTTGCAGCATGATTGTTAGAATGCAATACAAATTCCCTGGACATCAAATAATGTCTCCATTTCTTCAGTGCCTGAACAATTGCATAGAATTCCTTATCATAATAGGAATACTTTATTCTGGTGTCGTTAAGATTTTCACTGAAATATGCCACAGGCCTATCATCCTGACTCAACACAGCTCCAATGGCCTCCCCACTGGCATCACATTTTACTTGAAATGGTTTTGTGAAATCAGGCAGAATCAAAACAGGCTTCTCTGTTATCTTTTGCTTCAGTAGCTTAAAATTCCTTTCTGCTTCAGCAGTCCACTTAAATGGTTGTTTTCTCTTCTTTATTGTCTCAATTATGGGTGCATTAATATTACTGAAGTTTCTTATAAACTTCCTGTAAAAACTAGCAAGTCCATGGAAACTTCTTACCTCAAAGACATTCCTGGGTGAAGGCCACTCCACAATTTCATAACCTTTTCTGGGTCCATCTTCAATCCTTCTGAAGAAACAAAAAACCCTAAATACACCAACTCTTCCTTCATGAATGAGCATTTCTTCAGATTTATCAGCAGTTTCTCTTGGTGCAACTTCTTCAAAACATGATTAAGATGCCTTAAATGTTCTTCTCTAGTTCTGCTGAAAACTAATATATCATCCAGATACACTATCACAAATTTACGAATGAATTATTTCAATACTTCATTCATGAGTCTCATAAAAGTTCTTGGTGTGTTTGACAACCCAAAAGGCATTACCATCCATTCGTATAATCCTTCATTTGTTTTAAAGGCAGTTTTCCACTCATCACCCTCTCCTATTCTAATATGATGGTATCCACTCTTCAATTCTATCTTTGAGAAATATTTAGCACCACTCAAACTATCCATTAAGTCCTCAACTCTGGGCAAAGGGAATCTGTACCTAATTGTGATCTTATTGATTGCTATGGAATCAGTACACATCCTCCAGCCTCCATCTTTATTTGGGCTCAATACTACTGGTACTGCACATGGACTCAGACTTTCCTGAATCAGCCCCGTGTCCACCAATTCCTGTACTTGTCTCCTGATTTCCTCATTTTCCTTGGGAGTCATTCTGTAGGCTGCTTTATTTGGCAGATTTGAACCAGGGATAAAATCTATCTGATGGCTGATCTTCCTCAAAGGTGGCATCTCATCAGGTAAATCATCCACAACAATGTCACAGTAATCATCTAACATCTCTTGGATTTCTACTGGTAAATCAGAAATCTTTGTAGAAGTAAGAACTACTTTAGGCTTCCAAACTAAAGCAAAACTTACCTCTTCTTCTTCTATCTGCTGCAGATATTCCTTCCCGCTTAGCAACAAGGTCTTTGGATCAACCACTCTGCTATATGGCTCTCCTTCTTCCATGGGTATCAATGTATGGTGTACCCCATCCTTGAAGAACTTGTAAGTGTTCTTCTTGCCATCATGCACTGCTGCTTTGTCAAACTGCCAAGGTCTACCCAGCAGTATATGACACACATCCATGGGCATTACATCACACATGACCTTATCTTTATATTTTCCCATTTGCAGCTCTATCTCACACTGTTATTTCACAACCAGCTGATGTCCTTTATGCAACCAGGACACCCTGTAGGGAGTTGGATGCTCCCTTGTCTTCAACTTTAATTTCTCTATTACCTCAGTGGAAACCAGATTGTCTGTGCTGCCACTATCAATGACTAGCTAGAAGCACTTCCCTTGGACTTTGCATATGCTCCTCTTAAACAAATTCTTCCTTTGTGCAGGCTTAGTGACCTCTTTGGCTTGCTTCAACAAGACCTTATTCACCACCAAGGATTCTCCACTCTCGGGAAGAATTTCTTCCTCAATTTCTACCTCTTCTCCAGCCTGGGCAACAACAGCATTCCTTGGACCAGTACCCACATTCTCTGGACATTCATAGTGCTTATGTCCCACTTGCTGACATCTATAGCACCTCAATTCTCTACTTCTGCCTCTGTCTCTGCCTCCTCTTCCTTTTCCTCTGTAAGAACCCCTTCTACCCCTTGCATCATCCTCTGTAGATGCATTTGAGGTGAGCTACTGTTAGCTCCATCCCTGGGTGTAGCAGGCTTTCCTCTACCACCCTGACTTCCTTTTCCATGGAAAGTACCTCTCTTCTTGGCAGACTGTTTCCTCAGGAGTTTCTCCTCTGCTTTCAAGGCCATCTGATAGGCCTCTTCCACTGTCCTAGGAGACAGGATACCAATATCATCTTGGATCTCCAACTTCAGACCATTCACATATCTGGCAGTCTTCTTAGGCGTGTCTTGAAATTGCCCAGCCCTTATGCTTACTCTGTAGAATTCCTCTGTGTATTCTTTTATTGTCAGCAACGTTTGTCTCAGGTTCTGCATTTGTTTATACAATTTCAGCTGGTAATCACTAGGCAAGAATTTACCTTTTAATTTAGCCATCATTCTGGTCCAGCTCTTGATAGGTTGCTTGCCAACTCTTCTTCTCTCTGCCTGCACTCCATCCCACCAAAGTGTAGCATGTCCCTTCAGCTTTGTTAATGCAAACTTGACCTTCTTATCTTCACTTATTTCTTCATAATCAAAGAATTTTCTCAACTCATTTATCCATTCCACCAGCTCTTCTGGATTCAATCCCCCTCCATAACTCGACACTTCAATTCTGGGCTTAACTGCAGACCCCAGAACAGTTCTAAGGATCCTCATGTCAGGAGGAATTTCAACATTTTCTTCTACTTCTTCTGTCTCAGGTTCGCTGATGTCTTTAGGATCTCTGGGCTGTCTTCTCTCCATGGCATCTATTCTAGCCTCGACCCTCTGCAACATCCCCAACACCTCGGCATTGGAAACAGGTCTTCTTTTGCAAGCACCTATACCAACTCGGATTGCCATGTCAGAAAAAACAACTTCAGACTTGCTCTGATACCACAAATTACACAACAACGCTAAAAGGTTTTTCTACGGAGAGCTGGTCAACGGTGACGTGGCTCTGTCTGGTTTCTCCTATCCTCCACGTGGTCTATTTCTTTTCATTAATTATCAAATTCGCAGAATTTGATAAATAATACTATCTGAAATGTTTAACTTTATATTATCTCCCTGAACCTTATTTTAGGCTTTCTGGACTTTATATTAGTCTCCCAAGCTTATATTAATACTCCACGCTTCGTAGATCAAAATTTACGATAGGAATATCGCTCCGGCCCCACCTCTATGTCCAATAGCCAATCAACTGTACGCCCCGTACCATGGTTAAACCTCGCGCATCTCCGTCGGGCGACCACCGTCCGATGACTCCGCTCCAGATTGACAGCCCTCGTCGATATCGCTCGGCCCCCAGCGCCAGATTTTAACACGCGATGAGAATACGTAAAGGCGGTTTTGTACCTTCGTCTGGTGCCACGCATTGACAGTTATATGGAATCGCTTCGATTCAGGGAATACCGCCTTTCACCCAAAAGTGGTGCGAAATGGGCAACCCACTTTTCAAAACCACTCGCAGTTTTGTACAGTGTTTAACCAAAGGTCGAGTCGGGGTTGGGGTGTCCTTCTTATGCCTTAACTCCGTTCTAGAGCTCAGTTCCATTCAACAGGGTTCGTTACAATTGTACAGTGGGGATTTCCACAATAAGGATACAGACAGAGGACCTACGGTGGAATTAAACTCGCAGAGCTTATCCAACCAATTCACGGGAATAGTAGACAGATAATGCAGAATTATACAATCACCATTCTCAACGCTTCCATATCGAATCAGTGTACAATCGTTTCTCAATCAAACAATTTCTTCATTAGTAAGAATTCAAGACAATTCAATGGCCAACGAACATTAAAATCATTTAACTGGAAACAATTTTTATCACACAGAGTTTTATTACGAGAACCTCTCGTTCTCTCCTTCCCTCTCTTCTCCTCTGGAGAATACAATTTATACAAGAACATATGTCCTTTTGGTTCCTCTGCGAGGACCGTTATGGTAACTCGAAAGAATAATTACAATTATTCGAAACTAAAACATGACAGATGGACTAACTATTCGACTTCTACAACTTAACCGAAATAATAATACAATCAGCTAAGGTATTGACACCTAGCTGTAACAATTCGACTGTTTCAAATCCATATAGCCTGATCTGTGGACAAAACTCCTACATTAACTTTGGCTAGTATCTAATACCACTGCATCATTTGCATTGATGTGTTTTCCCTTGGGTTCACCAATTCCTTTGGTTTATAATATTAAACCCTTGGGTTTGTTAGTTATTTTGGTTTATAATATGAATAATTGATCAATGTCATCCATGGTCCAATGTCACATTCTAACAAATATTGTCTCAATATGAAAATCACCCATGGCCAACCATGGTCATAGTTGGTCAATGTCGCATTGTGACAACAATTGTCTCTATGTTTAAATCAATTCCCTTGGGTTCACCAATTCCTTTGGTTTATAATATTAAACCCTTGGGTTTTATTAGTTCTTTTGGTTTATAATATTAATGATGATCAATGTCATCCATGTTTTTCCCTGGCATTCTGACAAATATTGTCTCAATATGAAAATCACCCATGACCAACCATGGTCATAGTTGGTCCAACGTCACATTGTGACAACAAATTCTCAATGTTTAAATCAATTCCCTTGGGTTCACCAATTCCTTTGGTTTATAATTTATTGGGTAATGGTTTTCATAGGTTCACCAATTCTACTTTGGATTATAATGTGTTAAACCCTTAGGTTTATTAGTTCTTTTGGTTTATAATATGAATAATTGATCAATGTCATCCCACTTAATCAAATGTCATATTCCCTAACAAATATTGTATCAATATGAAAATCACCCATGATCAACCACTTGGTCATAGTTACTCGGGCATCACATTAAGACAACAAGCATGTAATGTTCCAATCAATTCCCTTGGGTTCACTAATTCCTTTGGTTTATAATTTTTTGAGTAACGGTTTCCCCTTGGGTTCACCAATTCCTTTGGTTTATAATATTAAACCCTTGGGTTTATTAGTTCTTTTGTTTTATAATATGAATAATCGATCAATTTCATCCATGATCAAATGTCACATTCTGACAAATATTGTCTCAATATGAAAATCACCCATGGCCAGCCATGGTCAGAGTTGGTCCAACGTCGCATTGTGACAACAATTGTCTCGATGTTTAAATCAATTCCCTTGGGTTCACCAATTCCTTTGGCTTAGAATTTGTTGGGTAATGGTTTTCCCTTGGGTTCATTAATTCCTTTGGTTTATAATATTAAACCCTTGGGTTTATTAGTTCTTTTGTTTTATAATATGAATAATCAATCAATGTCATCCATGATCAAATGTCACATTCTGACAAATATTGTCTCAATATGAAAATCACCCATGGCCAGCCATGGTCAGAGTTGGTCCAACGTCGCATTGTGACAACAATTGTATCAATGTTTAAATCAATTCCCTTAGGTTCACCAATTCCTTTGCTTTATAATATTAAACCCTTGGGTTTATTAGTTCTTTTGGTTTATAATATGAATAATCGATCAATGTCATCCACGATCAAATGTCACATCCTAACAAATATTGTCTCAATATGAAAATCACCCAAGGCCAACCATGGTCATAGTTGGTCCAACGTCGCATTGTGACAACTATTGTCTCAATGTTTAAATCAATTCCCTTGGGTTCACCAATTTCTTTCGTTTATAATTTGTTGAGTAATGGTTTTCCCTTGAGTTCACTAATTCCTCTAGTTTATAATACTAAACCCTTGGGTTTATTAGCTCTTTTGGTTTATAATATGAATAATCGATCAACGTCATCCATGATCATATGTCACATTCTGAAAAATATTGTCTCAATATGAAAATCACCCATGCCCAACCATGGTCATAGTTGGTCCAACGTCGCATTGTGACAAAATTTGTCTCAATGTTTAAATCAATTCCCTTGGGTTCACCAATTCCTTTTGTTTATAATAATAAACCCTTGGGTTTATTAGTTCTTTTGGTTTATAATATGAATAATCGATCAATGTCATCCATGATCAAATGTCACATTCTGAGAAATATTGTCTTAATATGAAAATCACCTATTGCCAACCATGGTCATAGTTGGTCCAACGTCACATTGTGACAAAAATTGTCTGAATGTTTAAATCAATTCCCTTATGTTCACCAATTCATCTGGTTTATAATATTAAACCCTTGGGTTTATTAGTTCTTTTGGTTTATAATATGAATAATCAATCAATGTCGTCCATGATCAAATGTCACATTATGACAAATATTGTCACATTATAAAAAATATTGTCTCAATATGAAAATAACCCATGGAAAACCATGGTCATAGTTGGTCCAACGTCGCATTGTGACAACAATTGTCTCAATTTTGAAATCAATTTCCTTGGGTTCACCAATTCCTTTGGTTTATAATTTTTTGGGTAATAGTTTTCCCTTGGCTTCACCAATTCTTTTGGTTTATAATATTAAACCCTTGGGTTTATTAGTTCTTTTAGTTTATAATATTAATAATCGATCAATGTCAGCCATGATCAAATGTCACATTCTGACAAATATTGTCTCAATGTAAAAATCACCCATGGCTAACCATGGTCATAGTTGGTCCAACATCGCATTGTGACAACAATTGTCTCAATGTTTAAATCAATTCCCTTGGGTTCACCAATTCCTTTGGTTTATAATATTAAACCCTTGGGTTTATTAGTTACTGTGGTTTATATTATGAAAAATCGATCAATTTCATCCATGATCGAATGTCACATTCTAAAAAATATTGTCTCAGTATGAAAATCACCCATGGCCAACCATGGTCATAGTTGGTCCAACGTCGCATTGTGACAACAATTGTCTCAATTTTTAAATCAATTCCCTTGGGTGCACCAATTCCTTTGGTTTAGAATTTGTTGGGTGATGGTTTTCCCTTGGGTTCACCAATTCTTTTGGTTTATAATATTAAACTGTTGGGTTTATTAGTTATTTTTGTTTATAATATGAATAATCGATCAATGTCATCCATGATCAAATGTCACATTCTGACAAATATTGTCTCAATATAAAAATCACCCATCGCCAACCATGGTCATAGTTGGTCCATCGTCGCATTGTGACAAAAATTTTCTCAATGTTTAAATCAATTCCCATGGGTTAACCAATTCCTTTGGTCTATAATATTAAACCCTTGGGTTTATTAGTTCTTTTCGTTTATAATATGCATAATCGATCAATGTCATCCATGATAAAATGTCACATTCTGAAAAATATTGTCTCAATATGAAAATTACCCACAGCCAACCATGGTCATAGTTAGTCCCACATCGTATTGCAACAAAAATTGTCTGAATGTTTAAATCAATTCCCTTGGGTTCACCAATTCCTTTGGTTTATAATATTAAACCCTTGGGTTTATTAGTTCTTTTGGTTTATAATATGAATAATCGATCAATGTCATCCATGATCAAATGTCACATTCAAACAAATATTGTCTCAATATGAAAATCACCAATGGCCAACAATGGTCAGAGTTGGTCCAATGTCACATTGTGACAACAATTGTCTCCATGTCTAAATCAATTCCCTTGGGTTCACCAATTCCTTTTTCTTATAATATTAAACCCTTGGGTTTATTAGTTCTTTTTGTTTATAATATGAATAATCGATCAATGTCATCCACGATCAAATGTCACATCCTGACAAATATTTTCTCAATATGAAAATCACCCATGGCCAACCATGGTCATCATTGTGACAACTATTGTCTCAATGTTTAAATCAATTCCCTTGGGTTCACCAATTCCTTTTGTTTATATTTTGTTGAGTAATGGTTTTCCCTTAGGTTCACTAATTCCTTTGGCTTATAATACTAAACCCTTGAGTTTATTAGTTCTTTTGGTTTATAATATGAATAATCGATCAATTTTATCCATGATCATATGTCACATTCTAACAAATATTGTCTCTATATGAAAATCACCCATGTCCAACCATGGTCATAGTTGGTCCAATGCCACATTGTGACAAAAATTGTCTCAATGTTTAAATCAATTCCCTTGGGTTCAACAATTCCTTTTGTTTATAATACTAAACCCTTGGGTTTATTAGTTCTTTTGGTTTATAATATGAACAATCGATCAATTTCATCCATGATCAAATGTGACATTCTGACAAATATTGTCTTAATATGAAAATCACCTGTTGCCAACCATGGTCATAGTTGGTTCAATGTCGCATTGTGACCACAATTGTCTCAATGTTTAAATCAATTGCCTTGTGTTCACCAATTCATTTGGTTTATATTATTAAACCCTTGGGTCTATTAGTTCTTTTGGTTTATAATATGAATAATCAATCAATGTCGTCCATGATCGAATGTCACATTCTGACAAATATTGTCTCAATTTGAAAATCACCCATGGCCAACCATGGTCATAGTTGGCCCAACATCGCATTGTGACAACAATTGTCTCGAGCTTTAAATCAATTTCCTTCAATTCACCAATTCCTTTGGTTTATAATTTTTTGGGTAATGGTTTTCCCTTGGGTTCACCAATTCCTTTGGTTTATAATATTAAAACCTTGGGTTTATTAGTTCTTTTTGTTTATAATATGAATAATCGATCAATGTCATCCATGATGAAATCTCACATTCTGACAAATATTGTCTCAATATGAAAATGACCCATGGCCAACCATGGTCATAGTTGGTCCAATGTCGCTTTGTGACAACAATTGTCTCAATGTTTAAATCAATTCCCTTGGGTTTACAAATTCCTTTGGTTTATAATATTAAACCCTTGGGTTTATTAGTTCTTTTGGTTTATAATATGACTAATCGATCAATGTCATCCACGATCAAATGCCACATCCTGACAAATATTTTCTCAATATGAAAATCACCCATGGCCAACCATGGTCATAGTTGGTCCAACATCGCATTGTGACAACTATTGTCTCGATGTTTAAATGAATTCCCTTGGGTTCACCAATTCCTTTCGGTTATAATTTGTTGAGTAATGTTTTTCCCTTGGGTTCACTAATTCCTTTGGTTTATAATATTAAAACCTTGGGTTTATTAGTTCTTTCTGCTGATAATATGAATAATCGATCAATGTCATCCATGATGAAATCTCACATTCTAACAAATATTGTCTCAATATGAAAATGACCCATGGCCAACCATGGTCATAGTTGGTCCAATGTCGCTTTGTGACAACAATTGTCTCAATGTTTAAATCAATTCCGTTGGGTTCACCAATTCCTTTGGTTTATAATATGAAACCCTTGGGTTTATTAGTTCTTTTGGTTTATAATATGACTAATCGATCAATGTCATCCACGATAAAATGTCACATCCTGACAAATATTTTCTCAATATGAAAATCACCCATGGCCAACCATGGTCATAATTGGTCCAACATCGCATTGTGACAACTATTGTCTTAATGTTTAAATGAATTCCCTTGGGTTCACCAATTCCTTTCAGTTATAATTTGTTGAGTAATGGTTTTCCCTTGGGTTCACTAATTCCTTTGGTTTATAATACTAAATTCTTGGGTTTATTAGTTCTTTTGGTTAATAATATGAATAATCGATCAAATTCATCCATGATCATATGTCACGTTCTGAAAAATATTTTCTCAATATGAAAATCACCCATGGCCAACCATGGTCATAGTTGGTCCAACGTCGCATTGTGAAAAAAATTGTCTCAATGTTTAAATCAATTACCTTGGGTTTAGCAATTCCTTTGGTTTATAATACTAAACCCTTGGGTTTATTACTTATTTTGGTTTATAATATGAATAATCAATCAATTTTGTCCATGATCAAATATCACATTCTGACAAATATTGTCTCAATATGAAAATCACCCATGGCCAACCATAGTCACAGTTGGTCCAACATCGCATTGTAACAAAAATAATCTCAATGTTTAAATCAATTTCCTTGGGTTCACCAATTCCTTTGGTTTATAATTTTTTTGGGTAATGGTTTTCCCTTGGGTTCGCCAATTCCTTTGGTTTATAATTTTTTGGGTAATGGTTTTTCCTTGGGTTCACGAATTACTTTGGTTTATAATATTAAACCCTTGGGTTTATTAATTCTTTTGGTTTATAATATGAATAATCGATCAATGTCATCCATGATCGAATGTCACATTCTAACAAATATTTTCTCAATACGAAAATCACCCATGGCCAACCATGGTCATAGTTTGTCCAACGTCGCGTTGTGACAACTATTGTCTCAATGTTTAAATCAATTCCCTTGGATTCACCAATTCCTTTGGTTTATAATATTAAACCCTTGGGTTTATTAGTTCTTTTGGTGTATAATATGAATAATCGATTAATGTCATCCATGATAAAATGCCACATTCCGACAAATAATGTCTCAATATCAAAATCACCCATAGCCAACAATGGTGACAGTTGGTCAAACGTCACATTGTGACAACAATTGTCTCAATGTTTAAATCAATTCCCTTGGGTTCATCAATTCCTTTGGTTTATAATTTTTTGGGTAATGGTTTCCCTTAGGTTCACCAATTCCTTTGGTTTATAATATTAAACCCTTGGCTTTATTAGTTCCTTTTGTTTATAATATGAATAATCAATCAATATCATCCATGATCAAATGTCACACTCGACAAATATTGTCTCAATATAGAAAATCACCCATGGCCAACCATCGTCGGAGTTGGTCCAACATCGCGTGTGACAAAAAATGTCTCAATGTTTAAATCAAACCCTTCGGTTCTGAATTCCTTTGGTTTGCAATATTAAACCCTTGGGTTTATTAGTTATTTTTGGTTTATAATATGAATAATCCTTCAATGTCATGCGATCAAATATTACATCCAGGCAAATATTGTCTCAATATGAAAATCACCCATGGCCAACCATGGTAATAGTTGGTCCAACGTCGCATTGTGAAAACTATTGTCTCAATGTTTAAATCAATTCCCTTGGGTTCACCAATTCCTTTCGTTTATAATTTGTTGAGTAATGTTTTTCCCTTGGGTTCACTAATTCCTTTGGTTTATAATACTAAACCCTTGGGATTGTTAGTTCTTTTGTTTTATAATATGAATAATAGATCAAATTCATGCATGATCATATGTCACATTCTGACAAATATTATATCAATATGAAAATCACCCATGGCCAATCATGGTCATAGTTGGTCCAACGTCACATTGTGACAAAAATTGTCCCAGTGTTTAAATCAATTCCCTTGGGTTCACCAATTCCTTTTGTTTATAATACTAAACCCTTGGGTTTATTAGTTATTTTGGTTTTATACCATGAATAATCGATCAATATGCATCACTTGATCAAATGTCAAGATACGACAAATATTGTCTTAATGTGAAAATCACCCATTGCCAACCATGGTGCATAGTTGGTCAAGTAAAAAACTGTGACAACAATATACTCAATGTTTAAATTAATTCCTGTTTTTCCTGGGGTTCACCATTTCCTTTGGTTTATAATATTAAACCCTTGGGTTTATTAGTTATTTTGGTTTATAATATGAATAATCGATCAATGTCATCCAAGATCAAATGTCACATTCTGACAAATATTGTCTCAATATGAAAATCACCCATGGCCAACGATGGTCATAGTTGGTCCAACGTCGCATTGTGACAACAACTGTCTCAATGTTTAAATCAATTCCCTTGGGTTCACCAATTCCTTTGGTTTAGAATTTGTTGGTTAATGGTTTTCCCTTGGGTTCACCAATTCCTTTGGTTTATAATATTAAACCCTTTGGTTTATTAGTTCTTTTGGTTAATAATATGAATAATCGATCAATGTCATCCATGATCAAATGTCACATTCTGAAAAATATTGTCTGGATATGAAAATCACCCATGGCCAACCATGGTCATAGTTGGTCCAACGTCGCTTTCTGACAACAATTGTCTCAATGTTTAAATCAATTCCCTTGGGTTCACCAATTCCTTTGGTTTATAATATTAAACACTTTGGTGTATTGGTTCTTTTGGTTTATAATATGAATAATCGATCAATATCATCCATGATCAAATGTCACATTCTAACAAATATTTTCTCATAATGAAAATCACCCATGGCCAACGATGGTCATAGTTGGTCCAACGTCGCATTGTGACAACAACTGTCTCAATGTTTAAATCAATTCCCTTGGGTTCACCAATTCGTTTGGTTTAGAATTTGTTGGCTAATGGTTTTCCCTTGGGTTCACCAATTCCTTTGGTTTATAATATTGAACCCTTGGGTTTATTAGTTCTTTTGATTTATAATATGAATAATCGATCAATGTCATCCATGATCAAATGTCACATTCTAACAAATATTGTCCCAATATGGAAATCACCCATGGCCAACCATGGTCATAGTTGGTCCAATGTCGCATTGTGACAACAATTGTCTCAATGTTTAAATCGATTCCCTTGGGTTCACCAATTAATTTGGTTGATAATTTGTTGGGTAATGGTTTTCCCTTGGGTTCACCAATTCCTTTGGTTTATAATATTAAACCCTTGGGTTTATTAGTTCTTTTGGTTTATAATATGAATAATCGATCAATGTCATCCAAGATCAAATGTCACATTCTGACAAATATTGTCTCAATATGAAAATCACCCATGGCCAACGATGGTCATAGTTGGTCCAACGTTGCATTGTGACAACAACTGTCTCAATGTTTAAATCAATTCCCTTGGGTTCACCAACTCCTTTGGTTTAGAATTTGTTGGTTAATGTTTTTCCCTTGGGTTCACCAATTCCTTTGGTTTATAATATTAAACCCTTGGGTTTATTAGTTCTTTTGGTTAATAATATGAATAATCGATCAATGTCATCCATGATCAAATGTCACATCCTGACAAATATGGTCTCAATATGAAAATCAACTATGGCCAACCATGGTCATAGTTGGTCCAACGTCGCATTGTGAAAACTATTGTCTCAATTTTTATATCAATTCCCTTGGGTTCACCAATTCCTTCCGTTTATAATATTAAACCCTTGTGTTTATTAGTTCTTTTGGTTTATAATATGAATAATCGATCAATGTCATCCATGATCAAATGTCACATTCTGACAAATATTGTCTCAATATGAAAATCACCCATGGCCAACGATGGTCATAGTTGGTCCAACGTCGCATTGTGACAACAACTGTCTCAGTGTTTAAATCAATTCCCTTGGGTTCAACAATTCCTTTGGTTTATAATATTAAACCCTTGGGTTTATTAGTTCTTTTGATTTATAATATGAATAATCGATCAATGTCATCCATGATCAAATGTCACATTCTAACAAATATTGTCCCAATATGAAAATCACCCATGGCCAACCATGGTCATAGTTGGTCCAATGTCGCATTGTGAAAACAATTGTCTCAATGTTTAAATCGATGCCCTTGGGTTCACCAATTAATTTGGTTGATAATTTGTTGGGTAATGGTTTTCCTTTGGGTTCACCAATTCCTTTCATTTATAATATTAAACCCTTGTGTTTATTAGTTCTTTTGGTTTATAATATGAATAATCGATCAATGTCATCCAAGATCAAATGTCACATTCTGACAAATATTGTCTCAATATGAAAATCACGCATGGCCAACGATGGTCATAGTTGGTCCCACGTCACATTGTGACAACAACTGTCTCAATGTTTAAATCAATTCCCTTGGGTTCACCAATTCCTTTGGTTTAGAATTTGTTGGTTAATGGTTTTCCCTCGGGTTCACCAATTCCTTTGGTTGATAATATTAAACCCTTGGGTTTATTAGTTCTTTTGGTTAATAATATGAATAATCGATCAATGTCATCCATGATCAAATGTCACATTCTGAAAAATATTGTCTCGATATGAAAATCACCCATGGCCAACCATGGTCATAGTTGGTCCAACGTCGCTTTTTGACAACAATTGTCTCAATGTTTAAATCAATTCCCTTGGGTTCACCAATTCCTTTGGTTTATAATATTAAACCCTTGGGTTTATTAGTTCTTTTGGTTTATAATATGAATAATCGATCAATGTCATCCACGATCAAATGTCACATCCTGACAAATATGGTCTCAATATGAAAATCACCCATGGCCAACCATGGTCATAGTTGGTCCAACGTCGCATTGTGAAAACTATTGTCTCATTTTTAAAATCAATTCCCTTGGGTTCACCGATTCCTTTCGTTTATAATTTGTTGAGTAATGGTTTTCCCTTGGGTTCACTAATTCCTTTGTTTTATAATACTAAACCCTTGGGTTTATTAGTTGTTTTGGTTTATAATATGAATAATTGATCAACGTCATCTATGATCGCATGTAACATTCTGACAAATATTGTGTCAATATGAAAATCACCCATGGACAAGAATGGTCATAGTTGGTCCAACGTCGCATTGTGACAAAAAATGTCTCAATGTTTAAATCAATTCCCTTGGGTTCACCAATTTCTTCTATTTATAATACTAAACCCTTGGGTTTATTAGTTCTTTTGGTCTATAGTGTGAATAATCGATCAATGTAATCCATGATCAAATGTCACATTAGGACAAATATTGTCTTAATGTGAAAATCATCCATTGCCAAGCATGGTCATAGTTGGTCCAACGTCGGATTGTGACAACAATTGTCTCAATGTTTAAATCAATTCCCTTGGGTTCACCAATTCATTTGGTTTATAATATCAAACCCTTGGGTTTATTAGCTCTTTTGGTTTATAATATGAATAATCAATCAATGTCGTCCATGATCAAATGTCACATTCTGACAAATATAGTCTCAATATCAAAATCACCCATGGCCAACCATGGTCATAGTTGGTCCAACGTCACATTGTGACAACTATTGTCATATGTTGTCCAACCATGGTCATAGTTGGTCCAACGTCACATTGTGACAACTATTGTCATATGTTGTCCAACCATGGTCATAGTTGGTCCAACGTCACATTGTGACAACTATTGTCTCGATGTTTAAATTAATTCCCTTGGGTTCACCAATTCCTATCGTTTATAATTTGTTGAGTAGTGGTTTTCCATTGGGTTCACTAATTCCTTTGGTTTATAATACTAAACCATTGGGTTTATTAGTTATTTTGGTTTATAATATGAATAATCGATCAAAGTCATCCATGATCATATGTCACATTCTGAGAAATATTGTCTCAATATGAAAATCACCCATGGCCAACAATGGTTATAGTTGGTCCAACGTCGCATTGTGACAAAAATTGTCTCAATGTTTAAATCAATTCCCTTGGGTTCACCAATTCCTTTGGTTTATAATACTAAAACCTTGGTTTTATTAGTTATTTTGGTTTATAATATGAATAATCGATCAATTTCATCCATGATCAAATGTCACATTCTGACAAATATTGTCTAAATATGAAAATCACCCATGGCCAACCATGGTGATGGTTGGTCCAACGTCGCATTGTGACAACAATTTTCTCAATGTTTAAATAAATTCCCTTGGGTTCACCAATTCCTTTGGTTTATAATTTGTTGGGTAATGGTTTTCCCTTGGGTTCACAAATTTATTTGGTTTATAATATTAAACCCTTGGGTTTATTAGTTCTTTTGTTTTATCATATGAATAATCGATCAATGTCATTCACGATCAAATGTCACATTCTGACAAATATTGTCTCAATATGAAAATCACCCATGTCCAACCATGGTCATAGTTGGTCCAACGTCTCATTGTGACAACTATTGTCTCAATGTTTGAATCAATTCCCTTGGGTTCAAAAATTCCTTTTGTTTATAATTTGTTGGGCAATGGTTTTCCCTTGGGTTCACCAATTACTTTGGTTTATAATATTAAACCCTTGGGTTCATTAGTTATTTTGGTTTATAATATGAATAATCGATCAATTTCATCCATGATCAAATGTCACATTCTGAAAAATATTGTCTTAATATGAAAATCACCCATTGCCAACCATGGTCATAGTTCATCCAATGTCGCATTGTGACAAAAATTTTCTCAATCTTTAAATCAATTCCCTTGGGTTCACCAATTACTTTTGTTTATAATACTAAACCCTTGGGTTTATTAGTTCTTTTGGTCTATAATATTAATAATCGATCAATGTCATCCATGATGAAATGTCACATTCTGACAAATATTGTCTTAATGTGAAAATCACCCATTGCCGGCCATGGTCATAGTTGGTCCAACGTCGCATCGTGAAAACAATTGTCTCAATGTTTAAATCAATTCCCTTGGGTTCACCAATTTATTCGGTTTATAAAAATAAGCCCTTGGGTTTATTAGTTCTTTTGGTTTATAATATGAATAATCAATCAATGTCGTCCATGATCAAATGTCACATTCTAACAGATATTGTCTCAATATGAAAATCACCCATGGCCAAACATGGTCATACTTGGTCCAACGTCGCATTGTGACAACAATTGTCTTAATTTTTAAATCAATTTCCTCGAGATCATGAATTCCTTTGGTTTATAATTTGTTGGGTAATTGTTTTCCCTTGGATTCACCAATTCCTTTGGTTTATAATATTAAACCCTTGGGTTTATTAGTTCTTTTCGTTTATAATAAGAATAATTGATCAATGTCATCCATGATCAAATGTCACATTCTGACAAGTATTTTCTCAATATGAAAATCACCTATGGCCAACCATGGTCATAGTTGGTCCAACGTCGCATTGTGACAACAATTGTCTGAATGTTTAAATCAATACCCTTGGGTTCACCAATTCCTTCGGTTTATAATATTAAAACCTTGGGTTTATTAGTTCTTTTGGTTTATAATATGAATAATCGATTAATTTCATTCATGATCGAATGTCACATTCTGAAAAATATTGTCTCAGTATGAAAATCACCCATGGCCAACCATGGTCACAGTTGGTCCAACGTCGCATTGTGACAACAATTGTGTCAATGTTTAAATCAATTCCCTTGGGTGCTCCAATTCCTTTGGTTTAAAATTTTTTGGGTGATGGTTTTCCCCTGGGTTCACCAAATCCTTCGGTATAATATATTAAACCGTTGGGTTTATTATTTCTTTTGGTTTATAATATGAATAATCGATCAATGTAATCCATGATCAAATGTCACATTCTTGCAAATATTGTCTCAATATAAAAACCACCCATGGCCAACCATGGTCATAGTTGGTCCAACGTCACATTATGACAATAATTGTCTTAATTTTTAAATCAATTCCCATGGGTTCACCAATTCCTATGGTCTATAATATTAAACCCTTGGTTTTATTACTTCTTTTGGTTTATAGTATGAATAATCGATCAATGTCATCCATGATCAAATGTCACATTCTGGCAAATATTGTCTCAATATGAAAATCACCCATGGCAAACCATGGTCATGGTTGGTCCAACGTCGCATTGTGACAACAATTCTACCAATGTTTAAATCAATTCCCTTGGTTTCACCAATTCCTTTGATTTATAATTTGTTGGGTAATGGTTTTCCCTTGGGTTCACAAATTTCTTTGGTTTATAATATTAAACCCTTGGGTTTATTAGATCTTTTGGTTTATAATATGAATAATCAATCAATGTCATCCATGATCAAAAGTCACATTCTGACAAATATTGTCTCAATATGAAAATCACCCATGTCCAGCCATGGTCATAGTTGGCCCAACGTTGCATTGTGACAACTACTGTCTCAATGTTTGAATCAATTCCCTTGGGTTAAAAAATTCCTTTCGTTTATAATTTTTTGGGTAATGGTTTTCCCTTGGGTTCAACAATTCCTTTGGTTTATAATATTAAACTCTTGGTTTTATTAGTTATTTTGGTTTATAATATGAATAATCGATCAATGTCATCCATGATCAAATGTCACATTATGAAAAATATTGTATCAATGTGAAAATAACCCATGGCCAACCATGGTCATAGTTGGTTCAATATCGCATTGTGACAACAATTATCTCAATGTTTAAATCAATTCCCTTGGGTTCACCAATTCCTTTGCTTTATAATATTAAACCCTTGGGTTTATTAGTTCTTGTGGTTTATAATATGAATAATCGATCAATTTCATCCATAATCGAATGTCACATTCCAACAAATATTGTCTCAGTATGAAAATCACCCATAGCCAACCATGGTCATAGTTGGTCCAACATCACATTGTGACAATAATGGTCTCAATGTTTAAACCAATTCCCTTGGGTGCACCAATTCCTTTGGTTTAGAATTTGTTGGGTGATGGTTTTCCCTTGGGTTCACCAATTCCTTTGGTTTATAATATTAAACCCTTGGGTTTATTAGTTCTTTTGGTTTATAATAGGAATAATCGATCAATGTCATCCATGACCAAATGTCACATTCTAACAAATATTGTCTCAATATGAAAATCACCAACGACCAACCATGGTCAGAGTTGGTCCAATGTCGCATTGTGACAACAATTGTCTCCATGTTTAAAACAATTACCTTGGGTTCACCAATTCCTTGGCTTATAATATTAACCCCTTGGGTTTATTAGTTCTTTTGGTTTATAATATGAATAATCGATCAATGTCATCCACGATCAAATGTCACTTTCTGAAACATAATGTCTCAATATGAAAATCACACATGGCCAACCATGGTCATAGTTGGTTTAACATTGCATTATGACAACTACTGTCTCAATGTTTAAATCAATTCCCTTGGGTTCATCAGTTCCTTTCGTTTATAATTTGTTGAGTAATGTTTTTCCCTTGGGTTCACTAATTCCTTTGGTTTATAATACTAAACCCTTGGGTTTATTAGTTCTTTCGGTTTATAATATGAATAATCGATCAATGTCATCCATGATCATATGTCACATTCTAAAAAATATTGTCTAAATATGAAAAATCACCCATGGCCAACCATGGTCATAGTTGGTCAAACCTCACATTGTGACAAAATTGTCTCGATGTTTAAATCAATTCCCTTGGGTTCAACAATTCCTTTTTTTTATAATACTAAACCCTTGGGTTTATTAGTTTTTTTGGTTTATAATATGAACAATCGATCAATGTCATCCATGATCAAATGTCACATTCTGACAAATATTGTCTTAATATGAAAATCACCCATTGCCAACCATGGTCATAATTGGTTCAACTTCACATTGTGACAACAATTGTCTCAATGTTCAAATCAATTGCCTTGTGTTCACCAATTCATTTGGTTTATAATATTAAACCCTTGGGTCTATTAGTTATTTTGGTTTATAATATGAATAATCAATCAATGTCGTCCGTGATCAAATGTCACATTCCGACAAATATTTTCTCAATATGAAAATCACCCATGGCCAACCATGGTCATAGTTGGTCCAACGTCACATTCTGACAACTATTGTCTTGATGTTTAAATCAATTCCCTTGGGTTCACCAATTCCTTTGGTTTATAATATTAAACCGTTGGGTTTATTAGTTCTTTTGGTTTATAATATGAATAATCGATCAATGTCATCCATGATCAAATGTCACATCCTGACAAATATTGTCTCAATGTGAAAATCACCCATGGCCAACCATGTTCATAGTTGGTCCAATGTCACATTACGACAACTATTGTCTCGATGTTTAAATGAATTCCCTTGGGTTCACCAATTCCTTTCGTTTATAATTTTTTGAGTAATGGTTTTCCCTTGGGTTCACTAATTCCTTTGGTTTATAATACTAAACTCTTGGGTTTATTAGTTCTTTTAGTTTATAATATGAATAACCGATCAAAGTCATCCATGATCATATGTCACATTCTGAAAAATATTGTCTCAATATGAAAATGACTTGTTGAGCCTCAAAATTGTGCTTTCTTTCACCTCATTTTACCCCATTTTCCCTTGTCCATTGCTATCTTAGACCCAATTTATCAATGAATATAGTTAAAATTACTTCTAGAATGATTTACATGACTGACTTGCTAAGTTTTGTGATTTTTTCCATTGTAAAGCATTTTCACCGGAACTAGCTGCAGAATGCAGACATTCCGTAGCTAACCGGCGATTCTGCAGCTGCCTTCACGTTTGAGTATGTTCCAGGTGGCCTCTCAAGAAAAACTGCATATGGGCATAATCCACGTCATGTCTACATGGTTCGTTGCTCATCATGGAGGAAGAAACGAATTCTGGGTACGGTTTTGGAACGTGGGAACACATTTAGGAAAGCAGACTTCTATTAGGACTGTCTCAGTCCAGATGTCTTTTTCCTCTTCACGCAGCCATTTCAAGAGTCCTAATGTGATTCCGATAAGGAAAGACAGTGTTCCTGAATTGTTGCAAGTCTTGTTATGTGCATTTTCTTTATAAACACTTTGGAAACTGAGAGCTATGTTAGATTTGATGTTAGATTTTATGCTAGATTCTGTTTAGACTCTGTGCTACATTTCTGAAGACGCAGAGTGTTATGTTCAAACTATTTCATCTTTAATGGAGCAGACCGTGTTGTTTTGAAAGCGTGATTTAATTTGGAGTTGAATTCCGTTAGGTGGTAGAGGGCCCCTGCCTCTTGCACGGATTTATTTTGCGTAAATTAGATAAGTCTTCTAGCTGCCTTTACGTTTTGAATTTGAATTAATAGTTGTTTTAATTAGCTACTGTAGTTGTACTCATTCTAACTCTTCCACAAGAAGAAGCTCTTCCAAAAGACTATAATGATGAATGGGAAATGACTATAGTATTGTAGGATTAGGAATTGAATTCATAGTTGTTTTTAATTAGCTACTGTAGTTATATTCATTCTAACTCTTCCACAAGAAGAAATTCTTCCAAAAGATTATAATGATGAATGAAAATGGCTATAGTACTATAGGATTTAGTTGTAATTTTTGTTGTTCACTATCACAGTTACACTTGTTCTAATCACTCTTCCAAGAAATTCTTAAGAAGTTCAAGACATGACCGTGATAATGAATGATTTAGTTGTGTGTTTGCACTAAGTATCATCTCTGTTCTTGCTCTTAAACGCTTGCCCAAGACATCATAATGACGAGTAGGATATGGATATGATATCTTAGTTTTTCATTTCTTTCAGTCCTTTTTGCTTGCATTTGCATTCAATTACACAGTCAGAATTGTTCTAATATCTCTTCCAAAAGAAGGAACTCTTCCAAAATATCACTAATGATGGACAAACAGATTGTGTAACTTCATAGAATAATGCATGATAGCATAGTTAGGATACTCCAGAGTTTAATTGCACTTAAATCATGTTCAGTTACTTTGTTTTGAGTTTGATGATGACTTGTAGTTCAGCATTGTTCTAGATTAGTGGCATCTTAAGTTCATTATTAGATTAACTCATTGTGCTTGCACTTCACATTCAGATTGTCATCCACTGCACAATAGATTACTTCAGTTGTTAATATTAACAAGACAGCCTTCATTATTCACAAACATATTCTTGTTCTAAAATCTACAAATGATCCATAACCATATGAACAGAAGACAACATCACTATAAGGCCTGAAGTATCTCTGCAATTTCCTTATCATTTCATAAACAGAGTCCTCCCTCAAAAGCTTACCTTGAAAAGAAATCAATAACTTTTGAGTAAAGGTTTTGTGACATTCAATTGAATTGCAGAATAGAGATAGGAACTAGTTCTAGAATAGAATATCTTATGATGATAACAATGTTTTCCTTTAAATATGTTTCAAATCTCTAATCAAGGACAAAATGTTGCATCATTGTAAGTTAGTTGTTTAATTGATTAGTTAGAAGATTTTCATACTTAGTGATCATTTCTCAAGTTTAGTTTGTGTTTTGAATCATTTGCTTAAAAGTCATTATCAAGATTTGTTTCTGATTGGTCATAGTTTAGATTTGATTCTGTCTTCAGTGTTTCCAATTGCATTTGTCAGTTGTTATCCATCAATTAAGCTTAACTCTGTTTTTAAACACCAACTCCTTTCCATTAGCTTTTTAGGCATTTCTCCTTGTGAACATAAAACCACCAAAAGACCAAAAACATCATAAATCATCACAAAAGACCAAAAACATCACAAAACACTACACACAACGCATTAGGAAACAAACACCTAGGTACATACACTACACTTCACTTCAGCAGTTTACAAATCCTGGTTGACAATTAAATGATCTCAGTTTAGGAGACTAGATTGAGACCAAACATTTTGGCGCCGTTGCCGGGGAAGTGAAAACTAGGTAACCTTTGTTTCTTAGCATCCAAAAACAATTTTATGCGTAGGGAGAGAGATTCAAGGGGAATATTTATAAGAAGCAGAGGCAGAATTTTGATTTCTAGAACACCACTTGTTTCATCTAGATCCAGAGCTAGTACACCTTCAACTCAAACCCATCTTCCGTCCTCCCTTGATCCTGGACTTCTAGAAAATCTAAGGTCAACTATTCCATTAGAGAAACCTTCCACTTCATCCACTGAACCTGCCACAGAAGAAGATCTAAAGACTCCTAGTAAGGATACAAACCTTTCCACTTCCACAGGGGATTCAACCATGGCAGAAGAAGGGGGAGGAGGAGTTTTTAATGGAGAAAACACACTATTTGGAGGAAGAGGTAGAGGTAGAGGAGAAGGAGGTAGAGGTGCAAATGGAGGAAGAGGTAAAATAGGAAGCTCTTTTGGGTTCCCTATACTTGATGAAGAAACCAATACAACCATGAAAAACATTTCACCTTCTGTCCTTCCAAACTTCTATGGACTTAAAACTGAAGATCCTGAAACTTTCTTATTCGAATTTGAAGTGCTGTGTAGAACTTATGACTACCTACAAGATGCTCAAAAACTGAAATTATTTCCTTCAAATTTGAAGGGAGCAGCATTGAAGTGGTTTATGAGTCTAATCAGAAGTTCTATTAGAACATGGGAAGACATGAAACAAGCATTTCTAGAGAGATACTTGGATTATTGTATGCCGGTTAATCATAAGGAAGAAGTGTTCAAGATGTTACAAAAAGAAGATGAAAACTTAGAAGATTTGTTGGAAAGATTTAATTACAACATCAAAAGGGCAAAAATGGAAAACCTAGATCAAGACACCAGAAAAGCTCTTTTGTTGAAAACAATTAGGGATGAATGGTTGGATATCCTTAACATGATGGGAAAAGAGGATATATCACAACTTACATTACCTGAAATAGTTGAGTTATGTATCAACCTTTCCAGGGGGAAATCTAAAACTGTCAAAGGTCCAAGAGATCCCACTCTTGCAAGGGCAAGTAAATCTGCTTCTGGGACAGTAAGTAGATCAGAAATAGGACACATGCTTGATGATTTTAAATCTGACATCTTAGGGAGTCTTAGTGAACAAATAGACACCCTTAATATACAAAACAAGCAGAAGGCTGAATCTGATGCTTTGGCAATCTTTTGTCCCAAATGCAGAAAGAAACATGCCCTAAGAGAGTGTCCTTTAGATGTAAAAGTTATAGAAACCTGTGTCATTTGTTCTGAGAAACATGAGACCAAGAATTGTCCTTCTCTTCCTAGTCTCAAGGCTATTTTTCAGGAAGAAACTCCTACAGATTCCACAGAGTCTCTTAATTTTGTATCTAGAAGACCTTGGCAGGGACCTCAGACACAAGGATTCCATGATCAAATGTATAATCAACCTCCACCTTGGAATTATTGGCAGCAACCTTGGCCCCAATTTCAAAATCAATCTCAAGCTTGGGCACAAGGATCACAAGGTCCCTATGGAATATACTCTCCATATTATCAGTATCCACCATCCTATCCACCATATCCACATTTTTATCCTCAAAATCCTCAACAAAATTTTCCTCAAAATCTTCAACAAAATTTTCAACAAAATCCTCAACAACATCATCCGAACCAACCTCATCAAAATCAACCACTTCCATTACCATTCCCTCAAAAATCTAATCAATTGCCAGCTCAACCCATACCAAACCCCAATAATAAGAACCCTCAGAATACATACATGATAGAAGGACAACAATTTCCAACTTATTTAATTACTCCTCTAGACCTTAGTGATGTTCAACTTAGGTCTGGAAGGATACTTGAGAAGAGGAAACCTTCTATGATCATACAAGAACAAGATAATTCTGAGGAAGACTCTCTACGGGTGAATAAAAGTCTTGAGGAGGACATATCCTTTCAAGACCCACACATTGAAAAACTAAAACAAAAAGATCCAATAAATCCAACTCCTGTATTAGAGCAACCATCCACATCTACTTCTATACCTCCCTTTCTGGAAAGATTACAAATTGATAGAGGTGTAGAAAAACAAATCATGGTGCCTAATTATGATTTCTTAGATAAATTGAGAAATGTTTGCATTAAAATTCCATTATTGCAAGCCATCAAGGAAATCCCAATTTTAGCCAAAACAATAAAGGAGTTGAGTATGAAGACAACAAGAAAAAGAATAAGAGAAACCAAGAAAATTCAATTGGTAGGACAAATAGCAGAAATTATGATGGGAAAGATTGCTATTCCAAAGTATCTTGACCCAGGAAATCCAGTTGTCAAAATTCACATCAATGGAATTGAAATTCAAAACACACTCATTGATTTAGGAGCAGCAATAAATATCATGAGTAGACAAATCATGGACAAACTGAAACTTCCTAATATTCTCTTTACACCCACACTATTACAATTAGCAGATAGATCTGTGATTAGACCAGATGGGGTAATATAAGACATTCCAGTGTCCCTAGACTCTTGGGAGTACCCTGTGGATTTCATGATCCTAACTCCCAAGAATAATCTAGGAGGCCATCCTGTTATACTAGGAAGAACTTGGTTGGCTACAACTGATGCTTTTATTAGTTGTAGGTCCGGTGATATGTATATTTATGATGGTAGTTCAACTAAGAGATTCACTTTATATCCTCCAGCTAGGACAATTACAGATCTAGATGACACTCAATGGATAGAGGATGAAGAAAATTTACAACCACTCTTCACAATTTCAGAAATTAGTGAAGATAATAAAATTCTGAATACTCTAGAAAACTTTGAATCCTCTCTAAAACACAAACATGAATCATTTCAAGAGGGATCCAATATTGTTTTTTTGTCATCTAGGCAGATGTCTCTTCATTCTATGGACAAATTTGGCAGCTCTACAAGCAAAATTTTTCCAGGCAAAACTTTGAATATAAACAAGAACCTAGAAAAATCTCAACAAGAAGAGTTAGTCAAAGTATTACAGAGACATTCTTCTGCATATGCATGGGAATACATTGACATGAAAGGGATAAGTCCCAAGACTTGTACTCATCACATCTATATAGAGGCAAATTGCAAACCAATCAGACAGCCTCAAAGACGAATGAATCCAAATCTTAGGGAAATTGTCAAGGAAGAATTGCAAAAATTATTAAATGTTAATTTCATCTATCCTATTTCAGATAGTCAGTGGGTTTCTCCTTTAGTAATTGTACCTAAGAAAAATGGAAAATGGAGGGTGTGTGTTGACTACCGAGAACTGAATAAAGCTACTCTTAAAGACCATTTTCCCTTACCTTTCATAGATCAAGTATTAGATATATTAGCTGGAAAAAAGTACTTTCATTCCTAGATGGGTTTAGTGGTTACAATCAAATCCAAGTAGCACTTGAAGACCAAGATAAAACCACATTTACTTGTCCTTGGGGTACCTATGCCTACCGAGTATTGCCATTTGGATTATGCAATGCACCTGCAACATTCCAAAGGGCAGTATTAGGAATTTTTTCTGATCTAATACATGACTGTGTAGAGGTGTACATAGATGATTTCACAGTTTATGGGAATACATTTGAAGAGGCTTTAGAAAACTTGGAAAAAGTCTTAAAAAGATGTCAAGAAGCAAACCTTTCACTTAGTCATGAAAAATTTTTTATGATGTTCACTGAAGGTATTGTTTTAGGGCACCACATTTCAAGGGATGGGATTAGAGTTGATGAGGCAAAAGTTGAAGTCATTTCTAACCTATCCATTCCAAGTTTTCAAAGAGATGTTAGAAGTTTTCTAGGATTTACAGGGTATTATCAGAGATTTATAGAAAACTTCACCAAAATAGCATCTCCACTCTTCAAATTACTCACCAAAGATTGTGAATTTAAGTGGACTTATGATTGCCAGTTAGCTTTTGAAACCCTGAAAACCAAAATTTCTGAAGCACCTATATTAAGGGGACCTAACTGGAAGTTACCTTTTCATATCTCGATAGATGCTTACGATACAGCTCTGGGAGCAGTATTGGGACAGAAAGATTTAATTCCCTATGCCATCTATTATATCAGTAAAAATTTGACTCCTGCAGAGTTAAACTATACTGTAACTGAAAAAGAGTTTTTAGCTGTTGTTCATGCCATAAACAAATTTAGACACTATATAACAGGCTATGAAACTTTTGTTCATACTGATCATTCTGAAATTAGATACTTAATGAAAAAATCAATCACTAATGGCAGAGTTATAAGATGGTTGTTACTATTGCAAGAATTCAACATTACTATTCTAGATAGGCCTAGAAAACAAAACACTGTGGCTGATTTCCTATCTAGAATCCAAAATATCAAAGATGACACTCCGGTTGAAGATCAATTTCCTGATGAATATCTTTTTGAAATCTCTACTCAAACTCCATGGTTTGCTGACATTGCCAATTATTTAGTTTCAGGAAAATTTCCTTCAATTATGAATGCAAGGGATAAAAGAAAAATCATTAATGATAGTGCAAGATATTCATGGGTCGCTAATGAGTTGTACAAGACAGGTCCAGATTTGATCATTAGAAGGTGTATTCGTGAAGATGAGATGCCTGAAATTCTCAAGGCATGTCATGATGAACCTTGTGGCGGACACTTTGCAGATAAGAGGACAGCCTATAAGATCCTTAACTTAGGATATTATTGGCCATCTTTGTTTAAAGATGCAAGGGAGTATGTCAAAAGGTGTGACAGTTGCCAAAGGGTAGGGAAACCTTCTCCTTCAGGTGAGATTCCATTACAACCTCAGGTACACATTGAACCTTTTGAAAAATGGGCTTTGGATTTTGTAGGACCTATTAGTCCTCCATCAAGACAAAAGAAATATATATTAGTTTGCACTGATTATGTTACTAAATGGGTAGAAGCTAAACCATTACTTGTTGCTAATGAAGCATCTGTAGTTACTTTTCTTTTTGAGGATTTTTTACTCGTTTTGGTGTCCCAAGGGAAATTGTTACAGATCAAGGAGCTCAATTTACATCAAGGCTAGTGGAGCAAATGATGGAGAAGTATAAGATCAGACATAGAAAAACAACTCCTTATCATCCACAAGCAAATGGCCAAGTGGAATCTACCAATAAAGTCATTGAAAGAATCCTAACAAAGACTGTTCATCTACATAGAAGAGATTGGGTAGACAGGCTTCCTGAAGCCTTGTGGGCCTATAGAACTACATGGAGAAACACAACAGACCATACTCCTTATGAGCTTGTTTATGGAAAGCAATTTTTGTTTCCCATAGAGTTCCAAATTCAAACTTTCAAGATGGCAGTTCAGCTAGGACTTGATCTAACGGAGGCACAAAAGCATAGACTGGAGCAAATTAATGAATTGGATGAGATCAGACAAGATGCAGTTCAGAAAACAAGTCTAGTCCAACAACAAAGGGCTAGATGGCATGACAAGTACATCGAGGAGAAGAAATTCAAAGAGGGTGATTGGGCTCTCTTGTTTGATTCAAAATTCAAGGATTTTCAAGGGAAATTTCAGACACATTGGCTTGGGCCATATGAAATTGTTCGAATTTTTGATAATGGGCAGTAAAAATCAGAACTATAGATGAAGAAGAGGTCACTTTTCTTGTGAATGGTCATAGACTGAAGCTATACCACAAGCCACTCTCAAGAGAAGAGTTTGTCAAGAAGTTTCAAGAAAGCAATGATGTGAAGTTAATGAAGAAGAGTCTCTCTTCTTCATCAACTTGATTAAATTTTCTGAAGCATTTCTTTGTGAAAAAAAAAATAATAATAAAAAATAAAAATAAAAATAAATAAATAAATAAATAAAGGTATAAACATGAAAACCAATCATTGATTGGCATGTTTATACATAAAAGATAGGGTGAAAATCAGAGTCTCTCTGACACTCTAACTTTTCCCATTTTTGTTTTTACAAGCAGCTGTTACAAAAAAAAAATCATAAGTTCAGATCCGTAGTGCTTATGATCCATCTTATTTCATTTCACTCCATTCACTTATCCATCCATACTCCATCTCATCCATCATTCATATTTCACTCCATTCCACATTTCATTCATCTCATTCCATCCTCCATCCATTTCATTTTCATGTCAAAATACAAAATTTGATGTCTTGCTGTAAGTGAATAAAACATGTCATGAATTGCAGTACAGTCCTTATGTTCTTTCACTCCATTTCATAAACTGAATCCATTCCATTTCATCATCCACTTCATACATATCATAATCCATCATCCATCTTCATTCATACCATATAACATTTCACCCATATTCCAAAAACACTCCATTTTCATGATTAAAATGCTCTACAGGAACATTCTGCAGCTCAGCAGACATTCTGCAGCTGATCAGCCTTTCTGCAGCCAGACAGTCTTTTCGCAGCTACAAACCCTGAAGGCATCAACCAGCAGACATTATAATTGCAACAATGTAACCCAGTGTATCCATAAATCAAAAGCATCAAAGAAATATTATGAAGACTCCTCCAAAGGTGAACAAGAAGACAAAGGCTACAAAAATCAAATGAAAGGCAGAGGTAACAAGTTTAAATTATAATGGCATTTCATAAAAGTTTAGCATAGTTTTAGTTATGGATTGTTCGAAAAGGTTGTTTTAATTATTTTTATTGATCAAAACCAATAAACCCTCCACACACTTTGGATTAAAATCTTCCATTTCAAATTTCATGCCCGATATCATTTAAGCGGTTAAAATGGTCGATGTATTTGAATTCTTCACGTCTCTTAACCAAATCATTCAATGATGATTCCCTCTACCGTCGTAAAAATCTCCGCCGTCTCTTCAATCATTAATTCATTCCCTCCACCTCACTCCACTACTTCATTCCGTGACCACTGCCATCACTCCATTCTGTAGCCGGCATTTCATTCCGAAGACAGAGATATTCTTATCACCGAGAGCATAGCCAAAGGATATCAATTTGAATAGAATTGAGCATTGTAAACGCAGAGCAGAGCAGAAGGGTAAATTTGGAAGCATAACAGTGTGATAATTTGAAGCCATTTGATTCCGTGGGTAGACAAAGTATCACTGTGGGCAGAGATTGAGAATTTTCACTATAAACACAGAAGTGTAGCAGTGTGGAGTTTGAAGTCTTTTGTCAATAGAAGACAGAGGTGTTGTAGTGTTGAATTCGAAACCATTTGCTACCAAGAGCCAGAGGCATAGTAGTCTGGGAAATTTGAAGCCATTTGCCACTGTCTATCAGAGACATATCAGCTCGAAATTTGAAACTGCTTTCATTATCAAACAGAGGCATATCAGTCCAAAGTTCAATTGTCAACAGAGGCATATCAGTCCGAGGTTTTGAAGACATTTGTCATTATCAATCAGAGGTATGTCATTCTGAAGTTTGGAGCTATTTTCATTTAGAACTTGAAGTCCTTTCAATTCGAAGGTGAAAGCTATTATTTTTGTGGGTCGAAGAGTGTTAATTTGAACATTGAAGAGAAATCATGGGTTTAATTGTAAGAACTGAACCAGTGGGTTCAAAATATTTAGAAGGCTACCCTCAATGCAAAGAAATGTTACAAAAAATAGGATGGCTTCAATTTTTGGAGAAATTTAATGGCTTCCACAAGGAAGTCACTAAAACATTTGCAAGATCATTTCAAGGAACCGAAGTTGAGGTGGGAGATGTAAAATTTACTGTCACTGAAGTTTTCATTGCAGAGGCTACAGGGTTGCTCAGAACTGGAGAGAGATGGTTCAAAAATATAGAATTCCACAATGACTCCTGGAAACAAATTTTAAAATCACCAGGTATGGATGTTACTGTATTTAAGAAAGGAATTCCCAGTTCTGCATTGAAAAATAAATGGAGAAATATACTACTTCTTCTGCAAAAATTTATTACATGTGAGGGTAGATATGGAACATTTTATGTCTACCACATTAGACTGATAATGCATTTTCTGGGGGAAGACTTAAACCTACCATATTTCTTTCTTCAAAGTCTGAAGAAGATGGCTTCCTGTGTTCAAAGAAGGGTTCAATTTTTAGAGACAACCCTATATCATCATGGTTTGGTCAAAATTTTGATTGAACATCATCTAGCTAAAACAAATGATACATGGGATGATTTCTTGATGAGAAATCATTTTGAAGAGCCAAAAGAACCCTCACTAGAACCACAACCTACAAGGAGAAGTAGGAAATGGAGGGCCTCAAAAGTTGAAATTGACAAAACAGTCCAAGAGAGCAGTGAGGAAATCATTTTATAAAAGTTGACTCAAATCAAGAGACAGCTTAAGGAAGAAAAGGTAATCAGGAAATCTGCCATGGAGAAAGGAGAGGGATCTTCTCAGCCTAGAAGAAGCCACAGACTAACGGGGAAACTGAAGAAAACATTAATCAAACAAACAGGGGTAATCAATATAGAAGATGAAGAAACATCCATTGAAGAGGATGTTGAAGAGGATTTTTATGAAGGAACCCCTGAAATTGACCCTGCTCAACAGGAAATTTATGACTATGTGGAAACTTTGGAGAGGAGAGCTTCAGAAAGCAGAGAGAGAACCCCCAGTCCTCCACTGTCTGAAATAGATATATTAAGAAGGGATAGGTATGAGTTGGAATTACTAAATATACACATCAAAAATGAGAATGAAATTCTCAAGGATCAAGTCAAGCTCAAAACTGATATGAACTCAACCTTATCCCTGCATATAGACAAAGTGGAGAAGACCAATGAGAAGTTGAAGACAAGGAACAAAAAGCTAATCAGGGCACTCACCAACCTAAGGTTCAAACTTGTTATCAGGAAACCCAGAAGACCTCTAGCTTCCAGACAAAGGAGAAGGAGAGGATTAGATGTCCTTGCAGAAGCCTCTGAGTTCATAAGATAATTTGCATGAGGACATGCAAAGAGACAACAGTGGGGGTATGTTGAGCCTCAAAATTGCGCTTTCCTTCACTTCATTTTACCTCATTTTCCCTTGTCCATTGCTATCTTAGACCCAATTGATCAATGAATATAGTTAAAATTACTTCTAGAATGATTTACATGACTGACTTGCTAAGTTTTGTGATTTTTTCCATTGTAAAGAATTTTGACTGGAACTAGCTGCAGAATGCAGACATTCCGTAGCTAACCGGCGATTCTGCAGCTGCCTTCACGTTTGAGTATGTTCCAGGTGGCCTCTCAAGAAAAAACGCATATGGGCATAATCCACGTCATGTCTACATGGTTCGTTGCTCATCATGGAGGAAGAAATGAATTCTGGGCACGGTTTTGGAACGTGCGAACACATTTAGGAAAGCAGACTTCTATTAGGACTGTCTCAGTCCATATGTCTTTTTCCTCTTCACGTAGCCATTTCAAGAGTCCTAACGTGATTCCGATAAGGAAAGACAGTGTTCCTGAATTGTTGCAAGTCTTGTTATGTGCATTTGCTTTATAAACACTTGGGAAACCGAGAGCTATGTTAGATTTGATGTTAGATTTTATGCTAGATTTTGTTTAGACTCTGTGCTACATTTCTGAAGACGCAGAGTGTTATGTTCAAGTTATTTCATCTTTAATGAAGCAGATAGTGTTGTTGTGAAGGCGTTGATTTAATTTGGAGTTGAATTCCGTCAAGTGGTAGAGGGCCCTTGCCTCTTGCACGGATTTATTTTGCGTAAATTAGATAAGTCTTCTAGCTGCCTTTACGTTTTGAATTTGAATTAATAGTTGTTTTAATTAGCTACTGTAGTTGTACTCATTCTAACTCTTCCACAAGAAGAAGCTCTTCCAAAAGACTATAATGATGAATGGGAAATGACTATAGTATTGTAGGATTAGGAGTTGAATTCATAGTTGTTTTTAATTAGCTAATGTAGCTATATTCATTCTAACTCTTCCACAAGAAGGAATTCTTCCAAAAGATTATAATGATGAATGGAAAATGGCTATAGTACTGTAGGATTTAGTTGTAATTTTTGTTGTTCACTATCACAGTTACACTTGTTCTAATCACTCTTCCACAAGAAGAAACTCTTCCAAGACATCCTTAAGAAGTTCAAGACATGACCGTGATAATGAATGATTTAGTTGTGTGTTTGCACTAAGTATCATCTCTGTTCTTGCTCTTAAACGCTTGCCCAAGACATCATAATGACGAGTAGGATATGGATATGATATCTTAGTTTTTCATTGATTTCAGTCCTTTTTGCTTGCATTTGCATTCAATTACACAGTCAGAATTGTTCTAATATCTCTTCCAAAAGAAGGAACTCTTCCAAAATATCACTAATGATGGACAAACGGATTGTGTAACTTCATAGAATAATGCATGATAGCATAGTTAGGATACTCTGGAGTTTAATTGCACTTAAATCATGTTCAGTTACTTTGTTTTGAGTTTGATGATGACTTGTAGTTCAACATTGTTCTAGATTAGTGGCATCTTAAGTTCATTCTTAGATTAACTCATTGCGCTTGCACTTCACATTCAGATTGTCATCCACTGCACAATAGATTACTTCAGTTGTTAAGATTAACAAGACAACATTCATTATTCACAAACATCTTCTTGTTCTAAAATCTACAAATGATCCATAACCATATGAACAGAAGACAACATCACTATAAGGCCTGAAGTATCTCTGCAATTTCCTTATCATTTCATAAACAGAGTCCTCCCTCAAAAGCTTACCTTGAAAAGAGATCAATAACTTTTGAGTAAAGGTTTTGTGACATTCAATTGAATTGCAGAATAGAGATAGGAACTAGTTCTAGAATAGAAGATCTTATGATGATAACAATGTTTTCCTTTAAATATGTTTCAAATCTCTAATCAAGGACAAAATGTTGCATCATTGTAATTTAGTTGTTTAATTGATTAGTTAGAAGATTTGCATACTTAGTGATCATTTCTCAAGTTTAGTTTGTGTTTTGAATCATTTTCTTAAAAGTCATTATCAAGTTTGTTTCTGATTGGTCATAGTTTAGATTTGATTCTGTCTTCAGTGTTTCCAATTGCATTTGTCAGTTGTTATCCATCAATTAAGATTAACTCTGTTTTTAAGCACCAACTCCTTTCCATTAGCTTTTTAGGCATTTCTCCTTGTGAACATAAAACCACCAAAAGAACAAAAACAGCACAAAACACTACACACAACGCATTAGGAAACAAACACCTAGGTACATACAGTACACTTCACTTCAGCGGTTTACAAATCCTAGTTGACAATTAAATGAGCTCAGTTTAGGAGACTAGATTGAGACCAAACATGACCCATGGCCAACCATGGTCATAGTTGGTCCAACGTCGCATTGTGACAAAAATTGTCTCAATGTTTAAATAGATTACCTTGGGTTCACCAATTCCTTTAGTTTATAATATTAAACCCTTGGGTTTATTAGTTCCTTTGGTTTATAATATGAATAATCAATCAATGTTGTCCATGATCAAATGTCACATTCTAACAAATATTGTCTCAATATGAAAATCACCCATGGCCAACCATGGTCACAGTTGGTCCAACATCGCATTGTGACAAGAATTATCTCAATGTTTAAATCAATTTCCTTCGGTTCACCAATTCCTTTGGTTTATAATTTTTTAGGTAATGGTTTTCCCTTGGCTTCACCAATTCCTTTGGTTTATACTATTAAACCATTGGTTTTATTAGTTCTTTTGGTTTATAATATGAATAATCGATCAATTTCATCCATGAACAAATGTCACATTCTGACAAATATTTTCTCAATATGAAAATCACCCATGGCCAACCATGGTCATAGTTGGTCCAACGTCGCGTTGTGACACTATTGTCTCAATGTTTAATTCTATTCCCTTGGGTTCACTAATTTTTTTGGGTTATAATATTAAACCCTTGGGTTTATTAGTTCTTTTGGTATATAATATGAATAATCGATCAATATCGCCCCATGATTAAATGTCACATTCTGAAAAATATTTTCTCAATATGAAAATCACTCATGGTCAACGATGGTGATAGGTTGTCCAACGTCACATTGTGACAACAATTGTCTCAATGTTTAAATCAATTCCCTTGGGTTCATCGATTCCTTTGGTTTATAATTTTTTGGGTAATGGTTTCCCTTAGGTTAACCAATTCCTTTGGTTTATAATATTAAACCCTTAGGTTTATTAGTTCCTTTGGTTTATAATATGAATAATCGATCAATGTCATCCGAGATCAAATGTCACATTCTGACAAATATTGTCTCAATATAAAAATCACCCATGGACAACCATGGTCATAGTTGGTCCAACGTCGCATTGTGACAATAATTCTCTCAATTTTTAAATCAATTCCCATGGGTTAACCAATTCCTTTGGTCTATAATATTAAACACTTGGTTTTATTAGTTCTTTTGGTTTATAATATGAATAATCGATCAATGTCATCCATGATCAAATGTCACATTCTGAAAAATGTTGTCTCAATATGAAAATCACCCATGGCCAACGATGGTCATAGTTGATCCAACGTCACATTGTGACAAAAACTATCTCAATGTTTAAATCAACTCCCTTGGGTTCAGCAATTCCTTTGGTTTAGAATTTGTTGGTTAATGGTTGTCCCTTGGGTTCACCAATTCCTTTGGTTTATAATATTAAACCCTTGGGTTTATTGGTTCTTTTGGTTTATAATATGAATAATAGATCAACGTCATCCATGATCATATGTCACATTCTAACAAATATTGTCTCAATATGAAAATCACCCATGGCCAACCATGGTCATAGTTGGTCCAACGTTGCATTGTGACAAAAATTGTCTCAATGTTTAAATAAATTCCCTTGGGTTCACCAATTCCTTTGGTTTATAATATTAAACCCTTGGGTTTATTAGTTATTTTGGTTTATAATATGAATAATCGATCAATTTCATCCATGATCAAATGTCACATTCTGAAAAATATTGTCTCAATACGAAAATCACCCATGGCCAACCATGGTCATAGTTGGTCCAACGTCGCATTGTTACAAAAATTGTCTCAATGTTTAGATCAATTCCCTTGGGTTCACCAATTCCTTTGGTTTATAATAGTAAACCGTTGGGTTTATTAGTTCTTTTGGTTTATAATATGAATAATCGATCAATGTCATCCATGATCAAATGTCACATTCTAACAAATATTGTCTTAATATGAAAATCACCCATTGTCAACCATGGTCATAGTTGGTCCAACGTCGCATTGTGACAACATTTTGTCTCAATGTTTAAATCAATTCCCTTGGCTTCACCAATTCATTTGGTTTATAATTTTAAACCCTTGATTTTATTAGTTCTTTTGGTTTATAATATGAATAATCAATCAATGTCGTCCATGATCAAATGTCACATTCTGACAAATATTGTCTCAATATGAAAATCACCCATAGCCAACGATGGTCATAGTTGGTCCAATGTCGCATTGTGACAAGAATTGTCTCAATGCTTAAATGAATTTCCTTGAGTTCACCAATTCCTTTGGTTTATAATTTTTTGTATAATGGTTTGCCCTTGGGTTCACCAATTCCTTTGGTTCATATTTTTTTGGGTAATGGTTTTCCCTTGGGTTCACCAATTCCTTTGGTTTATAATATTAAACCTTCGGGTTTATTAGTTCTTTTGGTTTATAATATGAATAATCGATCAATATCATCCATGATCAAATTTCACATTCTATCAAATATTTTCTCATTATTAAACTCACCCATGGCCAACCATGGTCATAGTTGGTCCAACGTCACATTGTGACAACTATTGTCTCAATGTTTAAATCAATTCCCTTGGGTTCACCAATTTCTTTGGTTTATAATTTTTTGGATAATGGTTTTCCCTTGGGTTCACCAATTCCTTTGGTTTATAATATTAAACCCTTGGGTTTATTAGTTCTTTTGGTGTATAATATGAATAATCGATCAATTTAATCTATGATCAAATGCCACATTATGACAAATATTGTCTCAATATGAAAATCACCCATGCCCAACAATGGTCATAGTTGGTCCAACATCACATTGTGACAACAATTTTCCTAATGTTTAAATCAATTCCCTTGGGTTCATCAATTCCTTTGGTTTATAATTTCTTGGGTAATGGTTTTCCCTTAGGTTCACCAATTCCTTTGGTTTATAACATTAAACCCTTGGGTTTATTAGTTCCTTTGGTTTATAATATGAATAATCGATCAATGTCATCCACGATCAAATGTCACATTCTGACAAATATAGTCTCAATATCAAAATCACCCATGGCCAACCATGGTCATAGTTGGTCCAACGTCACATTGTGAAACCTATTGTCATAGTTGGTCCAACCATGGTCAGAGTTGGTCCAACGTCACATTGTGACAACTATTGTCTCGATGTTTAAATTAATTCCCTTGGGTTCACCAATTCCTTTCATTTATAATTTGTTGAGTAATGGTTTTCCCTTGGGTTCACTAATTCCTCTGGTTTATAATACTAAACCCTTTCATTTATTAGTTCTTTTGGTTTATAATATGAAAAATCGATCAAAGTCATCCATGATCATATGTCACATTCTGAAAAATATTGTTTCAATATGAAAATCACCCATGGCCAACCATGGTCATAGTTGGTCCAACGTCACATTTTGAAAACAATTGTCTCAATGTTTAAATCAATTCCCTTGGTTTCACGAATTCCTTTGGCTTATAATATTAAACCATTGGGTTTATTAGTTCTTTTGGTTTATAATATGAATAATCGATCAATGTCATCCATGATCAAATGTCACATTCTGACAAATATTGTCTCAATATGAAAATCACCGCAGCCAACCATGGTCATAGTTGGTCCAACATCACATTGTGACAACAATTGTCTCAATGTTTAAATCAATTCCCTTGGGTTCACCAATTCCTTTGGTTTATAATATTAATCCCTTGGGTTTATTAGTTATTTTGGTTTATAATATGAATAATCGATCAATGTCATCCATGATCAAATGTCACATTCTGGAAAATATTGTTTCAATATGAAAATCACCCATGGCCAACCATGGTCATAGTTGGTCCAATGTCGCATTGGGACATCAATTGTCTCAATGTTTAAATAAATTCCCTTAGGTTCACCAATTCCTTTTGTTTATAATTTGTTGCGTAATGGTTTTCCCTTGGGTTCACTAATTCTTTTGGTTTGTAATACTAAACCCTTAGGTTTATTAGTTCTTTCGGTTTATAATATGGATAATCGATCAACATTATCTATGATCATATGACACATTCTGACAAATATTTTCTCAATATGAAACTCACCCATGGCCAACCATGGTCATAGTTGGTTCAATGTCGCATTGTTACAAAAATTGTCTCAATGTTTAAATCAATTCCCTTGGGTTCACCAATTCCTTTGGTTTATTAGTTCTTTTGGTTTATAATATGAATAATCGATCAATGTCATCCTTGATCAAATGTCACATTCTGAAAAATATTGTCTTAATATGAAAATCACCCATTGTCAACCATGGTTATTGTTGGTCCAACGTCGCATTGTGACAATAATTGTCTCAATGTTTAAATCAATTCCCTTGGGTTCACCAATTCATTTGGTTTATAATTTTAAACCCTTGAGTTTATTAGTTATTTTGGTTTATAATATGAATAATCAATCAATGTCATCCATTATCAAATGTCACATTCTGAAAAATATTGTCTCAATATGAAAATCACCCATAGCCAACCATGGTCATAGTTGGTCCAATGCCGCATTGTGACAAGAATTGTCTCAATGTTTAAATCAATTTCCTTGGGTTCACCAATTCCTTTGGTTTATAATTTTTTGGGTAATGGTTTGCCCTTGGGTTCACCAATTCCTTTGGTTTATATTTTTTTGGGTACTGGTTTTCCCTTGGGTTCACCAGTTCCTTTGGTTTATAATATTAAACCTTTGGGTTTATTAGTTCTTTTGGTTTATAATACGAATAATCGATCAATGTCATCCATGATCAAATGTCACATTCTCACAAATATTTTCTCATAATGAAAATCACCCATGGTCAACCATGGTCATAGTTGGTCCAACGTCACATTGTGAAAACTATTGTCTCAATGTTTAAATCAATTCCCTTGGGTTCACCAATTGCTTTGGTTTATAATTTTTTGGGTAATGGTTTTCCCTTGGGTTCACCAATTCCTTTGGTTTATAATATTAAACCCTTGGGTTTATTAGTAATTTTGGTGTATAATATGAATAATCGATCAATGTCATCTATGATCAAATGCCACATTCTGACAAATACTGTCTCAATATCAAAATCACCCATGGCCAACAATGGTCATAGTTGGTCCAACGTCACATTGTGACAACAATTGTCCTAATGTTTAAATCAATTCCCTTGGGTTCATCAATACCTTTGGTTTATAATTTGTTGGGTAATGGTTTTCCCTTAGGTTCACCAATTCCTTTGGTTTATAATATTAAACCCTTGGGTTTATTAGTTCCTTTGGTTTATAATATGAATAATCGATCAATGTCATCCACGATCAAATGTCACATTCTGACAAATATAGTCTCAATATGAAAATCACCCATGGCCAAACATGTTCAGAGTTGGTCCAACGTCACATTGTGACAACTATTGTCATAGTTTGTCCAACCATGGTCATAGTTGGTCCAACGTCACATTGTGACAACTATTGTCTCGATGTTTAAATTAATTACCTTCGTTTCACCAATTCCTTTCATTTATAATTTGTTGAGTAATGGTTTTCCCTTGGGTTCACTAATTCCTTTGGTTTATAATACTAAACCCTTGGGTTTATTAGTTCTTTTGGTTTATAATATGAATAATCGTTCAACGTAATCCATGATCATATGTCACATTCTGAAAAATATTGTCTCAATATGAAAATCACCCATGGCCAACCGTGGTCATAGTTGGTCGAACATCGCATTGTGAAAAAAATTGTCTTAATTTTTAAATCAATTCCCTTGGGTTCACGAATTCCTTTTGTTTCTAATACTAAACCCTTGGGTTTATTAGTTCTTTTGGTTTATAATATGAATAATCGATCAATGTCATCCATGATCAAATGTCACATTCTGACAAATATTGTGTTAATATGAAAATCACCCATTGCCAACCATTTAATGCATTGGTCAACGTCTATTGTGAGGTTTTGTTGATACCGATGTTTAAATTAATTCCCTTGGGTTCACCAATTCCTTTCATTATATTTTTTGAATAATGATTATCCCTTGGGTTCACTAATTCCTTTTGGTTTCTAATACTAAACCCTTGCAGGATTATTAGTTCTTTGTTTTATAATATGAATAATCGATCAAAATTCATCGGAAGTGATCTGCATCACGATACGACAAATATTGTCTCAATATGAAAATCACCCATGGCCAACCATGGTCATAGTTGGTCCAACGTCGCATTGTGATAACAATTGTCTCAATTTTTAAATCAATTTCCTTGGGTTCAAAAATTCCTTTAATTATAATTTTTTGGGTAATGGTTTTCGCTTGGGTTCACCAATTCCTTTGGTTTATAATATTAAACCCTTGGGTTTATTCGTTCATTTTGTTTATAATATGAATAATTGATCAATGTCATCCATGATCAAATGTCACATTCTAACAAATATTTTCTCAATATGAAAATCACCCATGGCCATCCATGGTCATAGTTGGTCGAATGTCACTTTGTGACAATAATTGTCTCAATGTTTAAATTAATTCCCTTGGGTTCACCAATTCCTTTGGTTTATAATATTAAACCCTTGGGTTTATTAGTTCTTTTGGTTTATAATATGAATAGTTGATCAATGTCATCCACAATCAAATGTCACATCCTGACAGATATTGTCTCAATATGAAAATCACCCATGGCCAACCATGGTCATAGTTGGTCCAACACCGCATTGTTACAACAACTGTCTCAATGTTTAAATCAACTTCCTTGGGTTCAGCAATTCCTCTGGTTTAGAATTTGTTGGTTAATATTTTTCCCTTGGGTTCAACAATTCCTTTGGTTTATAATATTAAAACCGTGGGTTTATTAGTTCTTTTGATTTATAATATGAATAATCGATCAATGTGATCCATGACCAAATGTCACATTCTGACAAATATTGTCTCAATATGAAAATCACCCATGGCCAACCATGGTCATAGTTGGTCCAACGTCGCATTGTGACAACAATTTTCTCAACGTTTAAATCAATTCCCTTATGTTCACCAATTCCTTTGGTTTATAATATTAAACCCTTGGGATTATTAGTTCTTTTGGTTTATAATATGAATAATCGATCAATGTCATCCGTGATCAAATGTCACATCCTGAAAAATATTGTCTCAATATGAAAATCACCCATGGCCAACCATGGTCATAGTTGGTCCAACGTCTCATTGTGACAAATACTGTCTCAATGTCTAATTCCCTTGGGTTCACCAATTCCTTTCGTTTATAATTTTTTGAGTAATGGTTTTCCCTTGGGTTCACTAATTCCTTTGGTTTATAATACTTAACCCTTGGGTTTATTAGTTCTTTTGGTTTATAATATGAATAATCGATCAACGTCATCCATGATCATATGTCACATTCTAACAAATATTGTCTCAATATGAAAATCACCCATGGCCAACCATGGTCATAGATGGTCCAACATCACATTGTGACAAGAATTGTCTTAATGTTTAAATCAATTCCCTTAGGTTCATCAATTCCTTTTGTTTTCTAATACTAAACGCTTGGGTTTATTGATTTTGGTTTATAATATGAATAATCGATCAATGTCATCCATGATCAAATGTCACATTCTGACAAATATTGTGTTAATATGAAAATCACCCATTGCCAACCATGGTCATAGTTGGTCCAACGTCACATTGTGACAATTGTTGTCTCGATGTTTAAATTAATTCCCTTGGGTTCACCAATTCCTTTCATTTATAATTTTTTGAATAATGGTTTTCCCTTGGGTTCACTAATTCCTTTGGTTTCTAATACTAAACCCTTGGGATTATTAGTTCTTTTGTTTTATAATATGAATAATCGATCAAAGTCATCCATGATCATATGTCACATTCTGACAAATATTGTCTCAATATGAAAATCACCCATGGCCAACCATGGTCATAGTTGGTCCAACGTCGCATTGTGATAACAATTGTCTCAATTTTTAAATCAATTTCCTTGGGTTCAAAAATTCCTTTAATTATAATTTTTTGGGTAATGGTTTTCGCTTGGGTTCACCAATTCCTTTGGTTTATAATATTAAACCCTTGGGTTTATTCGTTCATTTTGTTTATAATATGAATAATTGATCAATGTCATCCATGATCAAATGTCACATTCTAACAAATATTTTCTCAATATGAAAATCACCCATGGCCATCTATGGTCATAGTTGGTCGAATGTCACTTTGTGACAATAATTGTCTCAATGTTTAAATTAATTCCCTTGGGTTCACCAATTCCTTTGGTTTATAATATTAAACCCTTGGGTTTATTAGTTCTTTGGTTTATAATATGAATAGTTGATCAAAGTAATAATTACAATCAAATGTCACGATGCGACAAATATTGTCTCTCAAGCCTTGAAAATCACACATGGCCAAGGATGGTCATAGTTGGTCCAGCGTCGCATTGTGACAACAATTGTCTCAATTTTTAAATCAATTCCCTTGGGTTCACCAATTCCTTTAGTTTATAATATTAAAACCTTGAGTTTATTAGTCCTTTTGGTTTATAATATGAATAATCGATCAATGTCATCCATGATCAAATGTCACATTCTGACAAATATTGTCTCAATATGAAAATCACCATGGCCAACCATGGTCATAGTGTGTCCAACGCCGCACTGTGACAATAATTGTCTCAATGTTTAAATCAATTCCCTTGGGTTCACCAATTCCTTTCGTTTATAATTCTTTTTGAGTAATGGTTTTCCCTTGGGTTTCATAAGTCCTTTGGTTTATAATACTTAACCCTTGGGTTTATTAGTTCTTTGGTTTATAATGAATAATCATTAAGCGTCATCCATGATGCATGTGTACATTCACAACAAATATTGTCTCAATATGAAAATCACCTGGCAACCATGAGGTAGTAGATGGTCAACATCACATTGTAGTAATTGTCTTAATGTTTAAATCAATTCCCTTGGGTTCACCAATTCCCTTTGTTTATAATATTAAACCCTTGGGTTTATTAGTTCTTTTGGTTTATAATATTAATAATCAATCAATGTCGTCCATGATCAAATGTCACATTCTGAAAAATATTGTCTCAATATGAAAATCACCCATGGCCAACCATGGTCATAGTTGGTCCAATGTCGCATTGTGACAAAAAATGTCTCAATGTTTAAATCAATTCCCTTGGGTTCACCAATTCCTTTGGTTTAGAATTTGTTGGGTAATGGTTTTCCCTTGGGTTCACCAATTCCTTTGGTTTATAATATTAAACCCTTGGGTTTATTAATTCTTTTGGTTAATAATATGAATAATCGATCAATGTCATCCATGATCAAATGTCATATTCTGACAAATATTGTCTCAATATGAAAATCACCCATGGCCAACCATGGTCATAGTTGGTCCAACGTCGCTTTGTGAAAACAATTGTCTCAATGTTTAAATCAATTCCCTTGGGTTCACCAATTCCTTTGGTTTATAATGTTAAACCCTTGGTTTTATTAGTTCTTTTGGTTTATAATATGAATAATCGATCAATATCATCCACTATCAAATGTCACATCCTAAAAAATATTGTCTCAATATGAAAATCAGCCATGGCCAACCATGGTCATAGTTGGTCCAATGTTGCATTGTGACAACTATTGTATCAATATTTAAATCAATTCCGTTGGGTTCACAAATTCCTTTCGTTTATAATTTTTTGAGCAATGGTTTTCCCTTGGGGTCACTAATTCCTTTGGTTTATAATACTAAACCCTTGGGTTTATTAGGTCTTTTGGTTTATAATATGAATAATCGATCAACGTCAACCATGATCACATGTCACATTCTGACAAATATTGTCTCAATATGAAAACCACCCATGGCCAACCATGGTCATAGTTTGTCCAACGTCGCATTGTGACAAAAATTGTCTCAATGTTTAAATCAATTTCCTTGCGTTAACCAATTCCTTTTGTTTATAATACTAAACCCTTGGGTTTATTAGTTCTTTTGGTCTATAATATGAATAATCCATCAATGTCATCCATGATAAAATGTCACATTCTGACAGATATTGTCTTAATGTGAAAATCACCCTTTTCCAACCATGGTCATAGTTGGTCCAACGTTGCATTGTGACAACAACTGTCTCAATGTTTAAATCAATTCCCTTGGGTTCACCAATTCATTTGGTTTATAATATTAAACCCTTGGGTTTATTAGTTCTTTTGGTTTATAATATGAATAATCAATAAATGTTGTCCATGATCAAATGTCACATTCTGACAGATATTGTCTCAATATGAAAATCACCCATGGCCAACCATGGTCATAGTTGGTCCAACGTCGCATTGTGACAAAAATTGTCTCAATTTTTAAATCAATTTCCTTGGGATCATGAATTCCTTTGGTTTATAATTTTTTGGGTAATTGTTTTCCCTTCGGTTCACCAATTCGTTTCTTTTATAATATTAAACCCTTGGGTTTATTAGTTCTTTTGGTTTATAATATGAATAATCGATCAATGTCATCCATGATCAAATGTCACATTCTGACAAATATTTTCTCAATATGAAAATCACCTCCATGGCTACACCATGCTTGGGTGGTTTCTTAGGTTCCTAACGCCACATAATGGTTCAACGCTTTCGTGATTGTGACAACAATTGTCTCAATGTTTAAATCAATTCCCTTGCGTTCACCAATTCCTTTGGTTTATAATATTAAACACTTGAGATTATTAGTTCTTTTGGTTTATAATATGAATAATCGATCAATTTCATCCGCGATCAAATGTCACATCCTGACAAATATTGTCTCAATATGAAAATCACCCATGGCCAACCATGGTCATAGTTGGTCAAACGTCGCATTGTGGAAACTATTGTCTCGATGTTTAAATTAATTCCCTTGGGTTCACCAATTCCTATCGTTTATAATTTTTTGAGTAATAGTTTTACCTTGGGTTCACTAATTCTTTTGGTTTATAATACTAAACCCTTGGGTTTATCAGTTCTTTTGGTTTATAATATCAATAAATGATCAAAGTCATCCATGATCATATGTCACATTCTGACAAATATTATCTCAATATGAAAATCACCCATGGCCAACAATGGTAATAGTTGCTCCAACTTCGCATTGTGACAAAAACTGTCTGAATGTTTAAATCAATTCCCTTGGGTTCACCAATTCGTTTGGTTTATAATACTAAAACCTTGGGTTTATTAGCTATTTTGGTTTATAATATGAATAATTGATCAATGTCATCCATGATAAAATGTCACATTCTGACAAATATTTTCTCAATATGAAAATCACCCATGGCCAACCATGGTCATAGTTTTTCCAACGTCGCATTGTGACAACTATTGTCTCCATGTTTAAATCAATTCCATTGGGTTCTCAATTCCTTTGGTTTATAATTTTTTGGGTAATGGTTTTCCCTTAGGTTCACCAATTCCTTTGGTTTATAATATTAAACCGTTGGGTTTATTAGTTCCTTTGGTTTATAATATGAAAAATTGATCAATGTCATCCATGCTCAAATGTCACATTCTTACAAATATAGTCTCAATATGAAAATCAACCATGGCCAACCATGGTCATAGTTGGTCCAACGTCACATTGTGACAACAATTTTCTCAATGTTTAAATCAATTCCCTTGGGTTCACGAATTCCTTTGGTTTAGAATTTGTTGGGTAATGGTTTTCCCTTGGGTTCACCAATTCCTTTGGTTTATAATATTAAATCCTTGGGTTTATTTGTTCTTTTTATTTATAATATGAATAATCGATCAATGTCATCCATGATCAAATGTCACATTCTGACAAATATTGTCTCAATATGAAAATCACCCATGGCCAACCATGGTCATAGTTGGTCCAACATCGCATTGTGACAACAATTGTCTCAATGTTTAAATAAATTCCCTTGGGTTCACCAATTCCTTTGGTTTATAATATTAAACCCTTGGGTTTATTAGTTCTTTTGGTTTATAATATGAATAATCGATCAATGTCATCCATGGTCAAATGTCACACATCCCTGATAAATATTACACCAATAGTCTCCATTAGGAATCAACCATGGCTAACAATGGTCATGATAAGTTCAATCCCTATTGTGACAATTCACCTATTGTCTAACGTTTAAATCAATTCCTGGGTTCACTAATTTTCATTTATACTTTTGCTTGAGTAATGGTTTTCCTCGTCTACTAATTTTGTTTATAATATTTTAAACTCATTGAAGTTAAGGTTCTTTTGGTTTATAATATGAATAATCGATCAACGTCATCCATGATCATATGTCACATTCTGAAAAATATTGTATCAATATGAAAATCACCCATGGCCAACCATGGTCATAGTTGGTCCAACGTCACATTGTGAAAAAAATTGTCTCAATGTTTAAATCAGTTCCCTTGGGTTCAATAATTCCTTTTGTTTATAATACTAAAGCCTTGGGTTTATTAGTTCTTTTGGTTTTTAATATGAATAATCTATCAATGTCATCCATGATTAAATGTCACATTCTGACAAATATTGTCTTAATATGAAAATCACCCATTGCCAGCCATGGTCATAGTTGGTCCAACGTCGCATTGTGACAACAATTGCGTCAATATTTAAATCAATTCCCTTGGGTTCACATTTTCATTTGGGTTATAATATTAAACCCTTGGGTTTATTAGTTCTTTTGGTTTATAATGTGAATAATCAATCGATGTTGTCCATGATCAAATGTTAAATTCTGACAACAATGTCGCATTCTGACAAAAATTGTCTCAATTTTTAAATAAATTTCCTTGGGTTCACCAATTCCTTTGGTTTATAATTTTTTGGGTAATGGATTTCCCTTGGGTTCACCAATTCATTTGGTTTATAATATTAAACCCTGGGGTTTATTATTTCTTTTGGTTTATAATATGAATAATCAATCAATGTCATCAATGATCAAATGTCACATTCTGACAAATATTGTCTCAATGTGAAAATCACCCATGGCCAAAAATGGTCATAGTTGGTCCAACGTCGCATTATGACAACAATTGTCTCAATGTTTAAATCAATTCTCTTGGGTTCACCAGTTCCTTTGGTTTATAATATTAAACCCTTGGGTTTATTAGTTCTTGTGGTTTATAATATGAATAATCGATCAATTTCATCCATGATCGAATGTCACATTCTGACAAATATTGTCTCAGTATGAAAATCACCCATGTCCAACCATTGTTATAGTTGGTCCAACTTCGCATTGTGACAACAATTGTCTCAATTTTTAAATCAATTCCCTTGGGTGAACCAATTACTTCGGTTTAGAATTTGTTGGGTGATGGTTTTCCCTTAGGTTCACCAATTCCTTTGGTTTATAATATTAAATAGTTGGGTTTATTAGTTCTTTTGGTTTATAATATGAATAATCGGTCAATGTCATCCATGATCAAATGTCACATTCTGAAAAATATTGTATCAACATAAAAATCACCCATGGCCAACCATGGTCATAGTTGGTCCAACGTCGCATTGTGAAAACAATTGTCTCAATGTTTAAATCAATTCCCTTGGGTTCACCAATTCCTTTGGTTTATAATATTAATCCCCTGGGTTTATTAGTTCTTTTGGTTTATAATATGAATAATCGATCAATGTCATCCATGATGAAATGTCACATTCTGACAAATATTGTCTCAATATGAAAATCACCCATTGCCAAACATGGTCATAGTTGGTCCAACGTCACATTGGGACAAAAATTGTCTCAATGTTTAAATCAATTCCCTTGGGTTCACCAATTCCTTTCGTTTATAATTTTTTGAGTAATGGTTTTCCCTTGGGTTCACTAACTCTTTTGGTTTATAATACTAAACCCTTGGGTTTATTAGTTCTTTCAGTTTATTATATGAATAATCGATCAACATCATCTATGATCATATGACATATTCTGACAAATATTGTCTCTATATGAAAATCACCCATGGCCAACCATGGTCATAGTTGGTCCAATGTTGCATTGTTACAAAAATTGTCTCAATGTTTAAATCAATTCCCTTGGGTTCACCAATTCCTTTGGTTTATAATAGTAAACTGTTGGGTTTATTAGTTCTTTCGGTTTATAATATGAATAATTGATCAATGTCATCCATGATCAAATGTCACATTCTGACAAATATTGTCTTAATATGAAAATCACCCATTGTCAACCATGGTCATAGTTGGTCCAACGTCGCATTGTGACAACAATTGTCTCAATGTTTAAATCAATTCCCTTGGGTTCACCAATTCATTTGGTTTATCATTTTAAACCCTTGATTTTATTAGTTCTTTTGGTTTATAATATGAATAATCAATCAATGTCGTCCATGATCAAATGTCACATTCTGACAAATATTGTCTTAATATGAAAATCACCCATAGCCAGCCATTGTCATAGTTGGTCCAATGTCGCATTCTGACAAGAATTGTCTCAATGTTTAAATCAATTTCCTTGGGTTCACCAATTCCTTTGGTTTATAATTTTTTGGGTAATGGTTTGCCCTTGGGTTCACCAATTCCTTTGGTTTATATTTTTTTGGGTAATGGTTTTCCCTTGGGTTCACCAATTTCTTTGCATTATAATATTAAACCTTTTGGTTTATTAGTTCTTTTGGTTTATAATATGAATAAGCGATCAATGTCATCCATGAGAAAATGTCACATTCTAACAAATATTTTCTCATTATGAAAATCACCCATGGCCAACCATGGTCATAGTTGGTCCAACGTCGCATTGTGACAACTATTGTCTCAATGTTTAAATCAATTCCCTTGGGTTCACCAATTGCTTTGGTTTATAATTTGTTGGGTAATGGTTTTCCCTTGGGTTCACTAATTCCTTTGGTTTATAATATTAAACCTTTGGGTTTATTAGTTCTTTTGGTGTATAATATCAATAATCGATCAATGTCATCTATGATCAAATGCCACATTCTGACAAATATTGTCTCAATATGAAAATCACCCATGGCCAACAATGGTCATAGTTGGTCCAACGTCACACTGTGACAACAATTGTCCTAATTTTTAAATCAATTCCCTCAGGTTCATCAATACCTTTGGTTTATAATCTGTTGGGTAATGGTTTTCCCTTAGGTTCACCAATTCCTTTGATTTATAATATTAAACCCTTGGGTTTATTAGTTCCTTTCGTTTATAATATGAATAATCGATCAATGTCATCCACGATCAAATGTCACATTCTAACAAATATAGTCTCAATATGAAAATCACCCATGGCCAACCATGGTCATAGTTGGTCCAACGTCACATTGTGACAACTATTATCATAATTGGTCCAACCATGGTCTTTTGTTTTCTAATATGAATAATCGATCAATGTCATCCACGATCAAATGTCACATCCTGACAAATATTGTCTCAATATGAAAATCACCCATGGCCAACCATGGTCATAGTTGGTCCAACGTCGCATTGTTACAACAACTGTCTCAATGTTTAAATCAACTCCCTTGGGTTCAACAATTCCTCTGGTTTAGAATTAGTTGGTTAATAGTTTTCCCTTGGGTTCACCAATTCCTTTGGTTTATAATATTAAACCCGTGGGTTTATTAGTTCTTTTGATTTATAATATGAATAATCGATCAATGTCATCCATGATCAAATGTCACACTCTGACAAATATTGTCTCAATATTAAAATCACCCATGTCTAACCATGGTCATAGTGGGTCCAACGTCGCATTGTGACAACAATTGTCTCAATGTTTAAATCAATTCCCTTGCGTTCACCAATTCCTTTGGTTTATAATATTAAACCCTTGGGTTTATTAGTTATTTTGGTTTATAATATGAATAACCGATCAATATCATCCATGATCAAATGTCACATCCTGACAAATATTGTCTCAATATGAAAATCACCCATGGCCAACCATGGTCATAGTTGGTCCAACGTCGCATTGTGACAACAATTGCGTCAATATTTAAATCAATTCCCTTGGGTTCACATTTTCATTTGGGTTATAATATTAAACCCTTGGGTTTATTAGTTCTTTTGGTTTATAATGTGAATAATCAATCGATGTTGTCCATGATCAAATGTTAAATTCTGACAACAATGTCGCATTCTGACAAAAATTGTCTCAATTTTTAAATAAATTTCCTTGGGTTCACCAATTCCTTTGGTTTATAATTTTTTGGGTAATGGATTTCCCTTGGGTTCACCAATTCATTTGGTTTATAATATTAAACCCTGGGGTTTATTATTTCTTTTGGTTTATAATATGAATAATCAATCAATGTCATCAATGATCAAATGTCACATTCTGACAAATATTGTCTCAATGTGAAAATCACCGATGGCCAAAAATGGTCATAGTTGGTCCAACGTCGCATTATGACAAAAATTGTCTCAATGTTTAAATCAATTCTCTTGGGTTCACCAGTTCCTTTGGTTTATAATATTAAACCCTTGGGTTTATTAGTTCTTGTGGTTTATAATATGAATAATCGATCAATTTCATCCATGATCGAATGTCACATTCTGACAAATATTGTCTCAGTATGAAAATCACCCATGTCCAACCATTGTTATAGTTGGTCCATTGTTATCGTTTGGTTTATAATATTAAACCCTTGGGATTATTAGTTCTTTTGGTTTATAATATGAATAATCAATCAATGTCATCCGCGACCAAATGTGACATCCTGACAAATATTGTCTCAATATGAAAATCAGCCATGGCCAACCATGGTCATAGTTGGTCCAACATCTCATTGTGACAATTATTGTCTGAATGTTTAAATCAATTCCCTTGGGTTCACTAATTCCTTTCATTTATAATTTGTTGAGTACTGGTTTTCCCTTGGGTTCACTAATTCCTTTGGTTTATTATACTAAACCCTTGGGTTTATTAGTTATTTTGGTTTATAATATGAATAATCGATCAACGTCATCCATGATCATATGTCACATTCTGACAAATATTGTCTCAATATGAAAATCACCCATGGCCAACCATGGTCATAGTTGGTCTAACATCACATTGTGACAAGAATTGTCTCAATGTTTAAATCAATTCCCTTGGGTTCACCAATTCCTTTGGTTTATAATATTAAACCCTTGGGTTTATTAGTTCTTTTGGTTTATAATATTAATAATCAATCAATGTCGTCCATGATCAAATGTCACATTCTGACAAATATTGTCTGAATATGAAAATCACCCATGGCCAACCATGGTAATAGTTGGTCCAACGTGGCATTGTGACAACAATATTCTCAATGTTTAAATCAATTCCCTTGGGTTCACCAATTCATTTGATTTATAATACTAAACCCTTGGGTTTATTAGTTCTTTTGGTTTAAAATATGAATAATCAATCAATGTTTTCCATGATCAAATGTTACATTCTGACAAATATTGTCTCAATATGAAAATCACCCATGGCCAACCATGGTCATAGTTGGTCCAATGTCGCATTGTGATAACAACTGTCTCAATGTTTAAATCAATTCCCTTGGGTTCAATAATTCCTTTGGTTTAGAATTTGTTGGGTAATGGTATTCCCTTGGGTTGACCAATTCCTTTGGTTTATAATATAAAACCCTTGGGTTTATTATTTCTTTTGGTTAATAATATGAATAATCGATCAATTTCATCCGTGATCAAATGTCATATTCTGACAAATATTGTCTCAATATGAAAATCACCCATGGCCAACCATGGTCCTAGTTGGTCCAACGTCGCTTTGTGACAACAATTTTCTGAATGTTTAAATCAATTCCCTTGGGTTCACCAATTCCTTTGGTTTATAATGTTAAACCCTTGGGTTTATTAGTTCTTTTAGTTTGTAATATGAATAATCGATCAATGTCATGCACGATCAAATGTCACATCCTGACAAATATTGTCTCGATATGAAAATCAGCCATGGCCAACCATGGTCATAGTTGGTCCAACGTCGCATTGTGACAACTATTGTCTCAATTTTTAAATCAATTTCGTTGGGTTCACAAATTCCGTTCATTTATAATTTGTTGATCAATGATTTTCCCTTGGGTTCACTAATTCCTTTGGTTTATAATACTAAACCCTTGGGTTTATTAGTTCTTTTGGTTTATAATATGAATAATCAATCAACGTCATCCATTATCACATGTCACATTCTGACAAATATTGTCTCAATATGAAAACCACCCATGGCCAACCATGGTCATAGTTTGTCCAACGTCGGATTGTGACAAAAATTGTCTCAATGTTTAAATCAATTTCCTTGAGTTAACTAATTCCTTTTGTTTAGCATAATAAACCCTTGGGTTTATTAGTTCTTTTGGTCTATAATATGAATAATCGATCAATGTCATCCATGATCAAATATCACATTCTGAAAAATATTGTCTTAATGTGAAAATCACCCATTGCCAACCATGGTCATAGTTGGTCCAACGTTGCATTGTGACAACAACTATCTCAATATGAAAATCACCCATGGCCAACCATGGTCATAGTTGGTCCAACGTCGCATTGTGACAACAATTGTCTCAATTTTTAAATGAATTTCCTTGGGATCATGAATTCCTTTGGTTTATAATTTTTTGTGTAATTTTTTTCCCTTCGGTTCACCAATTCGTTTGGTTTATAATATTAAACCCTTGGGTTTATTAGTTATTTTGGTTTATTATATGAATAATCGATCAATGTCATCCATGATCAAATGTCACATTCTGACAAATGTTTTCTCAATATGAAAATCACCCATGGCCAACCATGGTCATAGTTGGTCCAACGTTGCATAGTTGGTCCAACGTCGCATTGTGACAATAATTGTCTCATTGTTTAAATCAATTCCCTTGCGTTCACCAATTCCTTTGGTTTATAATATTAAACCCTAGGGATTATTAGTTCTTTTGGTTTATAATATGAATAATCGATCAATGTCATCCACGATCAAATGTCACATCCTGACAAATATTGTCTCAATATGAAAATCAACCATGGCGAACCATGGTCATAGTTGGTGAAACGTCGCATTGTGACAACTATTTTCTCGATGTTTAAATTAATTCCCTTGGGTTCACCAATTCCTATCGTTTATAATTTGTTGAGTAATGGTTTTCCCTAGGGTTCACTAATTCCTTTGGTTTATAATACTAAACCCTTGGGTTTATCAGTTCTTTTGGTTTATAATATGAATAATCGATCAAAGTCATCCATGATCATATGTCACATTCTAACAAATATTGTCTCAGTATGAAAATCACCCATGGCCAACAATGGTTGTAGTTGGTCCAACGTCGCATTGTGACAAAAATTGTCTCAATGTTTAAATCAATTCCCTTGGGTTCACAAATTCCTTTGGTTTGTAATACTAAAACCTTGGGTTTATTAGTTATTTTGGTTTATAATATGAATAATCGATCAATGTCATCCATGATAAAATGTCACATTCTGACAAATATTTTCTCAATATGAAAATCACCCATGGCCAACCATGGTCATAGTTTTTCCAACGTCACATTGTGACAACTATTGTCTCAATGTTTAAATCAATTCCCTTGGGTTCACCAATTCCTTTGGTTTATAATTTGTTGGGTAATGGTTTTCCCTTGGATTCACCAATTCCTTTGGTTTATAATATTAAACCCTTGGGTTTATTAGTTTTTTTGGTATATAATTTTAATAATCGATCAATGTCATCGATGATCAAATGCCACATTCTGACAAATATTGTCTCAATATGAAAATCACCCATGGCCAACAATGGTCATAGTTGGTCCAATGTCACATTGTGACAAAAATTTTCTCAATGTTTAAATTGATTCACTTGGGTTCTCAATTCCTTTGGTTTATAATCTGTTGGGTAATGGTTTTCAATTAGGTTCACCAATTCCTTTGGTTTATAATATTAAACCATTGGGTTTATTAGTTCCTTTGGTTTACAATATGAATAATCGATCAATGTCATCCACGCTCAAATGTCACATTCTTACAAATATAGTCTCAATATGAAAATTACCCATGGCCAACCATGGTCATAGTTGGTCCAACGTCACATTGTGACAACAATTTTCTCAATGTTTAAATCAATTCCCTTAGGTTCACGAATTTTTTTGGTTTAGAATTTGTTGGGTAATGGTTTTCCCTTGGGTTCACCAATTCCTTTGGTTTATAATATTAAACCCTTGGGTTTATTAGTTCTTTTTGTTTATAATATGAATAATCGATCAATGTCATCCATGATCAAATGTCACATTCTGACAAATATTGTCTGAATATGAAAATCACCCATGGCGAACCTTGGTCAGAGTTGGTCCAATGTCGCATTGTGACAAAAATTGTCTCAATGTTTAAATCAATTCCCTTGGGTTCATCAATTCCTTTGGTTTATAATATTAAACCTTTGGGTTTATTAGTTCTTTTGGTTTATAATATGAATAATCGATCAATTTCATCCATCATCAAATGTCACATCCTGACAAATATTGTCTCCATATGAAAATCACCCATGGCCAACAATGGTCATAGTTGGTCCAACCTCGCATTGTGACAACTATTGTCTCAATGTTTAAATCAATTCCCTTGGGTTCACTAATTCCTTTCATTTATAATTTGTTGAGTAATGGTTTTCCCTTGGGTTTATTAGTTCTTTTGGTTTATAATATGAATAATCGATCATATGTCACATTCTGACAAATATTGTCTGAATATGAAAATCACCCATGGCCAACCATGGTCATAGTTGGTCCAACGTCGCATTGTGACAAAAATTGTCTCAATGTTTAAATCAGTTCCCTTGGGTTAACCAATTCCTTTTATTTATAGTACTAAACCCTTGGGTTTATTAGTTCTTTTGGTTTATAATATAAATAATTGATCAATGTCATCTATGACCGAATGTCACATTCTGACAAATATTGTCTTAATATGAAAATCACCCATTTCCAACCATGGTCATAGTTGGTCCAACGTCGGATTGTGACAAAAATTGTCTCAATGTTTAAATCAATTCCATTGGGTTCAACAATTCATATGGTTAATAATATTATTCCCTTGGGTTTATTAGTTCTTTTGGTTTATAATATGAATAATCAATCAATGTCGTCCATGATCAAATGTCACATTCTGAGAAATATTTTCTCAATATGAAAATCACCCATGGCCAACCATGGTCATAGTTGGTCCAACGTCGCATTGTGACAACAATTGTCTCAATTTTTAAATCAATTTCCTTGGGATCACCAATTCCTTTGGTTTATAATTTTTTGTGTAATGTTTTTCCCTTGGGTTTATCAATTCCTTTGGTTTATAATATTAAATCTTGGGTTTATTTGTTCGTTTGGTTTATAATATGAATAATCTATCAATGTCATCCATGACGAAATGTCACATTCTTACAAATATTTTCTCAATATGAATATCACCCATGGCCAACCATGGTCATAGTTGGTCCAACGTCGCATTGTGAAAAAAATTGTCTCAATGTTTAAATCAATTACCTTGGGTTCACCAATTCCTTTGGTTTATAATATTAAACCCTTAGGTTTATTAGTTCTTGTGGTTTATAATATGAATAATCGATCAATTTAATTAATGATCGAATGTCACATTCTGACAAATATTGTCTTAGTATGAAAATCACCCATGGCCAACCATGGTCATAGTTGGTCCAACGTCACATTGTGACAACAATTCTCTCAATGTTTAAATCAATTCCCTTGGGTGGACCAATTCCTTTGGTTTAGAATTTGTTGGGTGATGGTTTTCCCTTGGGTTCACCAATTCCTTTGGTTTAAAATATTAAAGTGTTGTGTTTATTACTTCTTTTGGTTTATAATATGAATAATCGATCAATGTCATCCACGATCAAATGTCACATTCTGACAAATATTGTCTCAATATAAAAATCACCCATGGCCAACCATGGTCATAGTTGGTCCAACGTCACATTGTGACAACAATTGTCTCAATGTTTAAATCAATTCCCATGGGTTCACCAATTCCTTTGGTCTATAATATTAAGCCCTTGGTTTTATTAGTTCTTTTGGTTTATAATATGAATAATCGATCAATTTCATCCATGATCAAATGTCACATTCTCAGAAATATTGTCTCAATATGAAAATCAACCATGGCAAACCATGGTCATAGTTGGTCCAACGTCGCATTCTGACAAAAATTGCCTCAATGTCCAAATAAATTCCCTTGGGTTCACCAATTCCTTTGTTTTATAGTTTTTTGGGTAATGGTTTTCCCTTGGGTTCACTAATTCCTTTGGTTTATAATATTAAACCCTTGCGTTTATTAGTTCTTTTGGTTTATAATATGAATAATCGATCAATGTCATTCATGATCAAATGTCACATTCTTACAAACATTGTCTCAATATGAAAATCATCCATGGCCAACCATGGTCATAGTTGGTCCAGCGTCGCATTGTGACAACTATTGTCTCAATGTTTGAATCAATTCCCTTGGGTTCAAAAATTCCTTTCATTTATAATTTTTTGGGTAATGGTTTTCCCTGGGGTTCACCTATTCCTTTGGTTTATAATATTAAACCCTTTTGTTTATTAGTTCTTTTGGTTTATAATATGAATAATTGATCAATGTCATTCACGATCAAATGTCACATTCTGAAAAATATTGTCTCAATATGAAAATCACCCATGGCCAACCATGGTCATATTTGGTCCAACGTCGCATTGTGACAACTATTGTCTCAATGTTTGAATCAATTCCCTTTGGTTCAAAAATTCCTTTCGTTTGTAATTTTTTGGGTAATGGTTTTCCCTTGGGTTCACCAATTCCTTTGTTTTATAATATTAAACCCTTGGGTTTATTAGTTATTTTGGTTTATAATATGAATAATCGATCAACGTAATCCATGATCATATGTCACATACTGACAAATATTGTCTCAATATGAAAATCACCCATGGCCAACGATGGTCATAGTTGGTCCAACGTCGCATTGTGACAAAAATTGTCTCAATGTTTAAATCAATTCCCTTGGGTCCACCAATTCCTTTGGTTTATAATATTAAACCCTTGGGTTTATTAGTTCTTTTGGTTTAGAATATGAATAATAGATCAATTTCATCCATTATCAAATGTCACATTCTGACAAATATTGTGTCTATATAAAAATCACCCATGGCCAACCATGGTCATAGTTGGTCCAACGTCGCATTATGACAACAATTGTCTCAATGTTTAAATCAATTCCCTTGGGTTCACCAATTCCTTTGGTTTATAATATTAAACCCTTGGGTTTATTAGTTCTTTTGGTTTATAATATTAATAACCAATCAATGTCATCCATGATCAAATGTCACATTCTGACAAATATTGTCTCAATATGAAAATCACCCATGGCCAACCATGGTCATATTTGGTCCAACGTCGCATTGTAACAACAATTCTCTCAATGTTTAAATCAGTTCCCTTGGGTTCACCAATTAATTTGGTTTGTAATTTATTTTCTAATGGCTTTCCCTTGGGTTCACCAATTCCTTTGCATTATAATATTAAACCCTTGGTTTTATTATTTCTTTTGGTTTTAATATGAATAATCGATCAATGTCATCAATGATCAAATGTCACATTCTGAAAAATATTGTCTCAATATGAAAATCACCCATGGCCAACCATGGTCATAGTTGGTCCAACGTCGCATTGTGACAACAACTGTCTCAATGTTTAAATCAATTCCCTTGGGTTCATCAATTCCTTTGGTTGATAATATTAAGCGCTTGGGTTTATTAGTTCTATGGTCTATAATATGAATAATTGATCAATTTCATCCATGATCGATTGTCACATTCTGACAAATATTGTCTCAATATGAAAATCACCCATGGCCAACCATGGTCATAGTTGGTCCAACGTCGCATTGTGACAACAATTATCTCAATTTTTACATCAATTCCCTTGGGTTCACCAATTCCTTTGGTTTATAATATTAAACCCTTGGGTTTATTAGTTCTTTTGGTTTATAATATTAATAATCAATCAATGTCATCCATGATCAAATGTCACATTATGACAAATATTGTCTCAATATGAAAATCACCCATGGCCAACCATGGTAATAGTTGGTCCAACATCGCATTGTGACAATAATTGTCTCAATGTTTAAATCAATTCCCTTGGGTTCACTAATTTATTTGGTTTATAATTTATTGGGTAATGGTTTTCCCTCGGGTTCACTAATTCCTTCGGTTTATAATATTAAACCCTTGGGTTTATTAGTTCTTTTGGTTTATAATATGAATAATCGATCAATGTCATGCATGATGAAATGTCACATTCTGACAAATATTTTCTCAATATGAAAATCACCCATGGCCAACCATGGTCATAGTTGGTCCAATGTCGCATTGTGACAACAACTTTCTCAATGTTTAAATCAATTCCCTTGGGTTCACAAATTCCTTTGGTTTATAATATTAAACACTTGGGGTTATTTGTTCTTTTCCTTTATAATATTAATAATCGATCAATGTCATCCTTGATCAAATGTCACATTCTGACAAATATTGTCTCAATATGAAAATCAACCATGGCCAACCATGGTCATAGTTGGTCCAACGTCGCTTTGTGACAACAATTGTCTCAATGTGTAAATCAATTCCCTCGGGTTCACTAATTCCTTTGGTTTATAATATTAAACCCTTGGGTTTATTAGTTCTTTTGGTTTATGATATGAATAATCGATCAATGTCATCCACGATCAAATGCCACATCCTGACAAATATTGTCTCAATATGAAAATAACCCATGGCCAACCATGGTCATAGTTGGTCCAACATCGCATTGTGACAACTATTGTCTCAATGTTTAAATCAATTCCCTTGGATTCACCAATTCCTTTAGTTTATAATTTGTTGAGTAATGGTTTTCCCTTGGGTTCACTAATTCTTTTTGTTTATAATACTAAACCCTTTTGTTTATTAGTTCTTTTGGTTTATAATATGAATAATCAATCAACGTCATCTATGATCATATGTCACATTATAACAAATATTGTCTCAATATGAAAATCACCCATGGCCAACCATGGTCATAGTTGGTCCAACGTCGCATTGTTACAAAAATTGTCTCAATTTTTAAATCAATTCCGTTGGGTTCACCAATTCCTTTAGTTTATAATACTAAACCATTGGGATTATTAGTTATTTTGGTTTATAATATGAATAATCGATCAATGTCATCCATGATCATATGTCACATTCTGACAAATATTGTCTTAATAGGAAAATCACCCATTGCCAACCATGGTCATAGTTGTTCCAACGTCGCATTGTGACAACAATTGTCTCAATGTTTAAATCAATTCCCTTGGGTTCATCAATTCATCTGGTTTATAATTTTAAACCCTTGGGTTTATTATTTATTTTGGTTTATAATATCAATAATCAATCAGTCAATATTTTAAACCCTTGGGTTTATTATTTATTTTGGTTTATAATAACAAATATTGTCTCAATATGAAAATCTCCCATAGCCAGCCATCATCATAGTTGGTCGAATGTCGCATTGTGACAACAATTGTCTCAATGTTTAAATCAATTTCCATGGGTTCACCAATTCCTTTGGTTTATAATTATTTGGGTAATGGTTTGCCCTTGGGTTCACCAATTCCTTCGGTTTATACTTTTTTGGGTAATGGTTTTCCCTTGGGTTCACCAATTCCTTTGGTTTATAATATTAAACCTTTGGAATTATTAGTTCTTTTGTTTTATAATATGAATAATCGATCAATATCATCCATGATCAACTGTCACATTCTAACATATATTTTCTCAATATGAAAATCACCCATGGCCAACCATGGTCATAGTTGGTCCAACGTCGCATTGTGACAACTATTGTCTCAATGTTTAAATCAATTCCCTTGGGTAAACTAATTCCTTTCATTTATAATTTTTTGAGTAATGGCTTTCCCTTTGGTTCACTAATTCCTTTCGTTTATAATACTAAACCCTTGGGTTTATTAGTTCTTTTGGTTTATAATATGAATAATCAATCAACGTCATCCATGATCATATGTCACATTCTGACAAATATTGTCTGAATATGAAAATCACCCATGGCCAACCATGGTCATAGTTGGTCCAACGCCGCATTGTGACAAAAATTGTCTCAATGTTTAAATCAGTTCCCTTGGGTTCACCAATTCCTTTTATTTATAGTACTAAACCCTTGGGTTTATTAGTTCTTTTGGTTTATAATATGAATAATTGATCAATGTCATCTATGATCAAATGTCACATTCTGACAAATATTGTCTTAATATGAAAATCACCCATTTCCAACCATGGTCATAGTTGGTCCAACGTCGGATTGTGACAAAAATTGTCTCAATGTTTAAATCAATTCCATTAGGTTCAGCAATTAATATGGTTTATAATATTATTCCCTTGGGTTTATTAGCTCATTTGGTTTATAATATGAACAATCAATCAATGTCGTCCATGATCAAATGTCACATTCTGACAAATATTGTCTCAATATGAAAATCACCCATGGCCAACCATGGTCATAGTTGGTCCAACGTCGCATTGTGACAAAATTGTCTCAATTTTTAAATCAATTTCCTTGGGATCACCAATTCCTTTGGTTTATAATTTTTTTGGTAATGGTTTTCCCTTGGGTTTATCAACTCCTTTGGTTTATAATATTAAATCTTGGGTTTATTTTTTCTTTTGGTTTATAATATGAATAATATATCAATGTCATCCATGATCAAATGTCACATTCTTACAAATATTTTCTCAATATGAATATCACCCATGGCCAACCATGGTCATAGTTGGTCCAACGTCGCATTGTGAAAAAAATTGTCTCAATGTTTAAATCAATTACCTTGGGTTCACCAATTCCTTTGGTTTATAATATTAAACCCTTAGGTTTATTAGTTTTTGTGGTTTATAATATGAATAATCGATCAATTTAATCCATGATCGAATGTCACATTCTGACAAATATTGTCTTAGTATGAAAATCACCCATGGCCAACCATGGTCATAGTTGGTCCAACGTCGCATTGTGACAACAATTCTCTCAATGTTTAAATCAATTCCCTTGGGTCGACCAATTCCTTTGGTTTAGAATTTGTTGGGTGATGGTTGTCCCTTGGGTTCACTAATTCCTTTGGTTTAAAATATTAAAGCGTTGTGTTTATTACTTCTTTTGGTTTATAATATGAATAATCGATCAATGTCATCCATGATCAAATGTCACAGTCTGACAAATATTGTCTCAATATAAAAATCACCCATGGCCAACCATGGTCATAGTTGGTCCAACGTCGCATTGTGACAACAATTGTCTCAATGTTTAAATCAATTCCCATGGGTTCACCAATTCCTTTGGTCTATAATATTAAGCCCTTGGTTTTATTAGTTCTTTTGGTTTATAATATGAATAATCGATCAATTTCATCCATTATCAAATGTCACATTCTGACAAATATTGTCTCAATATGAAAATCACCCATGGCCAACCATGGTCATAGTTGGTCTAACGTCGCATTGTGACAACAAATTTCTCAATATTTAAATCAATTCCCTTGGGTTCACCAATTCCTTTGGTTTAGAATTTTATGGGTAATGGTTTTCCCCCGAGTTCACCAATTCCTTTTGTTTATAATATTAAACACTTGTGTTTATTAGTTCTTTTCGTTTATAATATGAATAATCGATCAATGTCATCCATGATCAAATGTCACATTCTGACAAATATTTTCTTAATATGAAAATCACCCATGGCCAACCATGGTCATAGTTGGTCCAACGTCGCTTTGCGACAACAATTGTCACAATGTTTAAATCAATTCCCTTGTGTTCACTAATTCCTTTGGTTTATAATATTAAACCCTTGGGTTTATTAGTTCTTTTGGTTTATAATATGAATAATCAATCAATGTCATCCACGATCAAATGTCACATCTTGACAAATATTGTCTCAATATTAAAATCACCCATGGCCAACCATGGTCATAGTTGGTCCAACATCGCATTGTGACAACTATTGTCTCGATGTTTAATTCAATTCCCTTGGGTTCACCAATTCCTTTCGTTTATAATTTGTTCAGTAATTGTTTTCCCTGGGGTTCACTAATTCTTTTCGTTTATAATACTAAACCCTTTTGTTTATTAGATCTTTTGGTTTATAATATGAATAATCGATCAATGTCATCCATGATCAGATGTCACATTCTGACAAATATTGTCTTAATATGAAATCACCTGTTGCCAACCATGGTCATAGTTTGTCCAACGTCACATTGTGACAACAATTGTCTCAATGTTTAAATCAATTCCCTTGGGTTCACCAATTCATCTGGTTTATAATTTTAAACCCTTGGGTTTATTAGTTCTTTTGGTTTATAATATGAATAATCAATCAATGTCGTCCATGATCAAATGTCACATTCTGACAAATATTGTCTCAATATGAAAATCACCCATATTCAACCATCGTCATAGTTGGTCCAACGTCGCATTGTGACAAGAATTGTCTCAATGTTTAAATAAATTTCCTTGGGTTCACGAATTCCTTTGGTTTATATTTTTTTGGGTAATGGTTTTCCCTTGGGTTCACCAATTCCTTTGGTTTATAATACTAAACCCTTGGGTTTATTAGTTCTTTTGGTTTATAATATGAATAATCGATCAACGTCATCCATGATCATATGTCACATTCTGAAAAATATTGTCTCAATATCAAAATCACCCATGGCCAACCATGGTCATAGTTGGTCCAACATCGCATTGTGATAAAAATTGTCTCAATGTTTAAATCAATTCCCTTGGGTTCGCGAATTCCTTTTGTTTATAATACTAAACCCTTGGGTTTATTAGTTCTTTTTGTTTATAATATGAATAATTGGTCAATGTCATCCATGATCAAATGTCAAATTCTGACAAATATTGTGTTAATATGAAAATCACCCATTGCCAACCATGGTCACAATTGATCCAACGTCGCATTCTGAAAACTATTGTCTTCATGTTTAAATTAATTCCCTTGGGATCACCAATTCCTTTCATTTATAACTTTTTGAGTAATGGTTTTCCCTTGGGTACAATATTTCCTTTGGTTTATAATACTAAACCCTTGGGATTATTAGTTCTTTTCGTTTATAATATGAGTAATCAATCAAAGTCATCAATGATCATATGTCACATTCTAAAAAATATTGTTTCAATATGAAAATCACCCATGGCCAACCATGGTCATAGTTGCTCCAACGTCGCATTGTGACAACAATTGTCTCAATTTTTAAATCAATTTCCTTGGGTTTAGCAATTCCTTTGGTTTATAATTTTTTGGGTAATGGTTTTCCCTTGGGTTCACCAATTCCTTTGGTTTATAATATTAAACCCTTGGGTTTATTAGTTCTTTTTGTTTATAATATGAATAATCGATCAATGTGATCCATGATCAAATGTCACACTCCGACAGATATTGTCTCAATATGAAAATCACCCATGGCCAACCATGGTCATAGTTGGTCCAACGCCACATTGTGACAACAATTGTCCCAATGTTTAAATCAATTCCCTTGCGTTCACCAATTCCTTTGGTTTATAATATTAAACCCTTGGGATTATTAGTTCTTTTGGTTTATAATATGAATAATCGATCAATGCCATCCATGATCAAATGTCACATTCTGACAAATATTGTCTCAATATGAAAATCACTCATGGCCAACCATGGTCATATTTGGTCCAATGTCGCTTTGTGACAACAATTGTCCCAATGTTTAAATCAATTCCCTTGGGTTCACCAATTCCTTTGGTTTATAATATTAAACCCTTGGGTTTGTTAGTTCTTTTGGTTTATAATATGAATAATCGATCAATGTCATGCATGATCAAATGTCACATCCTGACAAATATTGTTTCAATATGAAAATCACCCATGGAAAACCATGGTCATATTTGGTCCAACGTCGCATTGTGAAAACAACTGTCTCAATGTTTAAATCAACTCCCTTGGGTTCAGCAATTCCTTTGGTTTAGAATTTGTTGGTTAATATTTTTCCCTTGGGTTCACCAAATCCTTTGTTTTATAATATTAAACCCGTGGGTTTATTAGTTCTTTTGATTTATAATATGAATAATAGATCAATGTGATCCATGATCAAATGTCACACTCTGACAGATATTGTCTCAATATGAAAATCACCCATGGCCAACCATGGTCATAGTTGGTCCAATGCCACATTGTGACAACAATTGTCTCAATGTTTAAAATCAATTCCTTTGGTTTATAATATTAAACCCTTGGGATTATTAGTTCTTTTGGTTTATAATACGAATAATCGATCAATGTCATCCGCGATCAAATGTCACATCCTAACAAATATTGTCTCAATATGAAAATCACCCATGGCCAACCATGGTCATAGTTGGTCCAACGTCTCATTGTGACAACTATTGTCTCAATGTTTAAATCAATTCCCTTGGGTTCACCAATTCCTTTCGTTTATAATTTGTTGAGTAATGGTTTTCCCTTGGGTTCACTAATTACCTTGGTTTATAATACTAAACCCTTGGGTTTATTAGTTCTTTTGGTTTATAATATGAATAATCGATCAACGTCATCCATGATCATATGTCACATTCTGACAAATATTGTCTTCATATGAAAATCACCCATGGCCAACCATGGTCATAGTTGGTCCGACGTCACATTGTGACAAGAATTGTCTCAATGTTTAAATCAATTCCCTTGGGTTCACCAATTCCTTTGGTTTATAATATTAAACCCTTGGGTTTATTAGTTCTTTTGGTTTATAATATTAATAATCAATCAATGTCGTCCATGATCAGATGTCACATTCTGACAAATATTGTCTCAATATGAAAATCACCCATGGCCAACCATGGTAATAGTTGGTCCAACGTCGCATTGTGACAACAATATTCTCAATGTTTAAATCAATTCCCTTGGGTTCACAAATTCGTTTGGTTTATAATATTAAACCCTTGGGTTTATTACTTCTTTTAGTTTAAAATATGAATAATCAATCAATGTTGTCCATGATCAAATGTCACATTCTGACAAATATTGTCTCAATATGAAAATCACCCATGGCCAACCATGGTCATAGTTGGTCCAATGTCGCATTGTGACAACAACTGTCACAATGTTTGAATCAATTCCCTTGGGTTCACCAATTACTTTGGTTTAGAATTTGTTGGGTAATGGTTTTCCCTTGGGTTCACCAATTCCTTTGGTTTATAATATTAAACCCTTGGGTTTATTAGTTCTTTTGGTTAATAATATGAATAATTGATCAATTTCATCCGTGATCAAATGTCATATTCTGACAAATATTGTCTCAGTATGAAAATCACCCATGACCAACCATCGTCATAGTTGGTCCAACTTCGCTTTGTGACAACAATTGTCTCAATGTTTAAATCAATTCCCTTGGGTTCACCAATTCCTTTGGTTTATACTGTTAAACGCTTGGGTTTATTAGTTCTTTTGGTTTATAATATGAATAATCGATCAGTGTCATCCACGATCAAATGTCACATCCTGACAAATATTTTCTCAATATGAAAATCAGCCATGGCCAACCATGGTCATAGTTGGTCCAACGTCGCATTGTGACAACTATTGTCTCAATTTTTAAATCAATTCCGTTAGGTTCACAAATTCCTTTCGTTTATAATTTGTTGAGCAATGGTTTTCCCTTGGGTTCACTAATTCCTATGCTTTATAATACTAAACCCTTGGGTTTATTAGTTCTTTTGGTTTATAATATGAATAATCGATCAATTTCATCCATGATCACATGTCACATTCTAACAAATATTGTCTCAATATGAAAACCACACATGGCCAACCATGGTCATAGTTGGTCCAACGTCCCATTGTGACAAAAAATGTTTCAATGTTTAAATCAATTTTCTTGGGTTCACCAATTCCTTCTGTTTATAATACTAAACCCTTGGGTTTATTAGTTCTTTTGGTCTATAATATGAATAATCGATCAATGTCATCCATGATCAAATGTCACATTCCGACAGATATTTTCTTAATGTGAAAATCACCCATTTCCAACCATGGTCATAGTTGGTCCAACGATGCATTGTGACAACAACTGTCTCAATCTTTAAATCAATTCCCTTGGGTTCACCAATTCATTTGTTTTATAATATTAAACCCTTGGGTTTATTAGTTCTTTTGGTTTATAATATGAATAATCAATCAATGTCGTCCATGATCAAATGTCACATTCTGACAGATATTTTCTCAATATGAAAATCACCCATGGCCAACCATGGTCATAGTTGGTCCCATGTCGCATTGTGACAACATTTGTCTCAATTTTTAAATCAATTTCCTTGGGATCACTAATTCCTTTGGTTTATAATTTTTTGGGTAATTGTTTTCCCTTCGGTTCACCAATTCGTTTGGTTTATAATATTAAACCCTTGGGTTTATTAGTTCTTTTGGTTTATAATATGAATAATCGATCAATGTCATGCATGATCAAATGTCACATTCTGACAAATATTTTCTCAATATGAAAATCACCCATGACGAACCATGGTCATAGTTGGTCCAATGTTGCATTGTGACAACAATTGCCTCAATGTTTAAATCAATTCCCTTGTGTTCACCAATTCCTTTGGTTTATAATATTAAACCATTGGGATTATTAGTTCTTTTGGTTTATAATATGAATAATCGATCAATGTCATCCATGATCAAATTTCACATCCTGACAAATATTGTCTCAATATGAAAATCACCCATGGCCAACCATGGTCATAGTTGGTCAAACGTCGCCTTGTGACAACTATTGTCTCGATGTTTAAATTAATTCCCTTGGGTTCACCAATTCCTATCGTTTATAATTTTTTGAGTAATGTTTTTCCCTTGGGTTCACTAATTCCTTTGGTTTATATTACTAAATCCTTGGGTTTATCAGTTATTTTGGTTTATAATATGAATAATCGATCAAAGTCATCCATGATCATATGTCACATTCTGAAAAATATTGTCTCAATATGAAAATCACCCATGGCCAACAATGGTCGTAGTTGGTCCAACGTCACATTGTGACAAAAATTGTCTTAATATTTAAATTAATTCCTTTGGGTTCACCAATTCCTTTGGTTTATAATACTAAAACCTAGGGTTTCTTAGTTATTTTGGTTTATAATATGAATAATCGATCAATGTCATCCATGATCAAATGTCACATTCTGAGAAATATTTTCTCAATATGAAAATCACCCATGGCCAACCATGGCCATATTTTTTCCAACGTCGCATTGTGACAACTATTGTCTCAATGTTTAAATCAATTCCCTTGGGTTCACCAATTCCTTTGGTTTATAATTTGTTGGGTAATGGTTTTCCATTGGGTTCACCAATTCCTTTGTTTTATAATATTAAACCCTTGGGTTTATTAGTTCTTTTGGTGTATAATTTTAATAATCGATCAATGTCATCCATGATCAAATGCCACATTCTGACAAATATTGTCTCAATATGAAAATCACCCATGGCCAACAATGGTCATAGTTTGTCCAATGTCACATTGTGACAACAATTTTCTAAAATTTTAAATCAATTCCCTTGGGTTCTCCATTCCTTTGGTTTATAATTTGTTGGGTAATGGTTTTCCCTTAGGTTCACCAATTCCTTTTGTTTATAATATTAAACAGTTGGGTTTATTAGTTCCTTTGGTTTATAATATGAATAATAGATCAATTTCATCCACGCTCAAATGTCACATTCTTACAAATATAGTCTCAATATGAAAATCACCCATGGCCAACCATGGTCATAGTTGGTCCAACGTCACATTGTGACAAAATTTTTCTCAATGTTTAAATCAATTCCCTTGGGTTCACGAATTCCTTTGGTTTAGAATTTGTTGGGTAATGGTTTTCCCTTGGGCTCACCAATTCCTTTGGTTTATAATATTAAACCCTTGGGTTTATTAGTTCTTTTTGTTTATAATATGAATAATCGATCAATGTCATCCATGATCAAATATCACATTCTGACAAATATTGTATCAATATGAAAATCACCCATGGCGAACCTTGGTCAGAGTTGGTCGAACGTTGCATTGTGACAACAATTTTCTCAATGTTTAAATCAATTCCCTTGGGTTCACCAATTGCTTTGGTTTATAATATTAAAGCTTTGGGTTTATTAGTTCTTTCGGTTTATAATATGAATAATCGATAAATGTCATCCAAGATCAAATGTCACATCCTGGAAAATATTGTCTCAATATGAAAATCACCCATGGCCAACCATGGTCATAGTTGGTCCAACGTCGCATTGTGACAACTATTGTCTCAATGTTTAAATCAATTCCCTTGGGTTCACTAATTCCTTTCATTTATAATTTGTTGACTAATGGTTTTCCGTTGGGTTCACTAATTCCTTTGGTTTATAATACTAAACCCTTGGGTTTATTAGTTCTTTTGGTTTATAATATGAATAATCGATCAACGTCATCCAAGATCATATGTCACATTCTGACAAATATTGTCTGAATATGAAAATCACCCATGGCCAACCATGGTCATAGTTGGTCCAACGTCGCATTGTGACAAAAATTGTCTCAATATTTAAATTAGTTCCCTTGGGTTCAATAATTACTTTGGTTTATAATACTAAACCCTTGGGTTTATTAGTTCTTTTGGGTTATAATATGAATAATCGATCAACGTCTTCCATGATCATATGTGACATTCTGACAAATATTGTCTCAATATGAAAATCACCCATGGCCAACCATGGTCATAGTTGGTCCAACATCGCATTGTGACAAAAATTGTCTCAATGTTTAAATCAATTCCCTTGGGTTCACCAATTCCTTTTGGTTTATAATACTAAACCCTTGGGTTTATTAGTTATTTTGGTTTATAATATGAATAATCGATCAATGTCATCCATGATCAAATGTCACATTCGACAAATATTGTGTTAATATGAAAATCTCCCATTGCCAACCATGGTCATAGTTGATCCAACGTCGCATTGTGACAAATATTGTCTCGATGTTTAAATTAATTCCCTTGGGTTCACCAATTCCTTTCTTTTATAATTTGTTGAGTAATGGTTTTCCCTTGGGTTCACTAATTCTTTTGGTTTATAATACTAAACCCTTGGGTTTATTAGTTCTTTTTGTTTAGAATATGAATAATCGATCAACGTCATCCAAGATCATATGTCACATTCTGACAAACATTGTCTGAATATGAAAATCACCCATGGCCAACCATGGTCATAGTTGGTCCAACGTCGCATTGTGACAAAAATTGTCTCAATATTTAAATTAGTTCCCTTGGGTTCAATAATTACTTTGGTTTATAATACTAAACCCTTGGGTTTATTAGTTCTTTTGGGTTATAATATGAATAATCGATCAACGTCATCCATGATCATATGTGACATTCTGACAAATATTGTCTCAATATGAAAATCACCCATGGCCAACCATGGTCATAGTTGGTCCAACATCGCATTGTGACAAAAATTGTCTCAATGTTTAAATCAATTCCCTTGGGTTCACCAATTCCTTTTGTTTATAATACTAAACCCTTGGGTTTATTAGTTATTTTGGTTTATAATATGAATAATCGATCAATGTCATCCATGATCAAATGTCACATTCTGACAAATATTGTGTTAATATGAAAATCTCCCATTTCCAACCATGGTCATAGTTGATCCAACGTCGCATTGTGACAAATATTGTCTCGATGTTTAAATTAATTCCCTTGGGTTCACCAATTCCTTTCTTTTATAATTTGTTGAGTAATGGTTTTCCCTTGGGTTCACTAATTCTTTTGGTTTATAATACTAAACCCTTGGGTTTATTAGTTCTTTTTGTTTAGAATATGAATAATCGATCAAATTCATCCATGATCATATGTCACATTCTGACAAATATTGTGTCAATTTGAAAATCACCCATGGCCAACCATGGTCATAGCTGGTCCAACGTCACATTGTGACAAAAATTGTCTCAATGTTTAAATCAATTCCCTTGGTTTCACCAATTCCTTTGGTTTATAATATTAAACCCTTGGGTTTATTAGTTCTTTTGGTTTATAATATGAATAATCAATCAATGTCATCCATGATCAAATGTCACATTCTGACAAATATTGCTCCAACGTCGCATTGTGACAACAACTATCTCAATGTGATCCGAATGAAAAATGGCATCAACCCATGGTATTCATCTACCCATGTTATCCATCCACCCATGGAATTTACCCATGGTATTGTAAATGGCATCAATCCATGGTATTCATCCACCCATGATAATTATTTGCCCATGGTATTGTAAGTGACCCATGGTATGTATCCACCCATGGTATTCATCCACACATGGGATTTACCCATGGTATTGTTCTATGGTATCTACACATGGTATTGTAACTCAAAAAAGGCTATAAATAGCAAGCCTCAGTTTGTAAAAGGACAGATTGTTCGCCACAATGTAGCTTCTACAGTTATTCTTTGTTTTAATAAAAATGATCCGAATGGAAAATGGCATCAACCCATGTTATTCATCTACCCATGTTATCCATCCACCTATGGTATTGTAAATGGCATCAATCCATGGTATTCATCCACCCATGATAATTATTCGCCCATGGTATTGTAACCGACCCATGGTATGTATCCACCCATGGTATTCATCCACACATGGGATTTACGCATAGTATTGTAAGTGGTATTTACCCATGGTATTGGCCTATGGTATCTACACATGGTATTGTAACTAAAAAAAGGATATCAATAACAAGCCTCAGTTCGTAAAAGGACAGATTGTTCGCCACAATGTAGCTTCTACAGTTATTCTCTGTTTTAATAAAAATAATCCGAATGGAAAATGGCATCAACCCATGGTCTTCATATACCCATGTTATCCATCCACCCATGGTATTCATCCACCCATGATAATTATTCACCTATGGTATGTATCCACCCATGGTATTCATCCACACATGGGATTTACCCATGGTATTGTAAGTGGTATTTACCCATGGTATTGGCCTATGGTATCTACACATGGTATTGTAACTCAAAAAAGGCTATAAATAACAAGCCTCAGTTTCTAAAAGGACATATTGTTCTCCACAATTTAGCTTCTATAGTTATTCTTTGTTTTAATAAAACAAGTTTCTTTGTGGTTTTATTTTATTTGTGTTCTCTCTTTTTTCTGGCATTCTAATTTTGAAGATATTGTCAGATCCATTTAATTTTTTTTTAGATCTTGGGGGCCTCCCCCCAAGATCCATATCAGTGGTATCAGATTCAGGTTACGAATCCATGCAAATGAGGGTTTGAAACATATTTAAGTTTCAATGTTTTGCAGCAATCTTCAGCAAAATCCATGATTTGTTTTTGGGCGGCGAGTTTTCAGACCAGATCTGAAACTTTTGGTAAAAAAATTACAAAAAAAAAGAACAGATATTGATTCCTTGTGAAAAAATACTCAAATTAAAAGAAAAAATAGGCCAAATTGGAGTTCAGATGAGGGAGATATCGGTGATTCAAAATCAGCAATGTTGAAACAATTTTTCTATGACAATTCATGGACGGCGGCTCTCCTGTCATTTTTTTCAGTTTTTAGTGAAAAATTTTATAAGAATGGATATATATCTCAGCTCCTCTTAAAAAATCACCCAAGTTCAAAAAAAAAATCGATCGAATCGGAGTCTGGATGTGGGAGTTATCGTTGATTTAAAATCAACTATTTTTTCAGAAATTTTGTGACGGCGAGACAGTTCCAGCGCGAATATGAGAGTCCAGAGTCTCCAGATAGTGGTTTCAAAGACATGAGAATATGAATAATGATCATTATATTTCCAAAAAAAGGTTATAATAAATATTCTAAGTTATATTGACTGAGTTATGCTCATTTTAAATCTGGAGCAGCATTCGGAGCGGGTTCCCTTTGGAGACATGCCCTCCCAGCTCGCTTTAGTAGGCACCTGCTTCACATTCATCAATTTCATCATAGCAACATTCGAATTGGGTTATTTGGAAATGTGCCCTCCCACCCCAAGCTATGTAGGCACTTGCTACTTCATCAACAATCAGCATCACGGTTATGGGTCAACCGCACAAAATCTTTTTCATCGAAGTCCATTTGCTAGGCTGCACACTATTAGTCACACAGTTGGTCACAAGCATTACAGGGTATATCTATCCTCGGATCTTCGTTTTTCATGGTTTTGGTTCATCCATAAACTCACACTTCATTGAAGTCCATTTGCTAGGCCGTACACTGTCAATATCACAGTTGGTCACAAGCATTACATGGTATCTCTATCCTCGCATCTTCGTTCATCACGGTTATGGGTTAACTACACAAAAACCTTCTCTTTAGTTGCTCTTCATATTCAACAAAGGCTTCTTAGGAGGGAAATTCATGCAATGGGGACCATTGCTTCTTAAGGAGGGAGGAATGATCCGAATGGAAAATGGCATCAACCCATGGTATTCATCTACCCATGTTATCCATCCACCCATGGAATTTACCCATGGTATTGTAAATGGCATCAATCCATGGTATTCATCCACCCATGATAATTATTCGCCCATGGTATTGTAAGTGACCCATGGTATGTATCCACCCATGGTATTCATCCACACATGGGATTTACCCATGGTATTGGCCTATGGTATCTACACATGGTATTGTAACTCAAAAAAGGCTATAAATAACAAGCCTCAGTTCGTAAAAGGACAGATTGTTCGCCACAATGTAGCTTCTACAGTTATTATCTGTTTTAATAAAACAAGTTTCTTTGTGGTTTTACTTTATTTGTGTTATCTCTTTTTTCTGGCATTCTAATTTTGCAGATCTTGTCAGATCCATTTCAATTTTTTTTAGAACTTGGGGGCCTCCCCCCAAGATCCAGATCACAATGTTTAAATCAATTCCCTTGGGTTCACCAATTCCTTTGGTTTAGAATTTGTTGGGTAATGATTTTCCCTTGGGTTCACCAATTCCTTTGGTTTATAATATTAAACCCTTGGGTTTATTACTTATTTTGGTTTATAATATGAATAATCGATCAATGTCATCCATGATCAAATGTCACATTCTGACAAATATTGTCTCAATATGAAAATCACCCATGGCCAACCATGGTCAAAGTTGATCCAACGTCGCATTGTGACAACAATTGTCTTAATGTTTAAATCAATTCCCTTAGGTTCACCAATTCCTTTGGTTTATAATATTAAACCCTTGGTTTTATTAGTTCTTTTGGTTTATAATATGAATAATCAATTAATGTCAACCACGATCAAATGTCACATCCTGACAAATACTGTCTCAATATGAAAATCACCCATGGCCAACCATGATCATAGTTGGTCCAATGTCGCATTGTGACAATTATTGTCTCAATGTTTAAATCAATTTCCTTGGGTTAACCAATTCCTTTCGTTTATAGTTTGTTGAGTAATGGTTTTCCCTTGGGTTCACTAATTCCTTTGGTTTATAATACTAAACCCTTGGGTTTATTAGCTCCTTTGGTTTATAATATGAATAATTGATCAACGTCATCCATGATCATTCGTCACATTCTCACAAATATTGTCTCAATATGAAAATCACCCATGGCCAACCATGGTCATAGTTGGTCCAACGTCGCATTGTGACAAAAATTGTCTCAATGTTTAAATCAATTCCCTTTGGTTCACCAATTCATTTGGTTTATAATACTAAACCCTTGGGTTTATTAGTTCTTTTGGTTTATAATATGAATAATCAATCAATGTCCTCCATGATCAAATGTCACATTTTGACAAATATTGTCTCAATATGAAAATCACCCATTGAAAACCATGGTCATAGTTGGTCCAACGCCGCATTGTGACAACAATTGTCTCAATTTTTAAATCAATTTCCTTGGGTTCACCAATTCCTTTGGTTTATAATATTAAACCCTTGGGTTTATTAGTTCTTTTGGTTTATAATATTAATAGTCAATCAATGTCGTCCATGATCAAATGTCACATTCTGAAAAATATTGTCTCAATATGAAAATCACCCATGGCAAACCATGGTCATAGTTGGTCCAACGTCGCATTGTGACAGAAATTGTCTCAATGTTTAAATCAATTCCCTTGGGTTCGCTAATTAATTTGGTTTATAATTTATCAGGTAATGGTTTTCCCTTGGATTCACCAATTCCTTTGGTTTATAATATTAAACCCTTGGGTTTATTAGTTATTTTGGTTTATAATATGAATAATCGATCAATTTCATCCATGATCAAATGCCACATTCTGACAAATATTGTCTCAATATGAAAATCACCCATGGTCAACCATGGTCATAGTTGGTGTTGGGCCTCAGTTTTGGTCTATTTTTGCTTAGGGAAACCTACTTAATCCTTATATTTTCCATCCATTTTCCATCACATCCATCTCATTTTGATGTATTTTATGCATATTCAGGTGTTTAATTCTAATTTTGCAATTTCTAGAAGTTTTTATGAAAATTGGAGTCAAGTGCAATTTTGACCTAACTGCAGCCAGACAGCAAGAAATCAAAGCACATGTTTGCAGGACACTTGGGCTCGAGTTTGATGCATGTATGGACAGCTTGGGAACTAGGACTAAGCTAACTCCACTTGGTTCGGCCAGAACAAGCTTTATTAGGCCCGGTCAAGGCTGGTCAAACAGGACTAGTCACCAGGAAATCCCTAGGAAATAGGGCAGTTTTGAGATTTTATGGGATTGACCATATTTCTTGGGATGAATTGGATGAGTTCGAATTAGATAGGTGGATATGAGTAGATATGAGTGTTAGAGATAATATAGATCAGTTTGTTTCATAGGATTCTCCCCTTTATTTAAAGCCAAAGCTTTGATGGCTTATGTATTAGTATTATCGACTTATTATACTTTATGTGTGACACCTTTGGATTGAGAAGTTAATTTGAAGACTTGTGTTATTATTACTTTGCTGTTCAATGCTATGGATGTGTGACTGAATTTAAGCTTCTGAGATCACCGCTCAAGTGTGCAAGGCAAGGGTGGAAGGGCCCCCATTCCAACCTAAGTACACTTCCTTGTTAACTAGTTTTATTTCCTTGTAATCTGGTTATTGTAGAACTGGTTCTTCAAAGCTTTATTTCAGATTGCTTCATGGTTAATGCATAGTGATTGATTTCATTAGTTCATAGCTTATTCATCACTTTATCGAGTTGGAAAAACAGGTGTTCAAGTTGAGCATCCCTTCTATGAAAATGATGAATTACAATTGGTTTCTTTTGTTTGTGTGCAAGTAGTTTCTTGTTGAGATTTTTGATATTAAGACGAATGAATTATAATGGAATACTTTATATGTCTCTTCAGTTAAGAGCCTCTTTCATTAATAATTTATCCATCTTAAGTTCTTGGTTTTAATCCCTGATCCATTAAGTGGTAATTGAGGTGAAAGCGGATTTCTTGAGTCAAGAACCATTTCAATATTATTCCTCTTTTTAAACTAATTGAGTTAGAGCTATAGAATGTATTACTTTCAACTTTTAAATAATTTATCTTCTAAACTTGATTATATCTGATGTCCATATACAGTGGATTTGCCTCCAAGTTTTTACAAACCCGGATTGATAATTAAATACTTGTGTTAATTTAGTCAATAAATTAGCTCAACAGTTGGTCCAACGTCGCATTGTGACAACAACTGTCTCAATGTTTAAATCAATTCCCCTGGGTTCACCAATTCCTTTGATTTATAATATTAAACCCTCGGGTTTATTAGTTCTTGTGGTTTGTAATATGAATAATCGATCAATTTCGTCCATGATCGAATTTCACATTTTGACAAATATTGTCTCAGTATGAAAATCACCCATGGCCAACCATGGTCATAGTTGGTCCAATGTCGTATTGTGAAAACAATTGTCTCAATGTTGAAATCAATTCCCTTGGGTTCACCAATTTTTTTGGTTTATAATACTAAACCCTTGGGTTTATTAGTTCTTTTGGTTTATAATATGAATAATCGATCAATGTCATCCATGATCAAATGTCACATTCTAACAAATATTGTCTCAATATGAAAATCACCCATGGCCAACCATGGTCATAGTTGGTCCAACATCGCATTGTGACAACAACTGTCTCAATGTCTAAATCAATTTCTTTGGGTTCACCAATTCCTTTGGTTTAGAATTTTTTGGGTAATGGTTTTCCCTTGGGTTCACCAATTCCTTTGGTTTATAATATTAAACCCTCTGGTTTATTAGTTCTTTTGGTTTATAATATGAATAATCGATTAATGTCATGCATGATCAAATATCACATTCTGACAAGTATTGTCTCAATATGAAAATCACCCATGGCAAACCATGGTCAGAGTTGGTCCAACATCGCATTGTGACAACAATTGTCTTAATGTTTAAATCAATTCCCTTAGGTTCACCAATTCCTTTGGTTTATAATATTAAACCCTTGGGTTTATTAGTTATTTGGGTTTATAATATGAATAATCGATCAAATTAATCCATGATCATATGCCACATTCTGACAAATATTCTCTCAATATGAAAATCTCCCATGGCCAACCATGGTCATAGTTGGTCCAACGTCGCATTATGACAAAATTGTCTCAATGTTTAAATCAATTCCCTTGGTTTCACTGATTCCTTTGGTTTATAATACTAAACCCTTGGGTTTATTAGTTCTTTTGGTTTATAATATGAATAATCAATCAATGTCTTCCATGATCACATGTCACATTTTGACAAATATTATCTCAATATGAAAATCACCCATGGCCAACCATGGTCATAGTTGGTCCAACGTCGCATTGTAACAACAATTATCTCAATGTTTAAATCAATTTCCTTTGGTTAACCAATTCCTTTGGTTTATAATTTTTTTAGTAATGTTTTTCCCTTGGGTTCACCAATTCCTTTGGTTTATAATTTTTTGGGTAATGGTTTTCCCTTGGGTTCACCAATTCCTTTGGTTTATAATATTAAACCCTTGGGTTTATTAGTTCTTTTGGTTTATAATATGAATAATCGATCAATGTCATCAATGATCAAATGTCACATTCTGACAAATATTTTCTCAATATGAAAATCACCCATGGCCAACCATGGTCATAGTTGGTCCAAATTCGCGTTGTGACAACTATTGTCTCAATGTTTAAATCAATTCCCTCGAGTTCACCAATTTCTTTGGTTTATAATTTGTTGGGTAATGGTTTTCGCTTGGGTTCACCAATTCCTTTGGTTTATAATTTGTTGGGTAATGGTTTTCCCTAGGGTTCACCAATTCCTTTGGTTTATAATATTAAAACCTTGGGTTTATTAGTTCTTTTGGTGTATAATATGAATAATCGATCAATGTCATCCATGATCAAATGCCACATTCTGACAAATATTGTCTCAATATGAAAATCACCCATGGCCAACAATGGTCATCGTTGGTCCAATGTCACATTGTGACAAAAATTGTCTCAATGTTTAAATCAATTCCCTTGGGTTCATCAATTCCTTTGGTGTATAATTTGTTGGGTAATGGTTTCCCTTAGGTTCACCAATTCCTTTGGTTTACAATATTAAACTCTTGGGTTTATTATTTTCTTTGGTTTATAATATGAATAATCGATTAATGTCATCCACAATCAGACGTCACATTCTGAAAAATATAGTGTCAATATGAAAATCACCCATGCCACACCATGGTCATAGTTGGTCCAACGTCACATTGTGACAAAATTTTTCTCAATGTTTAAATCAATTCCCTTGGGTTCACCAATTCCTTTGGTTTATAATTTGTTGGGTAATGGTTTTCCGTTGGGTTCACCAATTCCTTTGGTTTATAATATTAAACGCTTGGGTTTATTAGTTCTTTTGATTTATAATATGAATAACCGATCAATGTCATCCTTGATCAAATGTCACATTCTGACAAATATTGTCTCAAAATGGAAATCACCCATGGCCAACCATGGTCATAGTTGGTCCAACGTCGCATTGTGACAACAATTGTCTCAATTTTTAAATCAATTCCCTTGAGTTCACCAATTAATTTGGTTTATAATTTTTTGGGTAATGGTTTTCCCTTGCGTTCACCAATTCCTTTGCTTTACGATATTAAACTCTTTGGTTTATTAGTTCTTTTGGTTTATAATATGAATAATCGATCAATGTCATCCATGATCAAAAGTCACATTCTGACAAATATTGTCTCAGTATGAAAATCACCCATGGTCAACCATGGTTATTGTTGGTCCAACGCCGCTTTGTGACAACAACTGTCTCAATGTTTAAATCGAGTCCCTTGGGCTCACCAATTCCTTTGGTTTAGAATTTGTTGGGTAATGGTTTTCCCTTGGGTTCGCCAATTCCTTTGGTTTATAATATTAGACCCTTGGGTTTATTAGTCCTTTTGGTTTGTAGTATGAATAATCGATCAATATCATCCATGATCAAATGTCACATTCTGACAAATATTGTTTCAATATGAAAATCACCCATGGCCAACCATGGTCAGAGTTGGTCCAACGTCGCATTGTGAAAACAATTGTCTCAATGTTTAAATCAATTCCCTTGGCTTCACCAATTCCTTTGGTTTATACTATTAAACCCTTGGGTTTATTAGTTCTTTTGGTTTATAATATGAATAATCGATCGATGTCATCCACGATGAAATGTCACATACTGAAAAATATTGTCTCAATATGAAAATCACCCATGGCCAACCATGGTCATAGTTGGTCCAACGTCGCTTTGTGACAACTATTGTCTCAATGTTTAAATCAATTCCCTTGGGTTCACCAATTCCTTTCGTTTATAATTTTTTGAGTAATGGTTTTCCCTTGGGTTCACTAATTGCTTTGGTTTATATTACTAAACCCTTGGGTTTATTAGTTCTTTTGGTTTATAATATAAATAATTGATCAACATCATCCATGATCATATGTCACATTCTGACAAATATTGTCTCAATATGAAAATCACCCATGGCAAACCATGGTCGTAGTTGGTCCAACGTCGCATTGTGACAAAAAATGTATCAATGTTTAAATGAATTCCCTTGAGTTCACCAATTCATTTTTTTTATAATGCTAAAACCTTGGGTTTATTAGTTCTTTTGGATTATAATATGAATAATCGATCAATGTCATCCACGATCAAATGTCACATTCTAACAAATATTGTCTTAATATGAAAATCACCCATTGCCAACCATGGTCATAGTTGGTCCGAGATCGCATTGTGACAACAATTGTCTCAATGTTTATATCAATTCCCTTGGGTTCACCAATTCATTTTATTTATAATATTAAACCCTTGGGTTTATTAGTTCTTTTGGTTTATAATATGAATAATCAATAAATGTTGTCCATGATCAAATGTCACATTCTGACAAATATTTTCTCAATATGAAAATCACCCATGGACAACCATGGTCATAGTTGGTCCAAAGTCGCATTGTGAAAACAATTGTCTCAATTTTTAAATCAATTTCCTTCGGTTCACAAATTCCTTTGGTTTATAATTTTTTGGGTAATGGTTTTCCCTTGGGTTCACCAATTCCTTTGGTTTATAATATTAAAACCTTGGGTTTATTAGTTCTTTTGGTTTATAATATGAATAATCAATCAATGTCATCCATGATAAAATGTCACATTCTGACAAATATTGTCTCAATGTGAAAATCTCCCATGGCCAACCATGGTCAGAGTTGGTCCAACGTCACATTGTGAAAACAATTGTCTCAATGTTTAAATAAATTCCCTTGGGTTCACCAATTCCTTTGCTTTATAATATTAAACCATTGGGTTTATTAGTTCTTGTGGTTTATAATATGAATAATCGATCAATTTCATCCATTATCGAATGTCACATTCTGACAAATATAGTCTCAGTATGAAAATCACCCATGGCCAACCGTGGTCATAGTTGGTCCAACGTCGCATTGTGATAACAATTGTCTCAATGTTTAAATCAATTCCCTTGGGTGCACCAATTCCTTTGGTTTAGAATTTCTTGGGTGATGGTTTTCCCTTGGGTTCACCAATTCCTTTGGTTTATAATATGAAACTGTTGGGTTTATTAGTTCTTTTGGTTTATAATATGAATAATTGATCAATGTCATCCATGATCAAATGTCACATTCTGACAAATATTGTCTCAATATGAAAATCACCCATGGCCAACGGTGGTCATAGGTTTTCCAATGTCGCATTGTGACAACAACTGTCCCAATGTTTAAATCAATTCTCTTGGGTTCACCAATTCCTTTGGTTTAGAATTTCTTGGGTAATGGTTTTCCGTTGGGTTCACCAATTCCTTTGGTTTATAATATGAATAATCGATCAATGTCAGCCATGATCAAATGTCACATTCTGACAAATATTGTCTCAATATGAAAATCACTGATGGCCAACCATGGTCAGAGTTTGTCCAATGTCGCATTGTGACAACAATTGTCTCAATGTTTAAATCAATTCCCTTGGGTTCACCAATTCCTTTGGTTTATAATATTAAACACTTGGGTTTATTAGTTCTTTTGGTTAATAATATGAATAATAGATCAATGTCATCCACGATCAAATGTCACATCTTGACAAATATTCTCTCAATATGAAAATCACCCATGGCCAACCATGGTCAAAGTTGGTCCAACGTCGCATTGTGACAACTATTGTGTAAATGTTTAAATCAATTCCCTTGCGTTCACCAATTCCTTTTGTTGATAATTTTTTGAGTAATGGTTTTCCCTTGGGTTCACTTATTCCTTTGGTTTATAATACTAAACCCTTGGGTTTATTAGTTCTTTTGGTTTATAATATGAATAATTGATCAACGTCATCCATGATCATAGGTCACATTCTGACAAATATTGTCTCAATATGAAAATCACCCATGGCCAACCATGGTCATAGTTGGTCCAACGTTGCATTGTGAAAAAAATTGTCTCAATGTGTAAATCAATTCCCTTGGGTTCACTGATTCCTTTTGTTTATAATACTAAACCCTTTGGTTTATTAGTTATTTTGGTTTATAATATGAATAATCGATCAATGTCATCCATGATCAAATGTCACATTCTGACAAATATTGTGTTAATATGAAAATCACCCATTGCCAACCATGGTCATAGTTGGTCCAATGTCGCATTGTGAAAACAATTGTCTCAATGTTTAAATCAATTCCCTTTGGTTCACCAATTCATTTGGTTTATAATATTAAACCCTTGGGTTTATTAGTTCTTTTGGTTTATAATATGAATAATCAATCAATGTCATCCATGATCAAATGTCACATTCAGAAAAATATTGTCTCAATATGAAAACCACCCATGGCCAACCATGGTCATAGTTGTTCCAACATCACATTGTGACAAAAATTGTCTCAATTCTTAAATCAATTTCCTTGGGTTCACCAATTCCTTTGGTTTATAATTTTTTGGGTAATGGTTTTCCCTTGGGTTCACCAATTCATTTGGTTTATAATATTAAACCCTTGGGTTTATTAGTTCTTTTGGTTTATAATATGAATAATCGATCAATTTCATCCATGATGAAATGTCATATTCTGACAAATATTTTCTCAATATGAAAATCACCCATGTCCAACCATGCTCATAGTTGGTCCAACATCGCATTGTGACAACAATTGTCTCAATGTTTAAATCAATTCCCTTGGTTTCACCAGTTCCTTTGGTTTATAATTTGCTGGGTAATGGTTTTCCCTCAGGTTCACCAATTCCTTTGGTTTATAATATTAAACCCTTGGGTTTATTAGTTCTTTTTGTGTATAATATGAATTATCGATCAATTTCGTCCATGATCAAATTCCACATTCTGACAAATATTGTCTCAATATGAAAATCACCCATGGCCAACCATGGTCATAGTTGGTCCAATGTCGCATTGTGACAACAATTGTCTCAATGTTTAAATCAATTCCCTTGGGTTCACCAATTCCTTTGATTCATAGTATTAAACCCTTGGGTTTATTAGTTCCTTTGGTTTATAATATGAATAATCGATCAATATCATCCACGATCAAATCTCACATTTTGACAAATATTGTCTCAATATGAAAATCACCCATGGCCAACCATGGTCATAGTTGGTCCAACGTTACATTGTGACAACAATTTTCTTAATGTTTAAATCAATTCCCTTGGGTTCACCAATTCCTTTAGTTTATAATTTGTTGGCTAATGGTTTTCCCTTGGGTTCACCAATTCCTTTGGTTTATAATATTAAACCCTTGGGTTTATTAGTTCTTTTAGTTTATAATATGAATAATCGATTAATGTCATCCATGATCAAATGTCACATTCTGACAAATATTGTCTCAATATGGAAATCACCCATGGCCAACCATGGTCATAGTTGGTCCAACATCGCATTGTTATAATGATTGTCTCAATGTTTAAATCAATTCCCTTGTGTTCACCAAATCCTTTGGTTTATGATTTGTTGGGTAATTCTTTTCCCTTGGGTTCACCAGTTCCTTTGGTTTATAATATTAAACCCTTGGGTTTATTAGTTCTTTTGGTTTATAATATGAATAATCGATCAATGTCATCCATGATCAAATGTCACATTCTGAAAAATATTTTCTCAATATGAAAATCGCCCATGGCCAACCATGGTCATAGTTGGTCCAACGTCACATTGTAACAACTATTGTCTCAATGTTTAAATCAATTCCCTTGGGTTCACCAATTCCTTTGTTTTATAATATTAATAATCGATCAATTTCATCCATCATCAAATGTCACATTCTCACAAATATTATATCAATATTAAAATCACCCATGGCCAACCATGGTCATAGTTGGTCCAACGTCGCATTGTGACAAAAATTGTCTCAATGTTTAAAACAAATCCCTTGTGTTCACCAATTCCTTTGGTTTATAATATTAAACCCTTGGGTTTATTAGTTCTTTTGATTTATAATATGAATAATCGATCAATGTCATCCATGATCAAATGTCACATTCTGAGAAATATTGTCTCAATATGAAATTCACCCATGGCCAACCATGGTCATAGTTGGTCCAATGTCGTATTGTGACATCAAGTGTCTCAATGTTTAAATCAATTCCCTTGGGTTCACCAATTCCTTTGGTTTATAATATTAAACCCTTTGGTTTATTAGTTATTTTGGTTTATAATATTACGAACCCTTGGGTTAATTATTAGTGTTTATTAATTTCAAAAAATTGATTATTTTTTTAATAATTTTATTGATCCTTCACCTTATTGGTCCCTTAGGTTATTAATATTTTTCCCTTGGGTTCAGCAATTCCTTTCGTTTATAATATTAAACCCTTGGTTTTATTAGTTATTTTGGTTTATAATATGAATAATCGATCAATGTCATCAATGATCAAATGTCACATTCTGACAAATATTGTCTCAATATGAAAATCACCCATGGCCAACGATGGTCATAGTTGGTCCAACGCCGCACTGTGACAACACTTATCTCAATATTTAAATCAATTCCCTTGGGTTTACCAATTCCTTTGGTTTATAATTTGTTGGGTAATGGTTTTCCCTTGGGTTCACCAATTCCTTTGGTTTATAATATTAAACCCTTTGGTTTATTAGTTCTTTTGGTTTATAATATGAATAATCGATCAATGTCATCCATGATCAAATGTCACATTCTGAAAAATATTGTCTCAATATGAAAATCAATCGTGGCCAACCATGGTCATAGTTGGTCCAACGTCGCATTGTGACAACAACTGTCTCAATGTTTATATCAATTCCCTTGGGTTCACCAATTCCTTTGGCTTATAATTTGTTGGGTAAAGATTTTCCCTTGGGTTCACCAATTCCTTTGGTTTATAATATTAAACCCTTTTGTTTATTACTTCTTTTGGTTTATAATATGAATAATCGATCAATGTCATCCATGATCAAATGTCACATTCTGACAAATATTGTCTCAATATGAAAATCACCCATGGCCAACCATGGTCATAGTTGGTCCAACGTCGCATTGTGACAACAATTATCTCAATGTTTAAATCAATTCCCTTGGGTTCACCAATTCCTTTGGCTTATAGTTTGTTGGGTAATGGTTTTCCCTTGGGTTCACCAATTCCTTTGGTTTATAATATTAAAACCTTGTGTTTATTAGTTCTTTTGGTTTATAATATGAATAATCGATCAATGTCATCCATGATCAAATATCACATACTGACAAATATTGTCTCAATATGAAAATCACCCATGGCCAACCATTGTCATAGTTGGTCCAACATCGCATTGTGACAACAATTGTATCAATGTTTAAATCAATTCCCTTGGGTTCACCAATTCCTTTGGTTTATAATTTGTTGGGTAGTGGTTTTCCCTTCGATTCACCAATTCCTTTGGTTTATAATATTAAACCCTTGGCTTTATTAGTTCTTTTGGTTTATAATATGAATAATCGATCAATGTCATCCATGATCAAATGCCCCATTCTAACAAATATTGGCTCAATATGAAAATCATCCATGGCCAACCATGGTCATAGTTGGTCCAACGTTGCATTGTTACAACAATTGTCTCAAGGTTTAAATCAATTACTTTGGGTTCACCAATTCCTTTGGTTTAAAATTTGTTGGGTAATGGTTTTCCCTTGGGTTCACCAATTCCTTTGGTTTATAATATTGCCCTTAACCTTATTGATCCCTTAGGTTTTTAATATTTATCCGTTGGGTTCATTGACTACTTTGGTTTATAATATTAAACCCTTGGGTTTATTAGTTATTTTGGTTTATAATGTTAATCACACATTGGGTTTATTACTGTCTTGGGTTTAAAATATTAATTCTTAGGCTTTATTAATTTCTTATATTTTTCAGTGTAAAATATTAATTCTTAGGGTTTATTAATCTCTATTTGTTTTAATATTCATCCGCTAGGTTTATAATATTTATCCCTTGGGTTCGCTGATTCCTTTGGTTTATAATATTAAACCCTTGGGTCTATTAGTTCTTTTGGTTTATAATGTTAATAATCCCATTGGTTTATTAACATCTTATGTTTAAAATACTGATTCTTATGGTTTATTAATTTATTAGGTTTTTTAGTTTAAAATATCAATTCTTAGGGTTTATTAATCTCTTCTGTTTTTAATATTGTTCCCTTATGTTTATAATATTTATCCCTTGGGTTCACCAATTCCTTTGGTTTATAATATTTAAACCTTTGGTTTATGATGACATTGGGTTTGTATTATTAATTATCCCTTGTGTTTATTAATATCTTTAGTTTAAAATATTAATTGTCAGGGATTATTAATCTATTAGGTTTTTTGTTTTTAAATATTGTTTCATATGCTTTATTAATCTCCTGAATTTAATATATTAATTGTTAGAGTTTATTACTTTCTTATGTTTTTGGGTTTAATATTATTAATATATTAATAAATATTATTAATATATATTATTAATAAATATTATAATATTTATTAATAATATATATTAATAATATTATAATATTATTAATATATATTATTAATAATATAACCAACTATGATATAATATAGATTAATATATATTATTAATAAATATTATAATTTTATTAATATATATATAATTATTTTGGTGATTTTAATCATAAATATATAATATTTATTGATATATAAATTTATGTGTTGGGTAGTGGATATAGGCCTATAGGCGTATATCAACCACATTGGCGAATGCGGTTGTAAATCTATTTTATATATGCCTATCAGCGTATATCAACCACATTAGTAAATATAATGTGGTTGTGCTAATTTATTTACTCCTATTATCTTTCTTTATTATATATTGTTTTACTTATTTATATATTAATATTATTTCTTTTACTTTATTATTATTATTAATGTGGGACATTACACGCCACATCACGCATTACATAAAATTTTAAATGTAAAATGCACCTTTTAAGGAAAGTAATAAAATAATAGTTAAAATTATAAAATAAGATTTATGATTTTTTTTAAATAAAGGAAAATAAAGGAAACTACTTGTATGATTATATTTTTGGCTTATGTCCTTATAATATTACTCAAATTTTAAGTATAGACACCCAATTTATGTGGAATTAAATTCTATACATAGAATTAAATTCCACATCCACTGACTACCCACTATGCGTACTATTAAGTATACCCACAATGAAAAAAATGTAAAATACATGAAAAACAGTGTTGAACACATGTTTTTTTCTTGTATTTTCATTTTTTTCGACAGAGATCTACTTAAAAGTATTAAGAGGGGTATTTGTTGGATGTGTAATTTAATTCTACATCTGATGGGTGTCTGCACTTTATCTTTGAGTAAAACTATATGGAGATAAGTTGAAAATACAATAAAAAAAATAGTTCTCTTCTTTTCCTTCCAAAATATTTACCCTTGGGGATGGCATCATCATTTTGAATCCTTCTGGTTCCTTTAATGTTAATTTTGTTAGTGCATTTTTTATTTTTAGGCCATTTTTTTACCTCAAAAATCCCCTAGTGTTTGACTTCTTGGAGCTCTTGTTATATTTCCATTGGAATTAGTGAATGGAATTGTCTCACTGAAGATTCTCCCTTGATTTTGGACCAGGAACCACCCCTTATTTCATAATAGGTTTCTCCTCTTCTACAGTGGCTCATTTTCCTCATCACGGCTAATGCAAAAGGTAGATTTTGTAATTATGAGATGATTACTCGAAAGGATGGATGGTAGAAATTTCTCCAAGGAAAAAGGAAAGATGAGGAAGAATAATGGAAACACCATGACCAATTCAACTGCAATTGTAGTGTTGTTATGTGTCAGATTATAAGAGGGGAATGTGGATAAAATGAAGGATTGAGCCAATTGCATATCTCTTGAATTCTTGGCGGAGGGAAACAACGATTAAACCATGCAAAAAAGCCAAAATTTGGGGAATTTATTGGAAGAAAATCCTTTTGTATTGATAATAACAAATTTAGATAAAAATTCACAATGAGAAGGATGAAAAGTAATAAATGTTCCTTAATAATGAAACCAAATAAGACATAATTGTTGTTGGACATTGGGTTCAACACTCCCCGTGTGTTTCACGCCATGGATTAACCACCTCTCGTGGATCCTAACTCTGGCGATTGTAGTGGCGACTAAAGCCTATGGATTTTGGTCTAACGACAATTGTGATTCCAAAAAATGGTATCAGAGTGATAGGCCTTGAGTTCTAAACTCATGTGGCTCGTGTCGAGGGGGAGATTGTTGGACATTGGGTTCAATGCTCCTTGTGTGTTTCGCGACATGGACTAACGGCCTCTCGTGGATCCTAAATTTGGAAATTGTAGCAGAGACCAAAGCTTGCGGGTTTAAGTCTAACAACAATCGTGATTCCAACAATTGTTTCATCCCTCATGTACGTGAAGGTAGTCACCATATTTATGATCTACCATGACTGAATGCTTCATAAATATGGATTTTATTTCATTTCAGGGAGGGATGGTGTGGCACATCCCTTTATTCATTACTTGATGGTATCACTATCGTTCTTCCCTCCAACTTATCCTCTACTTCATCTAGGGTAAAAATACATCTGAATTCACTTTAATGGCATCTTGTATTATTATTATTATTTATACTCTAAAGCTAACTTGTATTTTTTCAAAAAAATAATGTAAAATTATTTTTTGTTATTTTTTCATATAATGTTATCTAATGATAATTGAAAACATCTACCCCATATTAACTTATAAGTCACCTCCTGTGACAATAATAATTTGATTATAAATTTATTTTTATTTATTATTATTGTGTTAAAATTTATTTTTTGCAACTTAGTATGAAGGATATTTGTAACTCCTTCTTTGTTCAATATATAGTTGACATGTATGATTTAAAAAAATAGTAATAACCAATAAAACATTTCAATATTTTTTATAAATGAAATATTTCAATTTCCACTTTAAGTACAATAATTTTTTTATCAAATAGAGATAGATTTATTTTTATGCTTATTAAAAACAAACAAATATGAGAGTGGAGATTTAAAGAATTATTTATATTTCCAAAATTTTCAAAAGAAAACTATGTAGTGTATTAACCGTGTCTAACATTTTGGGTGGACATTCCACCCATCATCAAGGACCAGAAATCTAAAATATTATGAGAGAAAATATATTCCCCTAAGGCTCCATTCATCCAAGTGGGAGAGAGATTATTTATCTAGAGATCCATAAGATGATGAGTTATCTATTTGAAAATAATAACTGTTTTCCCTCAATTCTCATCTATCATTTAGTGTGATTGGATTTTGACTTGATTGTTGACACCCATTCCTCCTCTGCTCATTTTAATGGCTTCCTAGGGTGCTAAATGGAGAGGAAGAACAAGGGATATACTATTCCTCTTTCAATATCATACCCTTAGATTCAATGTTGGCATTAGCAATTTTTTAAATAACCAAAATGAGCTTATCAGGGTATTTTTTAAGGATTTAAATATTTTCCTATATATAGAACTGTAGGCAACTAATCTGGTTTGAAAATTCAGAGTTATAGAATGTAGCAAAACATTCAATAAAAATCATGTAATTTACTATCGAAAATGGTAATTTTTTGGCGAATATCATCCATTTAATCATATACATGTAAAAAATAGGATAACTTTTAACCAAATTGACGAATATTGTTTCCATAAAATGTCCAAAAAAATAGCACATTTGTGAAATTTCACCCCTAAAATTTCCCCTAGAGATTACATCACTGAAATTGGTATTAATACTTTATATTAAAAAATAAATCGCTCATATTTAAGCCTTTTAAGGTACTCTACTTATAATTCGATAAATCAATGCAAAAGACAAACTAAGAAACTTCTTGTTACAACCCATCCAATCTATTGAGAAGTCAAATATTTATAATCTTCATTCTTATCATTTTTCTCATGTTTATAATAAAAATAACAATAAAGCTAATAATCTCTCCAAACATGGCCTCATATATATATAAAAAAAGACATTGGGATATCAAATAGACCCATCAAGAACATAATTATAATTAATTTAAATGCATCTTGGAGTTAGGATCCTATCTATATTTTGAGATGACCTTATGGAAGACTTATAATGATGACCATTGAAATTTTGGAATGCTTAAGAAATTAAATACTATTTTATGAAATTTTTGTAATGATGAATTATGTTAGAAATTAATGGAGAAAGTTTAGTTAAGATAGGATTGAGATTCTAATTCTAGATCTCAGATCCCGATATTCAGGGAGTGGTTCAAACCACCCGATTGTGAGAAAGCCTATATGTACTAGGCTATTCTCCTGATTAAATGTATGAGATTGTGTGAGTGTGTTTGTACAATCTCCAGGTTCTCACCTGGAGAGCCATTTCATTATTTTTATCATGGTATCAGAGTGCACAAAATCAGAGACCTGTGCGTTGGGAGGCCAAGAGCCTGTGTGAGGAGCGCTGCTGTTAGCTGCTCCTGGAACGTCATAAATGAATTTATTTTGCCAGTTCATAAAGCATCGTGGAGTGGAGGTCATGAAGGCCATGCTCAACAACAGAGTCTGTGGGTGGTCGAATCAAGCAGTGAAAATGAGCTCTGGAGGAGTGTAAGAGCACCGTGAAGAGGGCCGAGAGACGACATCTTCTTGAGGACGTGAGGCCGTGAAGGCTGAGCTTTTTGTTTCTTGAAAGGGGAAGGGTGATTCCCTTACATAGAAAATTGAAGAGCTTGGCGACCTCTGCGTCAATTCCAAGATCGGAGGAGCGTTGCCTTCATCGATTTGCTAAATAAGACAGCAGTGAAGGGCAAGCTACCTTTCCTGAGATTTCAAGATGGATCTGCATTTCCAGAGTCATGTCGTCTTAGCTTTATAGGGGGCCGCCTATAGTGATACAATTGTCCGTGAAGGCTGAGCTTGGTGAGTCTTTTGGTGAAGGCTCTGACAGAGGCTGTTGCCATATTGAGACAGTCAGCTGTGGCAGAGGAGGAGTGCGCCCTACCTCATTTGATTTGCGGGAAGGGTCTGCATTTTGGAAGGCTGATCGGTGCATCTGCTTCGAGGTCAAGGTCGAGTTGTGGAGGCAAATTATACAATAATATACCTCTGTAAATGAACACCGTACCTCTGTTGGCGTGGATGCTTTGATCACATTCGCTACTGCGTTCAGATTCGGCTGCTGAACGCTGCCAAGAGATCTTTGCCCGCTGCCTGCACACGTTGCGCTGCAATCGTGAGGAGAAGAGTGCCCGTGAAGATCAGAACGCGGAGGGTTTGCAGTCATAATTCCTCTTTTTCTCTTCATTATTTCTATCAAATTTCCTCCGAAAAATGTTTGAGCAGGAAGAATTTTTTTTCTACCGATTTAATGCTTGAGTTTGTAATCGACATCGGAGCCATGCCACCCATAGCTGATGCATGAGCCACCCGCACAGCACTGGTTACGCTAACTCCGACGTTATATATGATCCTCACGAGATATCTGGAGGCTACGTTTTCCACTGGTTGGTCATTGATGGTGGATCTATGGAGCAGATCGTGAGCTCGTGTTTATTGAACCTGCGTGGAGGTGTGTTGAATTCTATTTTCAGGGACAAGGTAATTCAGCACGAACAGCGTGGATCCACGTTTTGAACCGACATCAACGATTCCATAAGCAACATTTCTAAGTGTGGAGCTTCAGTGTGATCGATCTCTCTCGTGAGAGTTCTGGTGAGAGGAGGCTACGAGTAGTGTAAGGCCAGAATAAGTGGCGTTATTGCCTACAACTGTGAACCTTTTATTAGAGCAATGGGCTAATTTCTACCAAAATTATCTGACGAAACCACCAAATAGCAGCGAATGTAATTCATCTAAACTGTTGAAAGGCGGCAAATGTTTGTCCAAATTTCCAATTAGCTGGGGCAACGTTATACATGGTGAGCGTTTTTCCACTATTTATGGTCACTCTAAATGATAAAATCTATCCATTCAGATAAGAATTTCTTTGCCAGTGGTGCCGAGGGCAGCAGTGTTGGTGCCATAACCACTATTGTACAAATTCCCATATCCACATGCACCTCCCATTTCTTGAGCTGCATCTCTTCCACCATAAAAGGTAGCATGACTAACAGTCCATCCTGCTACATTAACAGAGAGTGATCGCAGCAAGATAAGAATAATTAATGGTGTTGTACCTAATAACTGATATACGTTGCAAATTGGTGAGGAAAGAGAAATTGTTGGCCATGGTAGGAGATGTGGGGTCAAGGGAGAATTTTGTTTTGGATAGTGGAACACAACTATAGAGTATGATGGCACTTGTTCTCTTGTTGGCTTTGTTCCTCATACTATCTTGGTAGGCCTTTCGTGAGTAGACCATGTTGGTTGGATGGCAAGAGTTATTTAGTCTGCTGCCAGTTGTTGATTTCTAGGGGCTGTATATATTTTGAAGGGGGTCATTGCAGATTTGTGTTTTTGAATTTCTTGTTTTGTGGAATCTAAATTCAGAGAACAACAAGGTCGTGGATCTTCTGCACAGTTTTGTTTGGAGTGTGGATGTGTGAATTAGTGGACGCAGCGGCACAATGAGTTTGGCTGGCATTTTAGGACTGTTTAAGTGCTTCAACTCTTTAGAGAGGTTGAATTATTCTGATAGGAGGAGCATGAGGAGCCCTGGTTTATGTGTGGGTTAACATTGTAGTGGAAAAAATGTTCTTGCAAGGGAGAACATTGAAGAAGAAAATGGGTCGTTAAAGTAAATTGAAAGAGTATTGAAGAAAATTGAGGAGAAGGCATCAACGGAGAAGTGAAAAATATTAGAATTCTGTGATTTGTTTCAGGTTGAAGATGATGGACCAGCTGCTGATCAAAGTGCAGATTTGGAATTTGGTGAGATTATTAAATTGTTAATGCCAGATTTACCATCTTTTTCACTTATGAATTATGAAAGCTGGACAAATGAAATTAAAACAATACTATGGAAGTTAAATTTGCTGGATTATGTTAAAGACATTATTAATGATAGTGGAGATACAGTAGCATTAAGTCTTATAACATCTGCAGTATATCACAACATCATATTCAACATAATAAATGAATATGGAGAGATTCCTAGTACAAAGTTTTTATGGGATGTTTTAGAGATGAAATACTATTTGAATGAAGGCAATGATGATGAAGATATTTCTCTTGATAATGATCCCATATTTGATTGTGAAACTGAAGATGCAATGATGGGTGATGTATGTGTATCTGTAATTGAAACTTGTAATGATGAAAACACATCCATTATTGTAGAACCTGAAATTTTTCCTGATGTAGAACCTAAAAATTTTCCTAATGCAGAAATCAAGTTTGATGAGACTTATACATCTCATGATGAGTGGATCAATTTGATGGTTGAAAAACATCAAATTGATGAATTACTGTTTGGTGAGAAGGAAGGCCGATCCTCACATACAGATCAAATGCAGAACATGCTTGTAGTGACATATTTGGATGAAGGAATAATTATGTCAGTAGAAAAGGATGAAGTAGGGAGAGATGGTGAAATGAAAGCTCTTTTGAAGGAGAAGGAAGATAAAAATATTGGTAGGCAAGAATCAACAATAAATTTTGAAGAAGAATTGAAGTTTCTTGAAGAAAGGCTTGAAACACCATGTCTTTATGAAACTAACATAGAAATTGTTGAAATCAATGGTGAAGATATCATCGCTGATGTTCAGATGATTGACACCAGAAATAGTGAGAAGGAACAGTCTCCTATTGAGCCTGCCATAATTCTGAGAAGGATGAGAACAAGAAATCAAGGTTTCCTTCACAGGGGAAGAAATGAGGTGAAGATACATCACTATCTCATGGAAAAGAAGGTGAAGATGAAGCCTCATCCAAAAATTAACAAATATGGTCTCAGAAGCATAAAGACTAAGATAAAAACTCTGTTACCAAGTTTTTTATGTCTTTTACCATTGTAAGCCTAGCTGAGACTAGACCAGCAGGCGTATGTTATCATATGTTATTGTTCAGTACCCTTTCTCCATTAAGGGGGAGTGTTATAAATTAATGAAGAAAGTTTAGTTAGGATAGGATTGAGATTCTAATTCTAGATCTCAGATCCTGATATTCAGGGAGTGGTTCAAACAACCTGATTGTGAGAAAGCCTATATGTACTAGGTTGTTCTCCTGATTGAATGTATCAGATTGTGTGAGTGTGTTTATACACTCTCCAGGTTCTCACCTGGAGAGCCATTTCATTAATTCTTTCAAATGACACTGCGTATATATATTTTTTGGATATGCTCCTAATAAAAATGACCATGTGGAACCCTCTGAAATGTAGTAAATGAAAGAACTTTTTGTAACTAACAAATCATAGTCCACACTTATACCTCTTGGTATTTTGTAGTCCACACTTACACCTATTTGTATTTTTAGTTTTCAACCTAACTAGGATGATGGAAATAGTCTTCAAATATTATGCTTATTTAATTTTGTTGTTTTTTTTTGTTGGTCTAATCCTTGGGGAATTGAACATTGATTCTCTTGCTTTACAAATGACTTTGGAACAAGGCAATCACCAATTGAGCTACACCCTGTGGGCTACTCATTTGATTTTATTAATATCTAATAATTACTAGATTGTTTTTGGTTTAAAAACATGAAAATTACGTGTTTTTAAGTAAGATAGAACCTTATTAATATTATTGAAATAAAATAATATTTATATTTATAATATAATTTTATTGTGGATACATACCTTTTAAATATTTGAAACTACCCTTTTATTATATAAAATAATTTAAATTTATAAAATAAATATGTATATATGAGAATGATTAAGTTAGGTATTGAGTGGAATGAGATTTTTAAACGTTTGTTTAGGGCTCGTAATTTAAAATTTTAATAAATCTAAAATTAATTTAATAAATCTAAAGTTAAGATGGATCCACCTCAATTTTTTTTTTTTTAATGATACTCTAAAATTTAAAATTGGTTTTAACTTAGTAATGTTTATAATAATATTCATTTTTAATAAGTTAAAGTTATAATAGTAAATTATAAAAATTTTAAATCCCATTTAATCTTAACTTTTCAAGGATGGGGTGATCAAGGAGTGCTAGGTGGGAGGGTACATGGAATGCATCCCACCAAGCTATCATGGATGAGGATGTAACCTTGTGACCTCCTCGAGGAAAGTTATGAAAAATAGTAGTGCCTTTTCATGACGTCTTATGTAGTACCCTTACACCATGACAACTGATTCATTTGGACATTATAGTAGAATGAATGTTTTTATATGGGGGAGATCATGGGAAGATATCATACTAAGCTTGACTAGACCAAAGGCATGATAGCCAAATACATCAAATATCATCCGAGTAGGATAATTATTATTCTCATGGGAGATTTGAATTATGGAAGGTTATTTCCTGCAATACAAATCCCCTACTCTCTCAAGGTATGAGGAATACAAGGCTCTACATGGACATTGTGTTGCAATTTGTGTCTATGAAGTGTTGAAAATGCAGCAAGAAAATCTCAGTTTGACTTTTCCTTGGTAAAATTAGAGAAAATTTGAATTTCCACATCAACATAAATCTTAGAGGTATTTAACTGAGGTGACATGGCACTTGTCACTTAGTTAACTCATTTACTTTGAGTTGGGGGCTTCAGTTCAGTTAAGGATGAGTGATTGCTAATTTGTAGCAAACTAATTCAGTTATATTAAGTTGTGTTTAGTTAAATTAGTTCTAAATGATGGAGGAAATAGTGGAAGGTTAGTTGTCTATTGTGACTTTAGTCTAACTTAGTGATCATCTAGTTAACTCGCCAATTAGCCAAAAATAGATAATGCATAAAAATAATTCAAGTTACCCAGTTGAGGTGGAGATTCCAAGGCAGTGTAACATCAATTGTAGACTATTTTGGAGTGTACATGTGTTGCATACAACTTGACGATCAACCTAAGGAATTGCACAATACATTTTCGATAAATTCCTAATTAATAGGAGCCTAATTTTTCAAGTAATTACGCAAGGAAATAGGGGCTCAAGCAGAGGAAAAAAATGAATAATTCTGGTTTAGATATTCTTATTAAGAAGAGAGACAGTCTATTCACTTCCACGGTGTCTATCTCTATTCATCAGATTAATGCAAGTGACATTGGAGTTTTTAGCGATTTTATTTTCCCCGGAATAATATTGTGTGCATGTGTGTTATTTCTTATTTCATGTTTATGATTTCTATTCCACAGTGTGAATTACTTTTGTAGAGTAGTAGAGTAGGTTTTTGTCTTGTGATTTTGATTAAAACTTCATGAGAAGTTGCATTTATCGCACAATTTCTACATGAAGCTAGTAGAAACCACCATGACTCATTTGCTACATATTTCATTTGGTAAGTTAGTGCCTCCTCAATATTTGGCTTTTCCTTGGTGCATATCCTCGACACATCCTCTCGGAATAATTAGTATTCTTTCATTTTTATTTTTGGGAAAATACTTTTGAGGCTCCCTTTCCAACTAGTTCTAGTTTAGTCTTTTCAGGTTTATCTTCCTTTTTTTTTGGGTCCCTCTAAACCTATTACTCTTCCTATGTTTTTCAATGTTTCTCTCTAACTCTTTTCTATGATCTTATGGCCTTCGCTTTTCTTCTACCTTGTCCATTCTTCCACCTATATACCCATTGGTCCATAATTCTTGTAACTATAGAACATCCCTCCTCTCCAAGATTTCATGCATTCCCTCCCTATTAATTACCATGCCTCGACAATGTACTTGAAATATAAGGGAGGGGGGATATTATCAAAGTTTTGGATGTTTAATAACTCAACACTAATATGAATCCTCCATGAATTTATACAAATCCAAAACCCTCACACTCATCCAAGATGAAATTATATCAACAAAGCATGACATAGAATGTGAACATGAATTTCTGATGGATTTGGAAGTGTTAGGATAAATTGTAGATTGGGTGCCTGGTATATGACACACCATATTAAGGTTCAACCAATTCAATCATACAATGTACACTTATTGGAATATTAAAATTACACTTGGTAGAGTTTTGTTGGATAGGAACAAATCCAAGGAGTAGATCCTCCTCATGTTGGATGAGATATAATTTCTTTTGAAAATACTGGAAATATGCATGGATATAAGAACATCTTTCCTTGCCTAAAGATTTGAAAGGCTCCCCGTGTAACACCAAGGAGTCACTCATAGTAGATATCTCAAACACCTCTAAGTTGACATGAGTCACAATTTTTCTAGTTACATTCTATAGTTTGGTTTTATGTTTCTATAGAAATTGTGCAATTTAATTGTAATGACCTTCCAATCAAACACTTTATATTTTTGATACTACGAAAACACATTTAACACATGAATTAGATATTATAACCAATTCAAATTTCCATTAAACCTCTTATCCAAAATTACATGGATTTGTATTATTATTCTGATCGATAATTATACTATTAATAACTACTATATCTAGTATTGTCGTCTACTAGCATTAATTTTAAATTTGTATTGCACAGATATTTTTCATTTAAAAAATTAATAAAAATAAGATTTATTAGACTACTTCTGTATTGTGAGAAATTTCATTAGTCGGTAAAACCATGCAATCTTAGAAGTTAAAAACCATTTCCACAATATGATTCGAGTTAAATCCATTTCCTTAGGATGATCTTCCATAGTTGTAAATATTTTTGTAACTATGACAAGATGAAGTAATCATACATCTCTTAGAGAAGATTAAAAATCTTTTTTAAGCCAAATTTGACAACCATATTTAATTCAATATTTAATAAACACCAATTCTGCGTAGAGAGAGGTGATTTAATGCTTTGTCACAACTAAGATCTCTCGTGACAGAATTGTAAAAAAATTGAATTATAAACAAATATATTCACCACAAACTTGGTATAAAGTAGGTCAATGATTGATCAAAACTAAAAATATGCATTGTAGGCTCACTGGTTATTCATAACGTGCATTTTGATTCAAATTCAATATTGATCTGAAATGTTTGAAAAAAATATTTCTTATACAGAGATAGACAGTAGGGGCTTTTACTGGTTATTTCACCTTTACTAGAAAGGATGAAACCAGAAGCTTCTGGCCCTCTTACTGGCTCTGCCTAAAGAAATATAAGGTAAACACTAAATCGATCTGGCAATGAAAGTATTTTTTTATGTTTTCAAATTATTCATTAACCAAATTTTATGTGTGAATAAGCAAGTTCAAGTATTCTGCAATGGAAGTAATGTGGTTTGAAGTGAAACAAATGAGTTTTGATCTCTGTATAAGTCTCATTGTGAAAAGTGGACTTATTAAAAATTATTGTCTAATGTAGTAAAATATAGAATATAGCAGCAAAAATGCACAGCATAACAGTAAGCATTTGTTTAAGCAGTTCACCCCTCTCTTGGGCTACCTCTGCTGGGTCCAAAAGCCTCCAAATAGGCTTTTCCCTCTTTCATTAATTCTCAAAATAAGTATTACACTATGAAAAAAAGCCTCAAAAGGCTAATATAGCTGAAAATTAAGAAACAGAGGACTGAAAACAGTAAAAATCGACTATTCATTCACCTCAAATGGATGAGTATAGTCCAATACAGCTGATCTTTCACCAAGCCCTGGTGGCTCCACAAGAAAATTCGCTAATAAAATCACTGAAAGAGTGCCTTGATGGCTCTACAACTTGTCCCAATAGCTCTAGAATGCTTCAATAACCCCTTATCAAAAAAAAATTCTCTTCAATTGGACTTCCCTAGCCAAAGTTATGACTAACTGAAGTTTTGCCCAGTGTCCCCTTGAAAAGCTCCACTAAATGTGGAGAAACTCCAAATAAGTCCGAAAAATTAGGGGGGCGGGTGCTAAATTTTGCACGCCGCCAAAAGTGTCGCCGAAAAGGAGGGGGTTGACGTATAGCCCCATGTGCCTGCACCGAACGGAAGTTGGTTTAAATAACTGCAGTTTTTCCGCACTCGGCGCCTTCTAATGTGACCATGTCCCCAACCATAACGTGCCGCCCATGCACATTCAACTCTAAATAACATTTCGTGTGCATGTTTTAATAAGAACATGTTTGGCCCGATGGTTGGGCCGCCCGACTTTGACCACCCCCACATGGGTTCGAATCTCGCCGCGTACAATAAAATTTTGAAACTAAAATTTTCATTCCAACTTGGGGCCACGTGGTGGCCTCCAGGCTGGCCATGTGGCACCCTGTGATTGGCCGCTTGCAGAATATTCCATAGAATATTCTGTGGAATATTCCACAGAATATTCCCAAAATATTCTGTGGAATATTCTTTTTCTAATATTTTTTTTATAAAGTCAAATTGGCCATTTTTTTTACTGAAATTGGAAAAATTCAAAGCTGAATAAATTTCTCATACAGCTTCAATTTTTAGTGTCGTTCATGTCTACAGGATCATTTTTCCGAGCTCTTTCTAGTCGTTCTGGCTTGGACCAATTATGAGCAACTAATTTTTTGAGCATTTTTCCACAAATGACTTGATCTCCTGATCACACCTCCCAAATGGGAAGCTTTTGGACCCCAAAAGCTCTCTGATTAGTGAAACTGATAATGTGGAGACTGATTCTCCACTCTTCCACCCTTGAATAACTAAAATCTACCTGATTTCATCAAATGGAGCTTTTGAGAAAATGATAATATATCTCTAGAATCAACTGATCGACCATTGCTAAGATTGACAGAGTCATGATGAAAATGATTAAAATTTGCAGAACAACAACTGTAATCTGCAGAAAAATAAATAAAAAAAAAAAATTCTACACTGATCAAACTTCCCAGAAGACTTAAAATAACTTTCACCTTGCAAACTGTTCCCATGGGGAATTCTACCATTCTGAAACCAACTTTTTCCCATGCTGAATTAGGTGTCCTTCTTGCTTGCACTGTTTTGCTTTGACACTTCATTCATTGCATTGGCTGACCCAAAAGGTAATTTGCGCAACATAACATCATCTTCTTTCAAAGACAAACTGTTATTAAACTGAGAAAAATCATTAGCAACATCATAAAAAGGCGAATGCTCAAAATATAATCATTTCAACATTAACAAAGTTAGACTTTGACTTGCATTAACCAGTCTTTTAAATTGACTTGCATGGAGTAAAGAAGATTCCAACTTCTTCTTGTGAGCTCTCACAATGTACTCTTTACCACCTTTGAAAAAGTGATACTTGTTTTCATGGCGATGAAAGGTAGACTTCCTATCAAATAAATAAGGACTTCCCAAAACAATACCTGAGATATCAAGCGGCACCACATAAAGTTCAATTATGTCAATAAAGTGTTCAGTTATTCCAAAGCGCAATATGCACTTCCTTGAGACTTGCAAGTTGGCATCCTTGCATATCCATCCAAGTGGATAAGGCTTTGGATGTGGAATGGTCTCAAGTTTAAGCTGCTTGACCAAGTCTTCATATATGAGATTCGCTTGTGACATACTGTCAAATAGTGTGTCAATTTTGGTATGTTTTTAAATTACCCTCACATGGAAGAGCTCTATCCTCCTCTTTTCTTCATGAGTATCTTTGTGACATTTCAATAGCTAGAACTGGGAATTGTGTCTTGCACCACTTCTTTCCCCTTAATATTCTTTAAAACCATGGCTATCATTTTTGTCTCATCTCCTGAGTCTGACCCTAAGTCTTGCTCAACTGTTGCTATAGTTTTCTCCTTTCTTTGGTCTTGTTTTTTTTCTTGTATTTTTCTGGTTTCAGTTCAGGATGAAGCTTCCAACAATGATCTTCATCATGACTTTTCTTTGAACAGTTCTTGCAAAATAAATTTCCTTTGTCTTTTCTTGAATTTGCAACTCTTTTCTTTCCTTTGTTTTTGAAATTACTATCCTCATCAAAAGTATTATTTCCTCTAGCTTCTAAATGTGTAGCCTGCACAAAGACTTCATCTAAGCTGGTAGGATTGAACATTAGAATAGTATGTTGTAGGTAATTGTGAAAACCTCCTATGTATTTCCACAAGGTATCCTGACTTTGTAAGTCTACTCCAAGTAGAAGTGCTCTCCTTCTAAACTCTTGGGTATAATCTTGCACATTTTGACCCTTAAGTTGCCTAAAATTTTGCCAATTCATAATTTCCTTTTGAATTTGAGCAAGAGGATAAAACTGTTTCTTAATAGCAGTAATAAACTCATTCCAAGTTAGAGGTTATCTTACCATGCTTTTTAATCTCCTCTCTGGTCTTGGCTTCCCACCAAACCAAAGCTGCTCCATCCATTCTCAAAGAGGCTAATTGGATTTTTGTGTCATCATCATGCAAATTCTGGATTCCTAGATAGACTTCCAGTTGTCTAATCCAATTATCCAATTCTTCTGCATTCACATCACCATTAAACATCGACAACTCAAACTTCACATCAAGCTTTAAAAAAGGATTTTTAAGAGATGTTTTTGTTTTGTGTGACTGATTAACAGAAGTTGAAGAGGATGATGTGGAGGAAGAGGATGATGATGGAGATGAAGGATCCCAATTTCCTCCATTCCCTTTCTTAGACTTATCATTTTCTTTCTTCCCTCCTGAAGAATCTCCTTCTTCTCTTTGGTTTCTAGACCCTTCTCCAGCAATCCTATCATTTCTCTCCTGATAGAGGATCCTAACCATCTCAGTCATGTCCAAGAAAGATTTTCTAAAAACTCTTTCTTCTTCCTTGGGATCCATTTCCTCATGTACTTCTCCTTCTCTAGAAGACATGTTTGTGGCTGATTCTAAGGCTAATGAGGATGAAATGTAAGGTGGAGATAATGGCACCCTAGCCCTCCTTGGTTGAGGATTATCTTGTTCTCTAACCAATTGACCTTCCCCTCTTTTCAATTTCAACCTAGTAATCATAAAAGTTTGTAGAATAACACAATATTATTGCAAAAATTTCACAAACTCTTAAGCAAAACCTAGAGCTCTGATACCAATCTGATCTGAAATGTGTGAACAAAATATTTCTTATACAGAGATAGACAGTAGGGGATTTTACTGGTTATTTCACCTTTACTAGAAAGGATGAAACAAGAAGCTTCTAGCCCTCTTACTAGCTCTACCTAAAGAAATATAAGGTAAACACTAAATCTATATGGCAATGAAATTATTTGTTTATGTTTGCAAAGTATTCATTAACCAAATTTTATGTGTGAATAAGCAAGTTCAAGTATTCTGCAATGGAAGTAATGTGGTTTGAAGTGAAACAAATGAGTTTTGATCTCTGTATAAGTATCATTGTGAAAAGTGGACTGATTAAAAATTATTGTTTAATGTAGTAAAATCTGGAATATAGCAGCAAAAATGCACAGCATAATAGTAAGCATTTGTTTAAGCAGTTCACCCCTATCTTGGGCTACCTCTGTTGGGTCCAAAAGCCTCCAAATATGCTTTTCTCTCTTTCATTAATGCTCAAAATAAGTATTACACTGTGAAAAAAAGCCTCGAAAGGCTAAAATAAACGCAAATTTAGAAATAGAGGATTGAAAACAGTAAAATCGACTATTCATTCACCTCAAATGGATGAGTATAGTCCAATACAGCTGATATTTCACCAAGTCCTGGTGGCTCCACAAGGAAATTCACTGATAAAATGACTAACAGAGTGCCCCGATGGCTCTATAACCTGTCCGAACAGCTCCATAATTCTTCAATACCCCCAAATAAATAAAAAATTCGCTTCAATTGGACTTCCCTAGCCAAAGTTATGACTAACTGAAGTTTTGCCTAATGTCCCCTTGAAAAGCTCCACTAAATGTGGAGCAACTCCAGATAAGTCCGAAAAATTAGGGGGACGGGCGCTAAATTTGGCATGCTGCCAAAATGGCCACAAAAAAGGAGGGGGCTGACGTATAGCCCCATGTGCCCGCACCGAACAGAAGTTGGTTTAAATAACTGCAGTTTTTCCGCACCTAGCGCCTTCTAATGTGACCACGTCCCCAACCATAACGTGCTGCCCATACACATTCAACTTTAAATAAAATTTCATGCACATGTTTTAATAAGAACACGTTTGGCCTGACGGTTGGGCCCCCTAGCTTTAACCGCCCCCACACAGGTTCGAATCCCACCGTGTACAATAAAATTTTGAAACGAAAATTTTCATTCCAACTTGGGGCCACATGGCAGCCTCTGGGCTGGCCACGTGGCGCCCTATGATTGGTCGCCCGTGGACTATTCTGTAGAATATTTTATGAAATATTCCTTAGAATATTCCCATAATATTCTATGGACTATTCTTTTTTTAATAAAAAAAAATTTATAAAGTCAAATTGGCCATTTTTTTTACTGAAATTAGAAAACTTCAAAGCTGAATAACTTTCTCATACAACGTCGGTTTTCAGTGCCGTTTGCGTCTACAGGAATTTTCTCCTAAGCTCTTTCCAGTCGTTCTAGTTTGGACCAATTCTAAGCAACTAAATTTTTGAGCATTTTTCCACAAAGGACTTAATCTCCTGATCACATATACATATGATTTATAAAGACAAATATATCTTGAATCTCCAAATGGAATGAATATATCAGATATAACATTGAAAAAGCATTGAAAAACCACAAGAGAATGGATCATCTAATTTATCAACAAGGAACGGTATAGATTATCATTTGTGAATCGAGTTCATTGTAATCAATCAAGTTTGTGTGATTAATAAAAAAATCCCCAAATCGTATTATTGTGTGTGAATTATATGTGTTATTTTGTGTCTTACCTCCTCTGGTTTTCCAACAAATTGGTATCAGAACTGGGTTACAAAAAACTAGGAAGAACATATCAACAGTGATCTTGATTAATGATATAACACACCTTGTAAATTATACACAGGTTGTGGTGTTATAACGAAGACGAATGGATGTTAGCAAGCACTACACTTCTCCTTATCAGCGGAAGCATTACCTCGCGGCCTCACTAGGTCGCACACCACATTAGAAAAGTCAAAATTCAAAGTTCTCAATTATAATGTAAAGTGGAGGTTTATGTATGAGAAGTTTCATAACGATTATAATATGAAGGTTATAAACATCGATATATATATATATATATATTTCTATAAATGGATTTTTGTATATAAAAAAAATAATTAAGAGTTAGTAAAGTCTTTGGAAATTTATAAACGGAAATGTTTTCTTAAAAAAAAAATTGTATTAAAATAAAAATAACAATTGGGGTTTATTGAAAAGGGCTTATAAAGTTCTCTAGTAAAAGAGAGTTTCAATTTTTGAAGAGAGATGGCTTTCTCAAATTTTCAGCCCAAGTGCCCACCATTTATAGGGAAGTATTATCATGTGTGAACCATTAAGATGGAGACCACATTGAAGGCTCATGATGTTTGAGATCATGTCAAATTTGGGTTTTAAGAACCTCATAATGAAGCAGAAGAACTCACTCTCACTAATGCAGAGAGAACTATGAAAGAAAGAAAAAAAGAAGAATACACAAGCATTGAAGTTTATCTAGAAAGGAGTGGACCAAGAAATGTTCCAGAATATTATGATCATGTCTTCAGAAAAGACAACATGGGAGACCTTGGAAACAAGCTATAAAGGTATGGTCAAAGCCAATATTGTTAAGTTGCAGAATACTAGGAGAGTTTTTGAAAGTTTACAGATGAAGGAGACAGAGGACATCGATTCTTTCATGAATCTTGCCATGATTGCCATATATTAGTAAAAAAATTATGATGAAGATATTAAAGATCAAACATTGGTTGAGAATATCCCCAGATCTTTGTCTACGAAATTTTATGTTATAGTAGCATCCATCAAAGAAGCCAAGGATTTCGGAATATTAACAACTAGTGATTTGAAGGGATCACTTCTATCCCATGAGGAAAGGATAGACACAAATAAGGATTCCACTTTAGAAACCAATTTTAAAAGCCAAGTTTTTATTTCAAGAGACAAAGTTCGAGGCAGAGGATGAGGAAGATGGCATGGTGGTCAGAGAGACGGCCAAGAAGAGAAGAAACATGAAAGTGGAAGCAACAACAAAATCTTCAACAATAATCAAATAATTTAAAAATAAAAGGTGAGATTTTATTATTACAATAAATTTTTTTACTATGTTCGTGATTGCAAGAAGAGGATAGTTGATCAAGGAAACTAGAGAGCTAATGTCACTACAGAGAATACTAACTCCATGTTCCTAGCTTTCCATACCATGCATGAAACTTCTGATAATGTGTAGCAATTAGAAAGTGGTTTCAGTAACCACATGACAGGCAACAAGAGTTTGGATGCAAATTTGAATCAATCTGTGAAGACAAAAGTAAATTTGGGTATTGACAAGACTATGGATGTAGATGGAAAAGGAGTGGTCAACATTATGACCAATTAGGTGGAGCCAAAGACAATTTCAGAGGTATATTACGTCCCTGGTCTCAAACATAATTTGGTAAGTGTTGGTAAATTGACGTGGAAAGGATATAGATTTATATTTCAAGGACAAGAGTGTTTTGTTTATGACAATCCCCCAAGAAAAAAGTTGATAGAAAATGTGCAGATGACAAGGAAAAAACTCTTTCCTCTAATCATGAATTGCAGTGATTAGGTCAATTATTTTACATTTGCATGTTCTAATGATTACTGATTATGGCACTTTCGGTTTAGACACTTGCACTTTTTTGGTTTATTAGTGTTGTAGGAGAAACATATGATTAGAGGATTACCTCCCATCAAAGGACCTACTAGTACTTGTGGCTGTTGCATCTTTGGAATGCAATACCATGAAAGTTTTCCAAAGGGAGTTACATACAGAGCAAATAAACCACTTGAGCTATTGCATACAGACTTGTGTGAACCTTTGAGGATGGAATTGATTCATGGAAGTTATTACTTCCTCATTTTCATTAATGACTATAGAATATATAATTGGGTTACTTCTTGAAGTAGAATTCAAAAAATTTTGCAATGTTCAAAGAATTAAAATCCTTAGTAGAGAACTAAAGTGATTGGGAGATCAAGATATTGAGTTCAGATCGTGATGGAGAATATGATTCGAAGGCATTCCATGACTACTGCAAACAACATGGAATCAGAAGACAATTTACAACTAGATACATACCGCAATAGAATGATGTAGCAAAAATAAAGAACATAACCATTATGAACATGGAAAGAAGCATGTTGAAAGGAATAAACTTATCTAATGAGTATTGGACAGAAGCAGTTTCATGTTTTCTTTATGTGATAAACATATCTCCTACAAAGGGTGTGATGAACAAAGTATGAGAAGAAGAATGGTCAGGTATGTCTTGCAGTGTATCTCATTTCAAAGTGTTTGGATGTGTAGGTTATGCACATGTGCATAAAAAACTAAGAGTAAAATTGGATGATAAAGGTGAAAAATTCATATTTACTAGTTATAGTGAGCAATCAAAAGATTACAAATTGTATAACCCTGACACCAAGAAGACCATCATTAGCAGAGACGTTGTGTTCAAAGAACAAGATTCATGGAACGAGACTGTAGAAAAAATAGTTGATGCACAAACACCATTGTCAAAAGAGGATGTAACAAAGAAGGAGTAGTAAGAATCATAAGAGCAGACACCAGCAAGGACTCCAAGATTTTCTGAGCATCGTGGATCTTCAAGCAGATTAACAAATCAAGATTCTCCCAACAATCAATCAAGTGATGAATCAAGTAATGGTAAGAGAAATGTAAGAAGTATGAAAGATATTTATGATGATTTAGATTTTAGTTCAAATTTGTGTAGTGTTTTCATTCAAACCTTCTTTGTTTGAAGAAGAAATCAGAGATGAAAATTGGATGCAAGCCATGGATGAAGACATTGAAGCTATTGAAAAGAATGATACATGGGATTTGGTTGATTTTCCAAAAGACAAAAATAGAACTGGTGTGAAATGCGTGTACAAGAAAATTTTGAATGAGAATGATGAAATTGAAATTTTTAAAGAAATACTTCTAGAAAAAATATTCTCTCAGCAACCAAGAATATATTTTGGAGAATCACTTGCTTCAGTAGTCAGATTGGATATTGTAATAGTAGTTCTAGCAACAAAAACTCAGAACAAGTAGAAAGTATATCATATGGATTTGAAATCAACCTTCTTGAATGGATTTCTAGAAGAATAAATTATTGTGCAAAAACCTCCAGGTTATGAAGTTGAAGGTAAATAAGATAAATTTTACATGTTGAATAAAGCGCCTTATAAACTGAAGCAAGCACCTAGAGCTTGGTATATTAGAATTGACAATTACATGATCAAGAATGGATTTTATATAAGCAACATAGAGCCTACCTTGTATGCAACGGTAAATGAGCATGGACATATTCTCATTTTTTTCTTATATGTTGATGACATGATTTTTACAAGTGATATTGAGTTAGATGAATTTAAATCAGCCATGATTAAATAATTTGAGATGAAATATCTTTGTCTCATGAAATATTTTCTTGGCATAGAAGTTGACGAATCTGAAAAAGGAATTTTTTTTTCCAAAATAAATATGATAGATATTTTTTAAAAAGTTTTGGGATGGAAAATTGCAAACCTGCCCCTACACGAGTTGCCACAAGTATAAAGTTAAGTAAGGATGATGAAGGATCAGATGTCAATCCAACTCTATTCAAAAGATTGGTTGGAAGCCTCATGTTTATCACAGCTACAAGACCATATATTATGCAAGGAGTGAGTTTGATTTCCAAATTTATGGAGACTCCAAAAGACACACATTGGAGAGAAGGAAATAGAATTATCAGATACATATCAGGAACTAGATATTGTGACATAATGAATGCAAGTACAATAAAGAAGGATTTGATTGGATATATAGATAGTGATTTTGCAGGAAGTTTGGATGATAAGAAAATAACTTTTGGTTATGTGTTCCATCTTGTTTCAGTCATGATTTCATTTTCATCTAAGAAGCAGCCTATTGTGACACTTTCATTAGCAGAAGCAGAGTATGTAGCGACAACATCACCAACATGTCAAGTAGTATGGTTAAGAAAAGTATAGGATGGAATAAATACAAAAACAAGGATCAACAACAATATATTGTGACAACACCTCAGCGATTGCACTATCCAAGAATAGTGTGTTTCATCAAAAGAGAAAGCATATTGATACAAGATATAATTTTATTATAGAACTTATGAGAAATGGATAAGTTCACTTGGAGCCTTGTAAATCAAGTGATCAATTGACTAATATATTTACTAAGCCATTAGAAAAATATGTGTTTGAGTTTCACAAAAGCAACTTGGGTGTTGTAAGACGAGCTGAGACATAGACTAGCAGGCTTGTTTGATTTGTCATGAGTCATGTCTTAGTTTAGAAGTCGTAATTAAGGGGGATTGTTAAAATAAGATAATTACTCCCGCATGAGGAGTTGGATAAAATTACAGAGTTAGTTAATTGAGTGTTGAGCCAAGTTGAGTTAAGTTATAATTAAATTTAGTGTATTTTCATGTCAAAGTATTTTAGGCGATTCACTAGTCAGAAATTGTTAAATACTCATCACCGGGTTCATTATAATCAATCAAGTTTGTGTGATCAATAGAAGAGGTATATCTTGTGTTATTGTGTGTGAATTATTTGTGTTATTTTGTGCCTTACCTCCTATTTCTTTCCAACATGACACATGCAATCATGTGGAATCATTCTTGGCAACCAATATAGATATAGAGCCATTAATACAATTGTTGTAGGTCCATTAATAAGCCTGTCAATATTTATGGAATTATCGATCCATTAATTCATTGGGGTAGTGTATTTAAACCCTTGGATTTGGGAAAATACAAAGGATTAGCATATACTGCCCCAGTGAATTAACAGAGTTATAGCTATAGAAATATTGGTTTCCCATTAATACACCCTAAGATTCACCTCGATTGGCAGACTTGTCAGATTTCTGATGACCCAACCAATTTTTGGCAACATCACCTCCCAAATTTTCCAACCTGAGTTTAAGGTTGGATATTTGTGTATGTCATGTGAACATGGAGGAAGTCATTGCATCCACCATAAATGATACCATGCTCCATGTTTCTAAATTGAGGATGGAAAATGAATCTTGAAAAATAGTTGTGCCTTCCTCTTCTTCAACAACTCAAAAACAATATGTTTTTTCTTTTTTTTTCCTTTTGTATTTGGTTCAATAAATTATTATGGAAGGTGGATAGTTTCATAATCCATAATTTATGTGCGAGTAAATTCACTGAATGGCACTAAAGAAAGGTGCCAAAGTGATGATAGAAGACATCTAGGACAAGTTGGGCATAACCACCAAAGAACTAGAACCCAACTAAAATTTCATCCACTCTGATGTGTCGCAGGAAGAGCAGGTAGAGGAGGTTGTGAAACATACCATTTCCAAGCATGAGAACCTGGATATCATGTACAACAATGCGAGCACCCCATGGCCTTTGTTTTCCCACATAGCAGAGATGTACATGAAGGATTTCAATAAGGTGATGAATATAAACATGAGGGGAATGGTTTCGGGGGATGAAAAAAAGTGATAGTGCCCAAGAAGCGAGGCTACATCCTCTGCAAAGCTAGCATAGGGAGAGTGGCTCCCAACCCCTATTCTATTTCCAAATAAGGAAAATTATAGGAGTGGTTAATTTGGTGGTTAGGGAGCTGTGAAAGCATGGAATTTTCATTAATTGAAAATCGCCCTATTCCATTGCAAAGGGAGTTTCAATGGAGGGGCTTGAGCAGTTGTATCCTCCATCCTGCCCAAAATAATTTTCCATGGCCCTTGATTACTAAAATGAATTGAATGGATTTCGATGCGAGGATAAAGACATAGCCAAGGGTGCCTTATACTTGGCTCCAATGGATGGTAGATATAAGCCCAAAAATTCAAATACTCTCTCCGCGCCAAGGATTTCAAACAAAAGAGTTGCACAAGAAAATTTTGATATGAGCCCACGACAGGGACATTGTTGGTTAATGAAAGTAACCTTTCTCTACTGGAGTGTAAAAACTCTGGTAAACTTGAATAAGTATATGTTATTATTGATAAAATAAGAGATTATTACAATGGGGAATCACCAACGCTTTAAATACATCCTTACGGTGTCCCTTGGTGAAGAGGCATGATCGTTGATCATGCCCTTTCACTTAATAAACCTAAGATAACTATATTTAACTAATAATTAATAAATTATAAATAACATTTCCCCTCTCTTAAATATGTTTTGTCCTCAAAGCATACGTAATGATGGACATGGTTGACGAATGCTTGGGTTTCTCGAGAGGTGGCTCTTGCTTCCCAAATTTTTAGAAGATCGTGGAGCATCTTCTTGAGTTAAATATTTTGGTGATGTGGATAGAGATAAGATCTGATGTTGATAGGGTCTGATTCTTCCTTGACTTCTATTGTATGTTCAATTTCCCTATTAAGAGGCATTTTCATTGGCAGGTATTGGAATACTTTTTCATGTTCCTGAACTAGTCCTTGTACTTCTAGTGACTCTTTGTGGTTCCTTTTTGTAGATAACATTTCCAACTAATGACATTGTACTATAGAGGTTGGCGCTCCTTTTTGAATCATCTTCGTCATCTGATGTGATGATATGATTTGATTTCCTGGAGCTTGGAATCCATACAACCTGTGCTTCTTCACTTCCCATTTAAAGCTTATAAACTGCTTCTGATGGTTGGCAGAATAGGTACCTAAGGTTTGTAGCCATTGAATTCCTAATACCACATCTACTCCTTGTAATGGCATGGTGTAGAATGGAGATTCTAAATTAAAATTTTGAATCTGCAACTTGACTTTATGGAATTTCCCTACCTTCTCAATTTTCTTACCATCGGCCACCATTACCTTCATATTTGGCATGGGAAACATAAAGATGTTGAGTCTTTTGGCCATGGTAGAATCTAAAAAATTGTGGGTACTGCCGGTGTCAAGGAGAACCATTACGTTGTTCTTCTTAATATGTCCTTTTTGTTTTAGTGTGTGAGGTTGTGATATTCCTGTCATAGCTGATAAGGAAATTTGCGTAATGCTTCCATCATCTAGTTCTAGAGGGAACTCTGGGGTGGCTGAATCTGATTCATCATTGTTAGAGTCATTAGTTACTTCACAGTTATACAGATTAGTTGTCTCGTTTATTTTAGCGCACCTATGCTTAGGGTCCCACTTTTCACTACAACGTTTGCACTTGCCTTCTCTCATCCTTTGTATTTCCATGTTATATTTTTCTTCTTCATGGAGATGGGGTGGGACATATTTTGTGTTATCTATATTTTTAGATTGAGGAAATCTTTGTCTGGAATATCCTCTTTATGATTTTGACCATGATAGCCTTTCAAATTTCTTTTTAGCAGCTTTTGCTTTTTTCCTTGCTAGTTCTACAGATGTAATGTCGTGAAGTTCAAGCTCTTATGGTATATGGATTTTAAGTCTTGAGATGAAAGACTGGATTAAACGAGATTCTGACAATATAGGTACTCGTGTCGCTAAGGTCTCCCACTCTTGAGTGTACTCATCCACATCTACTTTTTTGCGTAATTTGATGAATGTTGAAAAAAACTTTTCTTCTTTTATACCTTGAAATCTTTTAAAGAATGCATCCTTAAATTTTGTCCAAATAATAGCAAGCGTCCTCTTTTTCCACCACATATACCAATTATTGTCTTCTCCTTCCATTTTCATGGAAGCGTGCTTAATTTTTTCACTATCACTATTAATGTCATAAATCTCAAAATATTCTTCGGCTTTATTAAGCCATGGAATGCTATTTTTTTCATTACCATCAAACTTGGGTAGCTTAATTTTTGCTCTTCAATGATATTCTAAAGGTGGGATGAGAAAGGGGTATTGATTAGCAAATGCATTCCAGAGCTGCTTATTTTGAGAATCTGCATTACTATCTTCGTGATGATGTGGGGAATTGGTTTTTTCTTGATGCTCTTCTGAGTTCCCTGAATCTACAGAATTGTACTGTTGATTTTGTTCCATATTAGGGGATATGGGTCATTGTGTCTGGCTTATTTTCTCGCAGAGTTCTATCATCTTTTGCGTTGCTTGGCTAAGATTTTCTGTGGCCTCGTGATGATTTAGCCACATTTTTTTTCTATTTGATTTGTCGTATCTTGAAGTTTTTTGATATCGTTGGATTTTCCTGCAACTGACCCCTCGAGATCGACTAATCTTTTGCTGAAGTCTTCGGAATTATTATTGATTTGTTTCTCAAGCTCTAACAATTTTTTTTGGAATTTGACCATCGACATTGATGATGTTATTGAACGCGTATGCGGTGGTGAATATTTTTCTGCCAGTTTTTTTTTTTAATTTAAATAATAATAATTATTATTATTACTATTATTATTATTATTATTATTTATTTATTTATTAACTAATTTTTATATAAAAATTAATTTTAAATTAAAATTTATATAAAAATTGAATTTATATATATATGTTTTGTTTTTTTATTAAAAAAAGTTGATTTTTATTTTTGAACGTCCCACAGCAAAAGGGACACGATGGTTCAATTTTTTTTTTTTTTAAACACACTTTTTTTTGTTGTTTATTGCTGTGGCACAATAGACCAACGGGGACAGATGGTTGCGATGGCAGGGGGAAATGGTGGCAGGGAGGTGGGGAGGAGAGACGTCGGGGGAGGCGGGAGGGCAGGAGGGAGGAAGGGTGGGCAGAAGGGCTGGCGGGGAGGAAGGGTGGGTGGGGGTGGGGGCTGGAAGATGGCGAGAAGGGCCAGGGGAATGGGGAGCAGTGAGGAGGGTTGGGTGAGCGGAGAAGAGGGGAAGGCTATGGGGAGAGTGCAGGTGAGTGAAAGACGGGGTGAGTGAGGGCGAGGGAGCGGGGGTGGTGCGTTGTGTGGGAGCCGCAAAGGTGAGGGCGATGGCGTGAGCGAGGGAGAAGGTGAGGTGAGTCGAGAGGGGTGAGGGTTGTGAGTGCAAGAGTGAAGGCAGGTGGAGTGAGTGGGGACGGAGTGTATGGGATCTAGGGCAAGCGTAGAGGAGAGGGGGTTGGGCAGGGCGAGGGCCGAGGGGTGAGGGGTGAGGGGAATGGGTAGCAAGGGGGATGGGAGTGGAATGTAATGTTGTAATGTTGGGAGAGATCAGGCTGTGGTAGCGAGGGTTGGGGAGGAGTAATGTTGGGAGGGGAGTGCTATGTGAGAGGGCCAAGGGAAGAGGGAAAAAAAATCGGTGGAGGAAAAAATTGTAGTTTTTTTAAACAAATGTCGTTGTCCATAAGCACTAAGTTTAAAAAAAAAAATCTGCAATTTCCTCTATAATTCTTTAATCTCTTGATGGTCACACAGATCCTGAAGAGAGACTGCTTCGATACCAATGGAGTGTAAAAACTCTGGTAAACTTGAATAAGTATATATTATTATTGATAAAAGATGAGATGATTACAATGGTGAATCACCAAGGCTTTAAATATAGCCTTACGGTGTCCCTTGGTGAAGAGGCATGATCGTTTATCATTCCCTTTCACTTAATAAACCTAAGATAACTATATTTTACTAATAATTAATAAATTATACATAACATATACTAAGGTTATTGGTTAAAACTTTCTACCAAGGTGCATGGGATTTAAGCTACCCCGTTGCATGTGCTTTTAATAAAATTTATAAACTGAAATCGTCTTTTTTACCATGGTGGACACATGAAAACATATGGAATCCTCTTTGGCAAAAAATATAGATATAAGCCCATTAATACACCCTAAGATTCACTTTGATTTGCGGACCCATTATTGACAATGCTATAGGCCATTATTAGTTATTATCTACCTAGTTTGTCGGCTGAACTCATGAAAGTAGAAAACCAAGAGGTTCCATCATGGCTATCAATTTATGTTGAACAAGGTTTGCATATGGTGGTGGAGGTAGAAATCGTCGATCTAGTGGAGGTAGATTCAGTGCTCGTGATTATCATAGATATGTTAGTAGGGTTTGCGAGGATCATGTTGGAGTGGAATATGGTAGCATGGTAAATTCTTATGGAGCTTCAAGCGGATATGGTGGTGGATATGGACGTGAGACTAGTGCATGCAATTAAAGTTATCCCTTTGCATGTGTTTTTAATCAATTTTTGCTGGGTAAAATTCAGTACCATGTCTTTGTTGTAGATTTTTTCCTCATCGGTTCATGTGGGTAGATTTTGTGGCATGGTAAGTTTTGGATTTCTATCAAATAATAGGCAGCTGGAAATTTACATGGAGTAAAATCTTAGTTTGGTAGAGATAGTTGAAGGTAGTACTAGATTACATTTTAGCAGTTGATTTTTGTGCATAGGTTACTTTCATTTCTAACATTTGTATATCAGATTACACACTATAAAAGGGAAATTTTGTTAGACCCAACCATTTTATGATACAAAGTATCAATGTATTATCTTCTCAAATTCTTCACAAGCGAGAGAATTTTCTCCATTTTGTTTGGCTGTATTAACAAATCATTAAGTAAGCCTAGACCTTTATAAATTGGATTCTTACTATCCCCCACTTTTTATACTCTTCTATATCAATGTTTACCTATGTTTTTTCTATAAAATCTACAATTTTCCCAGAAAATATTACTTTTATTTTATTTTTAAAGGTTGAGGCTAGCACACAATAATAATAATAATAATAATCCAAGGCATACATACTCTACCCCTCTGATTTTGAACCTGTGATCTTTTAGGAAGAAACACATGCTCTTAAATATTAGGCACACACTCAAGCTGTATACATCCACATCATAAAAATAAAAATAATATTAAAAGAATTCTAACTCATTAATATTTATAGTCGCATATCCAGTCCTCGAAAGGTTCAAAAGGATTCACAATATTGTGCATATTAAATTTAAAGCAAATTATATAAAAGAAAATAGTGTGTACATTGAGTTTAAAACAAAAATATATATATTTTCTTCGTTTTGGCAAGAATTTAAAGGAATTGCAATTTAATGTAAGTTTGAAAGTTCTTTGAAAGATTTAAAACATTAATTATGGTCATGAGGAAATGAGAATTGTTAAAAAATGGGAATATATTTGATTTGAGATATTACAATATAGTAACATGGTTTCTTGTTGAGAAATTGTGATAGGTATTTATGGCGACATAGTTATTTGGGACTACAAAAGTACCATATCTTATACTTATCACAAATGCTTAGTAACAAATAAGTATTTATGATATTGGTTGTATTGTATATATGTTAGACATAAGTGCTGAGATAAAAATAAAAAAATATTTTTTTATAGAAAATATATATATATACAACAAGCAACAAGGTAGGTAGAAATCTATATATCTTATCATATCAAAGAGTAGCACAAGCGAGAGATAAAAATAAAAAATATTTTTTTTAGAAAATATATATATATACAACAAGCAACATATAGGTAGGTAGAAATCGATATATCTTATCATATCAAAGAGTAGCACAAGCGAGAGATAGTGAGAATCCAATTTAGAACTTTCTAGGTCTAATGAACGATTTGTTCATACATCCAAACCAAAATAACAAGGAGAAAATTATCTAGCTTATGAAGAGTGGGTGCTGCACAGGGTAAGGAAGGAAACACATGTGGAGAAGCACATCTCGATTTTAAACGAATTGGGTAACTATTGCAGAGTTGGAATTTTTTTAGTGAAAATATGCATTTTATTGAAAAATGTTTCGAAGAATATATGGAACATTTCAATGTAAAATTGAAAATAGAAAGATTTTAAAAATATTGAATGTTATGAGTATTACTGAAGCATGTAAATAGTTCTGGTTATAAATCCAAATATTTTTATCTCTTTTATTTTGAAAAAAAACTAGTTAAGGTGTTCATAAATATATTCGTGCATGCACACGATGACTTTAGGTTTTTGTAAACCATTTGTGTCGTTTGGCTTTAATAAAAATGGTTTTAAATTTTTCTTTTAGATAATGTGTTTTTCTTTTAGACAAAAAAATATTCTTATAATTGAATAAAATAAATGTCTAAGTTAATTTTATAGGTTGATAATTGTGATTAATATTATATCTAAATTCTATAAATTAAAAATAATAATAATATTAATTTTTTTTAAATATCATTTATTAATTATATTTATAAAGTTTTAAAAATTAATATATAATTATTATAGTTGTTTTAAAGTTAAATTGTATTTGAGTTTTTAAATTTTTAAATTTTAAAATGGAAATTATATTCATTATTGAATTAATGTTTTTGTAACACTAAATTAAAAGGTGAACTTTGACTACAACATATTAAAAATGATAACTTAATTTTAAGGGATGAAGCTTAGGAAACTGAAATATTTATTTCTATAAAAGTTTGATTAAAAAAACAAAAAAGATATACATATTTTATCTTTTTGAATTTTATATATATTTAATTAGACTAAGCTTAACTCGGGCCTTCAGTGAGTGTGAAGATTTTTGTAGGAGCCCAAAGAGATTAAAAAGGAAAAGATGAAAAAGAGTTGAAAAATATTTTCTCTTTAACCATAAGTAATTATTCATCAATTTATAATATTTAAGATAAAAACTATTTTCTCTCCAACAATACCAAATTATTCATTATTTTATAATATTTTCCACACTTAAATAGAAGAGTGCTAAACAAACAAAGAAATAAGATAACTGAATATTAAAAAAAAAATCTTCAACTTCAAAATTAAGATAAGCAGTGAGAAGATTGTTTCCAAGCTTAAGAACATTGACGATTGGTCTAAAGATATTAAAATTAATACTTAGGTGAAGTAAGGGTGTCTCCTTTCCTTTACAGTTTTTGGCATTTACATTGATAAGATAGAAGAGTGTTTGGAAGTTGCAGTGTCCTCTTCTCCTACTTTTCTTTCCATTTACATTGATAAACTAGAAGACTGTCCCTTCCCCTACCTTTCTTGGCATTTACATTGATGAGCTAGAAGAGTGTTTGAAAGCTACTAGATGCATTGGCTCCAAGATCTCCAATATGATTATTACTTTTCTCTCCAAGCTCTCTAGCTCTAGTATAGTCATTACTCTTCTCCTATATGTTGAATATATTGTTGTTCTCACCAAAATTCATAATATTTAAAATCCTCCATAATCACTACTCCGACATAGACATGATTGTTATTAAAATTTAATAGAATAAAAATTGGTGTATATATATGAAGAATTTTTTTTTTATAAAATAGATATTATAATTAAATACTTATTAATATAATAATTAATTATATATTATATCTCAATTACATTTTTATATATTATATAATATGATAAAAAAATTTAATTAAAAATTAAAAAATAATTAAAAAAATATTAAATTTAAAAGATATTCTTACTATATTATATTACCAAAAATAAATTCAAATCTAATTTTAATAAAGGAAAATTTGAGGTATATTTAAAATATATATATATATATATATATATATATATATATATATATATATATATATATATATATATATATTCTTGAAAATGTGTAAATTTAAAGGAAATCCTTGAAAAGCTTCACACGAAGGGAAAAACATATATATAATATTGGATGGAAATTTATATTAAAAAAAAAATTATTAGTATATTGTAAGGAAAAGGAGAAATATTAATATTAGTTATTGTAAGGGAAGGAAAAATATTCGAAATGTGTATAATGAGGAAAACAAATAATGACCAAGTTGCCATATTTAAGAGACATATTTGAAGTTTAGAGAAAAATGAAATCAATTTAATGCATTGCCATTTTTTTGAAATTACGGGAAGAAGTTAATAGCAAATAAGTTAATTATCACTTTTAAGATATCATGCTAATATAAAAAAAATTGTGATATAACTTGCTTTAAATTCACAAGAAACTTTATTAGGGACAATCGATTTAATACATTGTCTTTTTTGGAAATTATGTGAACACGTAATAATATGTAAATAATAAGGGTAATAGTAAAGCAGTTAGTCATCACCTTTAAACTATAGTAATAATAACAAATATTTTGTTACAATTGGTTTAAAAACGACAAGAAATTTTACTAGAGGTTAAAGATAAAATAGCACACAGCAAACTCTAATGAAATTCTATATTATGAATCAAGGAATTTACACGCATATTTATACAAGCAAAAGTCTCAAGATAAGAATTCTATCTTAGACGTACAGTAGTGTGGTTGAGAGATTCTCTCAACCACACACTAAACTAGGAGAAACTATATTCTAGCTAATTCCTGTTATGTAGGAACAAACTCCTCAAATGGAGAATTACAACCATAGACAAGTAGGAATTAATTATTTCTAACTCCCCCCCTTAATGACTACTTGTCATGATAGTGCTTCAGAAAGTCTGGTTGTGGTCAAACATAACAAAGAATATGTCTACGTCCATATAAAAGAGCAACCATCCACCGGAATGCATGGGTACCAACTGCTGCAACCGCTAGTCCTGTAGGATGTCCTTCGCATACATGATTCTGTCGACCGTTATCACTGCATATATGTACCTACAAATCCACCACCATCAGGCGAATTTCATGTGCAAAACCTCCAAAACACAATCTGCCTCTCCCGGATAGGTCTGCAACTTCTCCGATCTACTTCTTCGCAAATCATCAAACGAAGATGAGGCTTCCCGCGGACCCCCATGAAGTTGAGTTAGCATCTTCCTAAATAAAAAATCATGCGCTTCCGCACCATTCCCGTGATTTGGCGCATTGGCATGAGTATGTACTGAACAGTTGCGCCAATTGCACTTCTCAGCACGACTGTCAGCTAAGAATGCACACCAACCCCCTTCTTCTTAGAGATCAATGAATCATCTGAGACTGTGAGCCAGGTGTTACTGCAGTCCACCTGTTCCTACAAGCACAAAGCTCCCATGTACACGATAGCCACTCAGGCAATATGCCACCACCGGGCAAGTCCAATTTGCCACCACCGGGAAAATCTGCCAACTTCAATATGCCACCATCGGGCAAATCCGATCTGCCACCATCGGGCAAATCCGGAACTTAAATGTGCCACCACCGAGAAAATCCTGTAGCCACTAAGGCTCTATATGTGGTTTCTGGGTCACCACAAACCATCACTTTACAGTGACAAAAGATGGTTTCAGGCTTACCATAAACCATTACAAAGTGGTTTTACGATCACCACGAACTTTCAAATGCCTTTAAAAATATTACATTTCATTCAACATTTTGGATTTTCTGGGTACCTACAATTACCATTACAACAACTGGACTTGCTTATAACATGCTAGGGAGTCTATTCCACAAACCATACTAACTCAAGCAAACATCTACTTTGTTGTCCACCATAAACATTGTTGCTGCTCCTTTATCCCATCTTTTCATAGTTCACATCTTGGGCATCTTTGTCAAATAAATTCTTGGAACTCCATGCTTATCCTGTCATTTTTTAGAGTCATGAATTCTAACAAAATAACTCTACCTACATTGAGTTAGCTAGGCTCAATAAGGCTCAATAATATTTAAACATGATTCCAAGAAACTAAATAAAACATAAACTCTTCACATTGATTTCTTTTTTTGCCCAAAGATGATTATTTCCCAAGCATACCAGTAACCATTCCAATGATACCTATGAGGGGTCCACTAAAGAAACCGGAACATAGGCACTCACATCCACACGAAGAGAACACAATTTTCCCTTCAAGAACATTAATCCAGGACTCCACAGTCCAATCCTCCGTTGTGTTTCAGTATCCACTCCCTTAGCAACACAATGCCACTTCCCCTACAGTATCAAGGCTAGATACTGCTCTCAAGCATGCTGCCTCATGCTTGCTACTTTCCATCACAATCTACTCCCCTGATCACAATAGGCACACACAAACGCGATCATCATGCAGCTCCAACCATTACTCTTTGATGCCATTTTCATTGTCATGTCTTCATCGTATCTGGTAGTAGAATATTCCTGCAAATAAATTTGTCTATTGTTGGACCGGGCAATTCCAACAAAGACTAGCACTCGTGACAATAGTTGCCCAAACTAAATGTCACAACATTTAATTCTTTTAACCAGATTTACATAAATGCATTTACATGTTAAGTTGATCGGTTCTCAACATGAAAGCAGAATAACTTACGAAGACAATTTATTTCATCAAAGGAGATATGTTGAAATTTTTTAGTTTCATCTTTACCCAATATAGAAACATAATCACATCAAGGCTTCCACACCTCTTCTGACACCTGTAGAAGACCCAGCAAACCTCCATACGTAGACTTCATCGGTCCACAATATTGGAAATCCAATATTCTTCCGCTTGCAACTCGACACAAACTTTACAAGCAATTATGGATTTGTTTTTAATATGCCCAAGCCTAAACTATTTACTTCAATTACTTTATACTTAGCTGGAATTCTTGCAGAATTTTTCTTTGAACCAACCCGTCGCCCTGCATGACTTGTAGCTACACCACCATTATTTGAAGGTCGATTGTCATATATTGTGAACTTGGTTCCAAAACGGGTACTTGTTGGAAACCACGTGAATATAATATGCTACGAAGCGTTGTAAGGGCTTGAGATCATATGAATAGGGCTTGTAAATGTAGGTCACCATCAGGGTTACGCTGAAGGGAAGAAAATAAAGATGGGCATCCTCTGGATTGGATGTCAGGAACCGACTCCCCAGTTCAAGCTCATCAATGAACCTGCCTTCCGTCGTATATATATTCTTACACGGCCAAATGTGTACCAGAGGCGATTCCCCATCTCGGTATAAAAATATCTTGAAACGCTTCCACATTTCCGGATAACTCTGATGAAAGGCAGGGGCGTTTTTGTAGATGTCACTGGTGGGGTTGTCACCACCCGGCTCCCCTTTCTGTTCCCCATGCAAAATCGCTCTCCTTATTGAAGCCCGGGCGTGCCTCAGGTCGATTTCCACCTTCGGAATACCACGTCTTTCTTGGTTTTGCTTCTGCTCCTCATTGACAGGGCTTCTGTTATGAGGAACTACAACAGATGAATCCACCAAGGAAGAACCAGGCGAGGGCAATCCATAATTCGATATTGCATGAGATTGTGATGAAATATGTGATAACAACAGATTAACATGATATGTTTCAAAGATGGAAAAACTGGCGATGATTAATACCAGAGCCAGGGCGAGATTCCAGCTAATTTTGTGCACTCCCTCCATAACATCCAACACAAACCACAACGTTCCTCCGTGCAGGCCAGGTGATCTCGCTGCCCTCCATAAGCAAGTGATTGCGACTCCCTCAGTTGAAGCCATTTTCCATTCATTTTTATCTCTTTTCATCATCTGTCATTTCCGCTTGCAATTTTCCTTCACATCACCAACAGCAGGAGGTGCATAACAAGAGCCCGCTCTAGTCCGCATCCTCCCTTGCAAAAGAAAATAGATTACAGAACCAAACCCTCGTAAAATTCCGCAAATCCAACGAAAAGAAAACCAATTGAAGAACCCAACACTCGCAATATTCAACAAATCCAACGAATAGAAAAAACAATTGCAGAATCAAACCCCCATAAAATTCCTCACATCCAAATTCCGACCTTTCTACAAAGCCTTCTGCATACAATCTGCTGCAAGGTCTCGGTTAGCCGAATACGCATGCCTTGACCTACTGTGACCTGGTCTTGAACAGGTGGGGATCGATCCGCAAGTTTATTGACCAGAAATTTTTTGAAACTCCAGCTCTCACCTTAAATTCTGATCCAATATCTTATCCACAAGCTTCATATCACTATACTCATCCTTCACATTGAAATTATCTGCAGTTATCTCAAAAAAAACACTATCAAGCTCACCTCTGTTCCACTCTGCAAAGGTCTCGGACAGCTCCTGAAGATCCACGACAGCGCCAATCACCGTTACGATCACTAAAACCGCTAGAAATAAACCTAAGCAGTGACAGCTTTTGCTACAGCAGGCTCCTTCAATCCTTCTACACCGATGATCTTTAATCGGGTAAGCTCCTGGCGATGTTGATGCGGTGAAGGAGTCCACACGAAATGGGATCCCTCGCAAGTGACATCACACCTCCCACTCTTGTCACGACTTCCAACAATCTGCTTCAATTCTACGGCAGTGCTTCCAAATTTCTACAACATCACACCAAGCTCGATGGACAAACAAAAAAGAATTTAATAGAGCTATACAAACGCAGTAATTTATTTCTCTATGTCCAGGAAGGGCCAGAGGCCCTTACGAGCTCTGAAGCTTTGATACCAAGATAAAATAGCACACAGAAAACTCTAATGAAATTCTATATTATAAATCAAGGAATTTACACACATATTTATACAGGCAAAAGTCTCAAGATAGGAATTCTATCTTAGACATACAGTAGTGTGGTTGAGAGATTCTCTCAACCACACACTAAACTAGGAGAAACTATATTCTAGCTAATTCCTATTATGTAGGAACAAACTCCTCAAATGGAGAAATTTTTTTTTTTTTCTGAATATGGCTACTTCTATATTGATATTGGTACAAAAATAGTGTTACATGGAGGCCGTGGCCTCAAGATTTCCAGCCCAGAACTGAGGCATGCTAGCGTTACCAGCAGGTAATTTATCAACATTACAGTTAAGAGAGAGACCATGAAAGCTACTAAGAGCTATAAGAATGTATGTTCCTATCAAATGACTTACAACTGTGACTGAAACCGTAGCATGAACAGACCTTGACAAAATAACTCCTGTGGAGCAGACCAGAAAAGCTAAAAGTTTACAGTTTCTAGCCATAGCAAAAGCAAGTCGGACCATTCTGAAACCAGTAGATAGAGCTAGATACTGGACAAAAACTGAGTATAACTCCCGCGCAGGGGAGACCGACCATAAAACAGGACTGAGACCAAGAGAAACAGTAGCAGTATTAGGCATAAACATAAGACTGTAGGATGGCACCTGAAAGCCGATGAAAATCAAAACACCGTCGCGCCCGAATGGAATCAACTTACTGAGCAGAGGAAGGGTCTTCCTCGACAATGAGGCAGGCATATTTATACGGGTCCTCGTCATCAGAAGGGGGACCGCTAGTGCATTCTGAACCGCCCACAATGGGAGCCGAAGGACCTGCCAAAGCGCCCTGAATGGCCTCGTTGCCCGAAGAAACCAGCTTCCCAAATTCCGTCTGGGGCACGCTGTGCACTGTCTCTATTAAAGGCTCCCGAGTAGCAACAGTGGAGGCGCGAGCCTGGACCGAAGGAACCGGAACAGTGGGGGCTGCACGAAGGTCGATGGTCACTGTGGCGAGGAGGGAAGTATTGTCAATGCTGCAGGGGAAGTGAAGACGGGCGTGATGAGAATTTTCCCTGGAAGACAGACGGAAATGCCCCGCAGAATTGAAGCGATTCCGACCTCTCCCACGTCCTCTGCGCGGTGCTGGAAGGCGAACAGGACCAAACTCGGATGAGTATGACGAGGAATCAGAGTTAGAAGGGGAGGAACGATTAATGGCACGCCCTTGGACTCCCCCTCTCCTGCAGGGCATTCTTGGGCGGAGGCGAGGCATTGTATGATGAGCAGCAAGTAAAATGGGAGCGCAATGAGCTGAAGGGCAGTCTAAAACAGTGACAGACGGGCGCGGAAGAGTGCAGGAGGCACAATTGGAAATGTGAATGCCGGGCAGAAGCTCCATACAACAGTTAATCACACAGCGCTTGCCATTACTGGTGCGAGAGCTGCGCTCAACCGCCGCAGGAAGACAACAAGCGCTGAGGGGAGGAATCAACACTCAATTTCCAGAATTCTCCATCGCGGAAGAATGAATACACCAATTTCGGGGAGAGAGCTCCCAAGTATATGCATTGAATGGCCTGACTGCTGCATTAAAGGCCTCGATCATGCGAGGATGGGTCGCGGTGGTGGTAAGCCATGCGCCAACCCACATGACCCCCTGTGCAGCATTAAACTCTGCTACCACCCGCATCCGGGACTCCTCAAATGGAGAATTACAACCATAGAGAAGTAGGAATTAATTATTTCTAACTGTTAAAATATTTTTCTTATTAAATAAAACTACATTCTTTAAAACTCCATGAAAACCCTTATTACGAAGTGAAATTTTTTTTCTCGTAAAACAAAATTGCATGATTTAAAACAATTTTACTCATTTCTGATTATGAAGGCCGAATTAAATCTTAATATAACTTTTTATCAATTCATTGTATGCAATATTAATTATATTTTCCTTATTATTAACTTTATCTTCATCTAAAAATGTATATAACATAAAAAAATAGGATATGACCACATCTAATCAAAATATGGAAACGAAGTTTTTAGAAAAATATTGGAAACACACTTGAATGATCATTGTTTCAAGTCTCTCACATTTAGGCTGGTGAAAACTCTCTTGAGAAGTGGAATTTTTCTAGAACCACCCTTGCCAACATTGTTAGTGTGGAAGATAAACTTGACTTCTTTATTGATCACCACCTTTTCAAGTGCTGCAAATTCTTGTTCTTATATGACTATGAGGGTTTTCTCAATGAAAAATCTCCCAATTGGACCTTGAGAGGTGGATGCAGATGTAGTGCTTGAAACTTGGTTTCTTCCCTTTGCATCTTTAGATGTAACAACTTTTAGTTCTCTAGTAGTAGTAACGAAACTGATTTCAAATTATCCCAATCTCTGAATCAAACTAATAATATTTCACTTATCTATTAACAAAAAATATGTCAAATCATGGTATTGTGCACTTTTTCACTATTAGCAGTGTTTGTAAGAGAAGGTCCTACATCCTTTTAACCCATTGTGAAGCTTTATTATAGGCTTTAAGTAATGGAATTTCATCTCATTCTATTCAAATTCAAATGGTATTGACATCTCCTTCTTGCAATATGCTCTAGGCGCCTTACCAAATCCCTCAAAGAGGTTAATAATTTCTTCTAGTGGAGAAAAATGTTAGCATGGTGATGAATCTAGGTGATTTCTATGTCAATGCTTTTTTCCAGAAGATAGATAAAAACTTAGATCCAATATTGTATAATTTTACAATAGAAATAACCATGATGGCTTCATTGGGGAACCAATACCATACCACTTGCATTCATATTGGAGAATATATGTTGAGGAAAAAATGACATAATATATTTAGCATATAATAAGAGGTAAAGGGTTTTTATATTGGCAAGTATAAAAAATGGATCTCAAAGTTAATGAAAAAATATAACGGGGTATAAAAAATGTTAATGATAAAATGGATACCTACAATATCTAGCGAGGCTAGGGCTTTTTTAAATTGGGAAGGTGTATTCGGCTTGTATTAGTAGACTGTTGAATAATGTGATTTTTAGAGGAATTTTCCAATATGTAGTCAAATTAAGGGTATTGGTTAGTATGCCACGAACACATGTGATATTTCATAGGTTCAATGAGTGAAGCTTGCGTGGAAATAAGATACAAAATCCCTCTTATAACACAAAAAAACAAAGAGTGACAAAATATCTCCAAGATGTTTATATTTTTTACCATAGAAATACTAGAAGTCTATACATAAGCCTTGAATCTTTATGTGGAAATAAAAAAAAATCAAATGCATAGGAAAGGATCAACAAATTTTTTTACTAATAATAAAATATACAATGAAATTCACTTTTGGTAGGAAGGGAATATATTCCATTGACTGCATCCTCGTATGAAGTAGTTCCATTTTGTGTCTTGTAACCTGGGGTTCCATCGCACAATCGCAAATTCAGGGTAATGGATGAATTCCTGTAAATTCCATTATCTTGGATCTGTGTATGATCTTATAATATGATCCATGCATATATCAGAATTTGGTAATCAAGAGGAATAAACCATTTTTTTTCACTATGTTTCAAAATATAGATATTGTCAGTATCCTTTATCCAGAAAATGGTTGTCTGCCCCTATATAATTTTAATAAAAATTTGGAAGGATTAGTTTCCTTCAGACTCTAATTTTTAGCTATTTCCCTCCCTAGATGGAAATTGTATGTAAGATTTGGTTCTATTTCCCCATAAGGCCCATATCCTATGTCCCACTTCCGCTCATTCCTAGTCAAACACGAGCAAAAAGGAAACAAAAAGGAGCCTTTTGGAACCTCTGATTGATCGGTATCCATAATAGAGGAACAACAATACACAGGAGAAAAAATCATAGTTTAAGTTACCTTCTCCTTCCCACAAAAGTGATACCACCAATCTGTGTGAAGGAAAGAAAACCCAATGAGAAAAATGGAGCCTCCCCTATCATGGCCATTCGAAGGCATCCAATTCGATGTGAAGAAACAATCCTTCAATATGTGGAAAAATGTCAACACAAACAGTAGTCCATCCAAGCTTTTATCTACAAGATCCATAACTGAGACTCTTATCCTCCAAAATTGATGTGGCATAAGAGATAGTGCATGGAGATTAAAAATGAAATACAAAAAACAAATAAAAAATAAAAATAAAGTTGAAAACTATTTTCTATCCAACCATACCTTATTATTTATGAGTTTATAATATTTAATATGAAATCTATTTTCTCTCCAACAATACCTAATTATTCATTATGTTATAATATTTTTTTCATGTAAATAGAAGAATTGTAGACAAGCAAAGAAATAAAGTAGTTGAATATTAAAAAAAATCAAATATTTAAAATTAAGATTAAGTGATGTGGTGAGAGCATATTTTCCAATCTTAATAAAAATGAGGATATATGTAAAGAGATTAAATGCAATATTAGGGTTAAGCAAGGGTGTCTGCTTTCCCCTACCCTTTTTTTGCATTTACATTGATAAGCTAGAAGAGTGTTTGGAAATTGTGGGAGGCATTTTCCCCAGGGTTATGAGTACGATCATTACTCTTCTCCTATATGATGACGATATTGTTCTTCACACAAAAATTCATGATGATCTCAAACATCCTCCATGATCACTGCTCTAACATGGGTATGACTGTTAATACCAACAAGAATAAAGTCATGATTATTAAATCCAAAAAAATCAACCATGATAATTTTATTTATGATAAAAATTTCTTGGAGAATGTTTCTTCATATAATCTTTAGGTATTGACATTCATCATTAGATAAAATTTAATTGTATCCTTGAGAAAAGGATTATTGGAGGCTAGAAATCTTATTATGAATTTGAAAACAGTTGTAAGTCGACTAATCCTTGGGTTTGGAGTAAACAAAGTTATTCTTTGAGACAATTGTCAACCCTATTATTTTATATGGTTGTGAGGTTTGTGGTTGCAGTATATTTAGAGAATCATGGAGGTTTATCCAAAAGAAATTTATAACCCACAACCTCAAGATTAAATGAAATAATCCCTATCGTATTCTCTTGATTTAATCTAGCCTTCCCCCCATTGAAAGAATGGATTTCTTTAGGTATATGATGTATAAGAAGAAGCTTTACAACATGGAATCTTGAAGAGGTTCCCCAAAATTGCTTCTAACTCTAGACAAAACCCTCGCTATCGGCTCAAGAGGGGTAGGAACAAGTATGCCCAATCTTGGCTTGACCATTAGAGGATAAAGGAGGATATCATCTTAGATAAGAAGAATAATATTAAAAATACTTACTTCCAAATTTAAGGATAAGTTGTGGAATGATAAGGATCTAAAGTGTTAGCTCCCTATAATACTAGTGTATCCCGTTATTGTTATTGTAGCCCCCTTATTGTTATTGTTGTGCTCATGTATTCCTCATACTGTTATAATTTTTCTCCATAGAAGCCCACTATTGTTATTGTTGTGCCCTTACATTATTATTGTTATGTAGGCTCTGCTTACATTGGGACCCCTTAGACTCAAAAATATAGAAAGTAGGTTTTTATCGTTTGAATCATCCAAGAATTGCTCATTTATGTAATTTAAAGGAGTTTTACCCCTTGAATTGGTTGATTTGTAAGTCGTTGATCTATATTTTCTTCTATTTTGTGAGTTGGTTTCATAACATTTGGTATCATAGATTGGGATTCTAGGGTTTCTCTTCTTCAAAAATGTCATCGTGACATTTTCGCTCAAATTTTTTTTCTACAAGGCTTCAAATCTGAAATGTTTACCACGCAGAGGAAAAATCTTGATGAACGTCGTTTCAACGTTTTGGACCTTGGTTTGCAATATTTTCATAAATATAATCTGTGGAAGTTAGGGCTTGTGCAGGCTCCAAAATTTCATCTCAAACAGGTGACCAAGGGAAAGATTCATAACTTTCGTTTCTGGCATCGGATTGGAATTCTATAAAAAGTGGTCAAAATTTCATGGAATTTAGTTTTCTTTGTATCAATTTCAGTGCTAAAGGTTGAAACAGTGACACGTGGCACACCGTCCAAGTTCTCTCTACCGAACCGTCCATAATTAAGACATTGTGGGAAATCGGGCATAACTTTGTCCTAAAGAATCCAAATTAGGTCTGACCTATAGCATTGGAAAGAAGACTCAGAGGGCTATTACAAGACAAAAGTTCAAATTTTGGGGATACTAATCACAGAGATACATGCATTTCAATATCGAGCTCCTCAAAAGAAAAAAAGAAGATGTCTTTTGTTTTTAAAAATTGCATAACTTTTGTTTAAAAAAATTCAGTTTGAAGTGATTCCAAAGGGAATATTGAAACATTGATATTAGCATTGGTTTATGTTGATGCAGGAGCATCATGCTTAATTTTCATTTTGTATTTGGATGATTTAGGGGGTGAAATTTTTTTATTATTTTATAAATTATGCACATTTTAAATAAATTAAGAGAAAAATCTGAGTGTGAGGTTTATTGTAAATATTCTTTTAATAAATTGAGGATATGAGTGGAGTTAGGTTCGATAGATATTTTAGGGATTAGTAACTCCTTAAGTGGAACTTAATTGAGTCAAAGGAGGGATAAATATATTTTAGGATTTGGTTGAGATATTTGTGGAGGAAATCATGGATTGAAATTAATCCACAATTATGTATAAATATGAGGTTTGTGTGGGTATGGAAAACAGAGAGATATAGAGAGAAATGGTGTGAGAGTTTATGTAAAGGGGCAAGATCCGAGAGGCCAACAATTGTAATATTCGGCCAATAAAAGTGTTATATAGTCATTATCACAGTTTATGAAAGCATTTAGTTTATTCACTATTCTGATTCAGCTTTTGTTTATTTGCCTCTGTTACACATCATACACATTATACCATACAGTAGTTAAAATTCCCTTGAAGTGCCATTGCATTGTAGGTAATTAACACATGATAACGCATTGGATTGTCATGTGAATTAGAAAGGGAATTGTGGAGATATGAATGTGAATGCCGAAGAATTGAAAGCGGATTCATTGTGGGATAAGTTACGGATTTCACAAATCGATATTGGATGCAAACACTCCCATACCACTTCACACCCAAGCCTCGTGTGGCTGCAATTTGAGCTAGCATACATACGTAATCACATAGCTTTTAATCAACAATGAAATATTAAAGTTTGATGACAGCGTTTAATTGAAAATTGCAGAGTTTCAGATTTCGTAGATAGATATCCTATGCATACAGTCATGCTTGGAATATACTATTTTAGTTTAATGCAATGAATTTTTTTTTTATAACGTTGGATTATTTGAAGACTTTGTTAATCGTTGTCTGGCAATCCAAGAACGCGTGAACTCTATTTTTCTGCATACAATCTAATATGTCTAGCATGCCTGCATAATTTTGGTATCAGAGCCATGGAAGAGTTATGAGATACTAGGGATTTAACACTGGAATTGAAAACTGAGTGTGTCGGAATATGAATAACAAATTCATGCTGCAAATAATGTAGATTTGCTATCTGGGTGCCCAACCTTGCAAAAAAAAAAATATTTTGGATCTATTTGTGGAGTTGCAGATCTACACTAGCAATGTCATAATGCTACTATATTGAGTTTCATGGGTGTATTTGTTGGAAATATTGTCATTGATGGCAAAGGAGCATAAATGAGTAGCACCAAGACAAGGGAGAAGATCAAATTAAGAAAGGCCACTAATTAGAATATCAGGCCAGAAAAGAACTCCTATGTAAATATTTACTGTTAATACAAAGAACAGGTGCCAAATTCATTGATTGAATGCTTGATTCAGTTTTAACATGAGTGAAAATCATGTTTTGGTACAATATATATGTATGCAGATGAATTGGGAAAAGTCAAAGGGAAGATATGAGACTATTGGTTTAAGAAGTGTAACATTCAATGAAATAGTGGCAGAAGCAGAAATATCTGGTTAACGGAATAACTTAGGGAACATAGGAGCAGAATGAAATGAGAGCACATAAATCATTGGATCTGAAGGATCAACGAATGAAATCTAAAGGCGAAATGTGGAATGTATGAAGAAACGAGTGGATACAATTGAAACATGTGTTCATAAACATTATGAGTGGTTTCACGAACCGGCGGTGGCATTCGCGTGCATATAAAGTGGTAAGTGGTAAAAGCTGAAATGAATGCGATAGACCTCTGGAAGTGACATGTCCCAAAGAAATACCACCTATTTCATGCAACTTTTGAGCGATAATTCGACAGGGTTAATTGAACGTGATAGCCGTTCGATCATTGAAAATTGAGATCTGGCGATGTTCGCATCAAAAGTTGTGCAGAGGTTAAAAAAAGGTGTGGGACCGGTGTCATAGAGTTGAATAGTGCATCTTATGATCACGGTTAAATGTTGATCTGGGATCAACGGTACCGCAGGGGTACAAACAGCCTGATAGTTAAACCAAGGGGGTGCCTCCGCAGTTGACCCACCCATCGGGCATTGACCGCAGATCGACGGTTGTCATTCACTGCAATAGCACAAGCCTGATGATGATTCTGTACCAAGGAGTGCCTCTGTAGTGCTGTGAACTGGGACCCTCTCTCCTAAATCCCATAAGTACAGTCGTCGGATATATGAGCAATTAGATCAACGGTGTAAAAGGTACATTGAAATAAAATTGTGGGCCCGTAAATATTTATATGGTCCTTTTGGGATTTAAACCATAGAGTTGAGAATCATAAGCGGACATGATATTATGTTAGGGCCTAAGTATTAATCGGAAGTGCTAACAGTAATGAGGATTGTAGATCTGGATAGATCAATGGTGATGATTGCAATGGCAGAGATCAGATCACATATCAAGCATCACAAGTGAATGTGATAGCCGCTAGTTATATGAGCAAAGATACGATGTGATGTGATTGCATATCACAATTGGGGCAGGAGAAATATCACACAAACATAGTGGTCACAGAAAATGCGTAGTGCGATGTAATGACGTAGGGATGACATGGCAAGTGACGTGGCCGCTGATGTGGAAATGACCCCACAAATCACAAATAAATCAAGGTGACGTGGCAAGATGACGTGGCAGTGACGTGGAGATGACGTGGCAAGGTGACGTGGCTCGATGACATGGAGATGATGTGGACCTGGCCCACATATCGCAAATCGCAAGATCAAAACGGTGAAGATCGTAAGATCAAGGTTGAATCACCGAAATGAAAAATGCGATAAGAGTGCCAGATGTGATGCAACTTCAAAGAAAAACCCCAAAGGATTTCAAATCCGAAGGTATAAGGTTTCCCTTTGAGAAATCGCGTCGACGATTGGAAGAGCTATGCATATAAAGAAGCACATGGGAACGCCGAAATGTGAAGTAGCGATAGAGTCCAGTGGGATCCATCGCATATCTCATATTGCAATCAGCGATTCTTATGTGATAAGAATTCACAAGTTATAGATGTTGTGATGCGAAGTAGCTATAAAGTCCAGTGGGACCCATCGCATATCGCATATCGGGAGATCAAATGGACGAAGGCACATGGATAACTGGAATCACCGAAATGTGATAAAGAGGGCGGACACGATGAAGACCAAAGCTGAAGCCTAAAGCATTTCAAGTCTGGAAGTATGTGGATCTCCTTCGTTAAATCGTTTCGAAGAGAAAAAAGAGGATTATAATTTAAAAAAAATAAAAGTATGAACAAAGGTAGAAAGGCTTGGGTAAGGACTCGACACAGAGAAAAAGGCAGAACTGGATGTTTAGAAGAGCGGTGAAGGTTGAACGCTGTGGGCACGAGAAAAAGAGACATGTTCGGGCAAAAGGAGATATGATGACACTATTAGAAACACAATAGAATGGGTCAAGTCTGACAAAATGAAAAATTATGTAGTAGAGCTAGATTATAATAGCAGAAACTGAAGAGACAGTGACAGCAGCAGAAAAGACAAATGTATGGTGAACCAAGAGCTAAAATGGCTGAGTGAAATGTATTATTGTATCTATAAATGTAAATGATTTAATTATTTTTATTGTATGTGATGCAAAGGCAAGTCTCCGTAGGCAAAGCAAATCTCCACTGTAATACACAAAAATATACATTCTGTTATATTATTCTGAATGTGCTAGACAAGAAAATGAGAAGGGGTAAGGCAAAGAGTCATACCTGTTCATTTTGAATTCCCTGTGGAATGAAAATAGTTATGAGCTGATCCCTGTAAATAATGTTACCAGCATATGCATAAAAAGGTTGAGATAATGAAGAAAGAAGTGAGGAAGAGTAAGAAGAAGAAGGAGTAGACAGAGAAGCTGTGAAGGTCCAAGGAAAAAGGCAGATATGAAGGGTGGAGGACAGCAGTGAAGAAGGAATATAACAGAGCTGATATCCAGGTAAATCAACATGTGTTTTCATAGTAGTGTGAGAAAGTTGGTGCTTCCATATCAAGTTGTAGCTTGATAGATGTCTAGTTGTAGCTGGCTGAGGTAGGAGCCTCCTGTAGGTTGTAGCCTGCAGAAAATAGATAGGAGTTGGAGCTTCCTTGCAAGTTTTAGCTTGCAGAATTGAGGTAGTAGCCTGTTGTAGATTGGAGCCTACAGAAAACCAGTGGTGAGAGGGATTTGGAGCTTTCCTTTGCATCACAAAAATAATAAGAGGTGGTTTTATCCTTTATGGGTTGCCACTTATATCTGTTGTCTATGTGCATGATGATTATGTGTTGATATTATGCATTTAATCTTCTTAATACTTGCTGCTCACTTATTAAGATTGTTGTTCCATTGAATATTTAGTTGATCACAAAATGAAGATGTAAATAAGTGTAAAAGAAAGTTTTACAAGACCATGATTGCATTAAACTGATTCACCCCCCCTCTCAGTTTAACCAAGGGTTCAACAATTGGTATCAGAGCCAAGTTCCTTCTGTAACAGTTTAGCAATTGGAAGGAGATCCTAGGTCCCCAAGATGGCTAGTCTAGAAGGATGCTCAACAAATAAAGCCCCTTTGTTCACTGGTACAAATTATGCCATCTAGAAAATAAGAATGAGGACATACATAATATCTCTAAGAATAGAAGTTTGGGCTGCTGTGGAATTGGGATATGCCCCAAAGGAGTCTGACTCAGAGAAATATGCCAAAATAGATTTTGTAGCTAATGCAAAAGCCATGAATGCTCTCTTAAGTGGTTTGTGTGAGGAAGAATTTATCAGAGTAATGCACAAAAATACTACCAAAGAAATATGGGATACATTGGAAAGTATCCATGAGGGAGATAAAAAGGTGAAGGCTATCAAGCTGCAAGTCTATAGAGCTCAATTTGAAATATAAAAATGAATGAAGAAGAAGATGTTTCCAGCTTATTCTTAAGGGTTGCAGAAATTGTGAATAACATGAAGGCTCTACGAGAAACCATTAGAGAATGTGTAATTGTTCAAAAGATATTGATATCTTTACCATCCAATTTTAACCGCAAGTTTTCTGCCATAGAAGAAACAACTAATTGGGAAACATTGACCATGAGCCAATTACTTGGAAACTTAACAACCTATGAGATGAGAATTTCACAGAGGAAGTCAAAGGTGAGGGAGGCAGCCTTTAAGGCAGAGAAGAGCAAAGAGGAAAGATGAGATACATGCTCCTACTCTGATGAAGAAGAGGCCAAATTTGTCAGAAGATTGGATAGAGGCTTAGGCAAGTATAAAGATAAACTTCCTTTTAAATTCTTTAGCTGTGGCAGAGTTGGGCACTATGCATCTAATTGTCCCCATAAGAAAACAAAGAATCATACTCAAGAGATAGAGAAAACCAAAAAAAATAACTGACAGAAAGGTAAGAGATTCAATAGAAGATCATTTTATGCTCAACAAGATAGAAGTGCATCTGAAAACTCAGATGAATCCTCAAATGAAGAAGAAACCTTTGAATTTGTGTTGAGGGCCAAAGAAGAATCAGAAGGATTCCTTTTAGAAGAGGAGGAAGAATGTGAGGTTGATCTTGAGGGGGAACTAAGAAGTGTCGTGGAGGAAATATACAAACTTAAACTCAAGCGCATAAAACAGAAAGACATTCTCCTCAAATGTGTAAAAGAGTTACCAAATTCAGAAGACCTCATTCAATTGAAAGTAGAACTTGAAGAAGCAAAGAAGGTGGAAGACATTCTGCTAAAGCAAATTAAAGATAAACATCAGGAGCAAGATAAATTGGAAGAATAAGTGGTATGGCTGAGCAAGAAACTAGAAAACACCTAAAGGGAATTATCAATGAACACTCCTCGAATGACAAGCACTGAACAGTTGGACAAGATTTTTATTGCTCAAAGGTCTTCTCTCATAAAGGCTGGGATAGGATATGAAGGAGAAACCAGTAAGTCCAAGGTAGAAGATAACAAGAATATGATTTTTATAAAAGTTGTAAAGGATAATGAAGCAACTCAAAAAGGAACTACAGAAGCAGAAGCTGGCATGAACTTGACGTGTGATGAAACAAACAGAAACAAGCAGCAACATCAAGAGACAAAGAACGAAATGAAGAAACAGTCAACTGAAAAAGGCTCTTACAACCCTGAATATGAATTGAATAAATTCAAAAGTTGTCAAAAGAGATTCTTTCCTCCTATGAGAAATATCACTTGTTTTGTTTGCCACAAGCTGGGACATATTGCTGCATACTGTCAGACAAATATAATTGATTGCAATCGGCAAAAAATGCATAAATTGAAAAGACTACCTCAAGCAAACAAATGGAGAGGACAACCCTTCACCAAGTACACTAATCGTTTCCATTGGTATTGTTTTTTTTGTAAGGGGTTTGGCCATAAAGCCATGGAGTTCAGAACATATGGACAAAGACTAATGTTCAAAACCCCAAGGAGATTTATGAATAATGGAGAGTTTACTCGTACACATAATCCATTTAAAAATATAATCAAATGCTTTGTATGCCATAAAATCAGAAACATGTCTTCCAAATGTCCTCTCAAAGAATGTGGTCCATCTTCTCAGAAAAGGTGCCAAACCAATAGCTGCTTGCAGTGGAAAAATAATTTGAATAAGTGTGACCTAGCTCTAATAGGCCAAGATCAGAAAAGCCAATGGTATTTGGACAGTGGATGCTCAAAGCATATGACTGGAGATAGAAGCAAGTTTTTAACCTTTGATGAAAAAAAAATTGGAAATGTAACATTTGGCAATGATAAAGTAGGAAAATCAAGGGAAAGGGCTCAGTCAGTCTAAATAATGGAAGAGGAAAGGCTCAAGATATACTATTTGTGGATGGGCTGAAATCCAATCTGCTAAGCGTCAATCAAATGTGTGATAAAGGCTGTGAGGTCCTTTTTAGAGCCCAAGATTGTGAGGTAAGGTCAAGCACCAGAGGAAATACCTTGATCAAAGGTGTTAGAATAGAAAGAAATTTCTACATAATGGAAGAAGAGAGTGAAGCATGCCACATAAGAAAACTTGATGAATCATGGTTATGACATAGAAGACTGGGACACCTAAAATTTGACCACATCATCAGTCTGAGCAAGAAGAATGCAGTCAGAGATATGCCAGCAATAAAGAAGCCTTCAAATACCATATGTAAATCTTGCCAACTAGGCAAGCAGACCCGCATATCTTTCAAGACGAAAGAGATACTATCTACAAGTTGGCCTCTTCAGCTTGTACACATGGACCTGTGTGGACCTTCAAGAACTAAAGCAACAAGCGGAGAATCTTATTTCATGCTAATAATAGATGATTTTTATAGAATGACATGGGTATCATTTCTCAAATATAAATCTGAAGCACTTGAGAAATTCAAGATATTCAAGGCATTGGCAGAAAATCAAACAGGATGCAAGCTAAAGTGCATCAGATCAGACAGAGGAGGTGAATTCATAGACTATGATTATGCGGACCTATGCAATGAGCATGGGATAAAACAAAAATTTACTATTGCAGGTACACCTCAACAGAATGGAGTGGCAGAGAGGCAAAACAAGTCTGTACAACAGATTTCCAGAGCTATGATGCAAGAAAGTAACATTCCCCAAACCTACTGGGCAGAAGCAGTACACACAGCTATTCACATTCTCAACAAAGCTCATCTAAGACCAAATTGTGATAAGACTCCTTACGAATTATGTCATGGTAAACCAACATCAATCAAGCACTTTAGAGTCTTTGGAAGCAAGTGTTTCATAAAAAATAATGATGAAATACTGGGAAAGTTTGATGCAAGAGCTGATGAAGGAATATTTTTAGGATATGCATCCAAGAGTAAGGGTTACAGGTGCTACAACAAAATACTACACAAAAATATGGAAAGCATTGATGTAAGATTCGATGAAGATCTACCAAACAGAACAAGAAGCACAAGATGCAGCAATCCTCCAGATGATCATGAAGATGAGAACCAAGATAATGATGAACTGAGCAAGACAACATAAGATACTAAATTAAACTCAAAATTTCCCTCAAGACACACTCAAAAGAACAATCCAGAAGATCAAATCATTAGGGACAAGAGTGTGGGAGTCCAAACAAGAAGATATCTTGTTGAACACATAGAAGAAGTATAACTAGCCATGCTATTTCAAATAGAGCCAAAGAAGTTTGAAGAAGCCAGCAAAGAAAAAAATTGGGTAAATGCTATGAATGAAGAACTGGACCAAATTGAGAAGAAAAATACCTGGGAATTAATTCCAAGACCCACTGGGAAAAATTTCATTAGCACAAAATGGATATTCAAGAATAAGATGAATGAACAAGGGAAGGTAATCATAAATAAAGATAGACTTGTATGCAAAGGATATTCACGAATTGAAGGTCTTGATTATGATAAAACCTTTGCCCCTATAGCCAGAATGGAAGCAATTAGAATGTTTTTGGCCTTTGTATGCTATCATGATTTCAAGGTATATCAAATGGATGTGAAGTCTGCCTTCCTGAATGGAGATCTAGAGGAAGAAATCTACATGAAATAACCTGAAGGATTATCATTAACAGATAAACATGACTATGTTTGCAGATTAAAGAAAGCCTTATATGGTCTGAAACAAGCTCCTTGTGCATGGTAATCAAGGCTTGAAAAATACCTACAAAAACAAGGATTCAAGAAAGGAGGAGTAGACAACAATTTGTACATAAAGGCTAATGAAAATGAACTCTTAATTTTAGTAGTATATGTAGATGACATCATGTTTGGAAGCAACAAAGATGAGTTAGCAAAAGGATTTGCTGAAGAAATGAAATCAGAGTTTGAGATGTCAATGATTGGAGAGCTCACCTTCTATTTAGGACTTCAAATTCAACAAAAGAAACAGGAATATTCACTTCGAAAGAAAATTACTTAAGAGAAATGTTGAAAAGGTTTCAAATGGAAGACTGCAAACCTACGTCAACTCCTATGATCACTGGATGCAAACTATGTGCTAATGGTGCATCAATAGATGTAGATCAAAAACTTTATAGATCCATGATAGGAAGTTAGCTATACCTAACAACTTCTAGACCAGACATTATGTTGGCAGTAGGACTTGTGGCAAGATATGAAGCAACACCAAAACAAAATCATTTACTTGCGGTCAAGAGAATATTTGGATATCTACAAGGTACTTCACATTATGGCCTATGGTATCCAAAAGGAAAAATCTTCACATTGATAGCATACACAGATGCAAATTGGACCAGCTGTGTGGATGACAGGAAAAGCACAAGTGGAGGTGCATTTTATTTGGGAAAAATTCTGGTGGCATGGCTAAGCAAGAAGCAAACTTCTATCTCTCCATCTACATCAAAAGCAGAATACATAGTAGCAGCAGTATGTTGCACACAAGTAATGTGGATGAAACAAACTCTCGAAGACATGAAGGTAAGCATTGATGAACCTATTTCTATCAAATGTGACAATACAAGTGCAATAAGTATATAAAAAAATCTTGTACTTCATTCAAAAACAAAGCACATCCCAATAAAGTACCACTTCCTCAGAGAACAAGTAGCAAAAAAATTAGTGAAGTTGGAATATGTTCCAACTAAGGAACAAAAAGTAGACATATTCACAAAACCTCTCGCTAAAGAACCATTCGAATATCTAAGAGACAAAATAGGGGTAGTGTCTACAGATGTTACTCTCTAACATGATCAGAAATCAGAAATTTTTATAAAAAAAAAGAGGGTTGCATACAAGAAACATGATCAGTGCAGAAGATAAGTGATAGTCAATATTAGATAAGAAAGCACCATTCTAGGGGGATACAGTCAATAAAATTTGTCAGAAAAGAGCTAGAGCAATGGAGCAATGCATGGAACAGGTAATCAAGATCAGAGTATTATGAAAAGATAGAACCCACACTAGGAAAAGTGCAACCCTTTGCCATTGATGTCAAAGGGGGAGGAAAAGCAAGCAAAATAAGAAAGGGTCTTCTATAAAGCAGGTAGAGGAAGAAAGAAAAGATTCTTCTCAGAATGAAAGGGGGAGGAAGTCTTGAAGGAAGTATGGGAGTATTGGTGGTTGTGTTGCCATCAATGCCAAAGGGGGAGAATGTTGGAAATATTGTCATTGATGACAAAGGAGCACAAAGAAGCAGCACCAAGACAAGGGAGTAGATCATATTAAGAAAGGCCAATAATTAGAATATCAGGCCAGAAAAGAACTCCTATGTAAATATTTATTGGTAATACAAAGAACAGGTTCCAAATTCATTGATTGAATGCTTCATTCAGTTTTAACTCAAGTGAAAATCAGGGTTTGGCACAATATATATGTATGCAGTTGAATCAGGAAAATTCAAAGGGAAGTTATGAGATTGTGTGTTTAAGAAGTGTAAAATTCAATGAAATAGTGGCAGAAGCAGAAATCTCTGGTTATCGGCATAACTTAGGGAACATAGGAGCAGAATGAAATGAGAGCACAACAATCGTTGGATCTGAAGGATCAACAAACTAAATCAAAAGGCGAAATGCAAAATGTATGAAGAAACGAGTGGATCCGATTAAAACAGGTGTTCATAAATAGTATGAGTGGTTTCACGAACCGGCAGTGGTATTCTCTTGCATCTAAAGTGGTAAGTGGTAAAAGCTGAAATGAACGCGATAGACCTCCAGAAGTGACACGTCGCAAAGCAATACCACCTATTTCGCGTGACTTTTGAGCGATAAGTTGCCGGGGTTAATTGAACGCGATAGTCATTTGATTATCGACAATTGAGATCTAAAGATGTTCGCATCAGAAGTTGTGCAGAGGTTAAAAAAAGGTGTGGGACCGGTGTCACAGAGTTGAACAGTGCATCTTATGAGCGTGATTAAACGTTGATCTGGGATCAACAGTACTACAGGGGCACAAACAGCCCGATAGTTAAACCAAGGGTCTGCCTCCGCTGTTGACCCGTCGATCGGGCGTTGACCGCAGATCGACGGTTGTCATTCACTGCGGCAGCACAAGCCCGATGATGATTTCGTACCAAGGAGTGCCTTTGGAGTGCTATGAACTGGGACCCACTCTACTAAAGAACGAAAGTACAGTAGTAAAATATATGAGCAATTAGATCGACGATGTAAAAGGTACGTTGAAATAAAATTGTGGGCCTGTAAATATTTATATGGTTCTTTCGGGGTTTCAACCATAGATTTGAGAATCATAAGTGGAGATGATATTATTCTAGAGCCTAATTATTAATCAGAAGTGCCACCAGCAATGAGGACCATAGATCTGGACAGATCAACGGTGATGATCGCAACGACGGAGATCAGATTGCATATCAGACATCACAAGAGAATGCGATAACTACTGGATAGATGAGAAAATATGCGATGTGATGGATGTGATGCAATGCGACCGCATATCGCAATCGGGGCAGGAGAAAAATCGCACAAACACAGTGGTCACAGAAATGCGAAGTGAGATGTAATGACATGGGGATGACATGGCAAGTGATGTGGCAGCTGATGTGGACCTGACCCCATAAATTAAAAATAAATCAAGATGACATGGCAAGATGATGTGGCAGTGATGTCGCAATTACGTGGCAAGGTGACATGTCACGATGACATGGAGATGACATGGACCTGGCCCACATATCGCAAATTGCAAGATTGGAAGGGTGAAGATCATAAGAGCAAGGTTGAATCACCAAAATGCGAAATACGATAAGAGTTCTAAATGCGATGCAACTTCAAAGAAAAATTCTAAATGATTTCAGATCCGAAGGTATAAGGTTTCCCTTTGAGAAATCGCATTGGCAATTGGAAGAGCTATGCATAGCAAGAAACATATGGGAACGCTGAAATGCAAAGTAGCGATAGAGTCAAGTGGGACCTGTCACATATCACATATCACAATCGACGATGCTTATGTGATGATAATTCGCAAGTTATAGAAGCTGCAATGCGAAGTAGAGATAAAGTCAAGTGGGACCCATCGCATATCGCTTATCGGGAGATCATATGGACGAAGGCACATGGATAACTGGAATCACCGAAATGCAATAAAGAGAGTAGACGCGATGAAGAGTAAAGTTGAAGCCTAAAGAATTTCAATTCCGGAAGTATGTGGATTTCCTTTGTTAAATCGTTTCAGAGAGAAAAAGAGGATTATAACGTAAAACAAAAGGAAAAGTATGAACGCGGGTAGAAAGGCTCGGGTAAGGACCCGACATAGAGAAAAAGGAAGAACCTGATGTTTAGAAGAGTGGTGAAGGTTGAAATTTGTGGGCACGAGAAAAAGAGGCATGGTTGGGCAAAAGGAGATATGATGAAACTGTTAGAAACACAATAGAATGGGTTAAGTCAGACAAAATGAGAAGCTATGCAGTAGTGCTAGACTATAATAGCACAAACTGAAAAGACAGTGACAGCAGCAGAAAAGACAAGCGTATGGCAAACCAAGAGCTAAAAGGGCTGAGTGAAATGTATTATTGTATCTGTAAATGTATATTATTTAATTATTTTTATTGTATGTGATGCAAAGGCAAGTCTTCATAGGCAAAGAAAAACTCCACTGTAATACACATATATATACATTCTGTTATATTATTCTAAATGTGCTAGACAAGAAAATGAGAAGGGGGAGGGCAAAGAGTCATACCTGTTCATTTTGAATTCCCTGTGGAATTCAAACAGTTATGAGGTGATCCTTATAAATAATGTTACCATCATATGCATAAAAATGTTGAGAGAATGAAGAAGGAAGTAAGGAAGAGTAAGAAGAAGAAGGAGCAGATAGAGAAGTTGTGAAGATCCAAGGAAAAAGGAAGATATGAAGGGTAGAGGATAGCAGTGAAGAATGAATATAACAGAGCTGATATCTAGGTAAATCAGCATGTGTTTTCATAGTAGTGTGAGGAAGTTGGTGCTTTCATATCAAGTTGTAGCTTCATAGATGTCCAGTTGTAGCTGGCTGAGGTAGGAGCCTCTTGTAGGTTGTAGCCTGTAGAAAATAGATGGGGGTTGGAGCTTCCTTACAAGTTGTAGCTTGAAGAATTGAGGTAGTAGCCTCCTGTAGGTTGGAGCCTACAAAAAATCAGTGGCGAGAGGGAGTTGTAGCTTGCCTTTGCATCACAACAATAATAAGATGTGGTTTTCTCCCTTATGGGTTTCCAATTATATCTGTTGTCTATGTGCACGATGATTATGTGTTGATATTCTGTATTTAATCTACTTAATACCTGCTGCTCACTTATTAAGATTGTTGTTCCATTGAATATTAAGTTGATCACAAAATGAAGATTTAAATAAGTGTAAAATAAAGTTTTACAAGACCATGATTGCATTAAATAGATTCACCCCCCCTCTCAGTTTAACCAAGGGTTCAATAGTATTTCTGCATAGTTTGGAGGTATGCTGCAAATACAACCCACAACGATCTCCCACAAGGTAGAAAATGATGTTTCTTTTTAATATGGATAATTAAAATGTGCATTTAGGATCCCATGAACTATGAGATTTCATTGATCAGATCATCCTGCGGTTAAGGAAAAATAAAAATTAAAAGCTCTGGACTATTTTTATTGAGCATGGGTTTTTGAGCATTGATTTTTTTTTTTGGATCTTCGCATCCACTTCGGTGGTGACAAGCTGTTTTTCACCGATTTTTTTCATATCCAATATGGGTATTTCCAGATCTTCTCACTTGTATTCAAACGTTGTATAATCTAAATTTCATCTGGGTGACTCCAAGTTGAAGCTGCTGATGTGGAGCTCAGATCTATTTCTTTGGCAATGCAGCCACTGATGCTAAAGCAAACAGACTAACCACAATCGCTACTAAGATCACGAAAAATAGAACAAAAGTGGATAACAATCCATGAATTTTGAGAAGATTTAAAATTGTGGCAATTTTTTGTATTGCGTTGTGTGTATTTTTTTTTTGTGGACACCATGTATTGCATTGTTGGGATCTGCATCGAATACTTGTTGTGGAAGTGCCAGTGTCAAATGGTGTGAGACCTGAAAGAGTTGACAAAGAAAATCCATTGTCTTTTTTATTGCTGTTGCTATAAAAAGACAAGAGTAGAATCGCTATTCCGGTTAAAGGAGTTGCCTATTGGGTGTTGCAATATAAAAATAAAGAGAAATATGTTTCCTTCTCCATTGGGAACTTTCCCAAGTACCGTTTGGTTGATACAAGTCTTCCATTTACAGAAACTTTCTCAATGGAAGGGAGAGGTACTGATATGTTGGGAATAAGCTTTTTCGCTTACCAAATGTAGCCCCATAGTTGTGTTCTGTTTGAAGCTCGTTCAAGTAAAGAATGAAATTGATCTATGGATTCTGTTGTCAAAGGATAGAGAATACAAAGAATTTCTGCTTACTTTGATAAGAAAACATCAATCCTGAGCTCTATTATCTCTGTCAGTCAGGGAAAATTTATGTTAGATTAGTTATATGGTTGATCAAAAGGGTGAAAAAACTCTATCTGCTACTATAAGATAGAGTTTTAGACATGTCTACAAAATAAGGATCATTAGACTGTTGTATAAACTATAATGAGGATCTTGCTATGAGTGCCAAGCAAAAAGGAGCCAAATTCTGCCAGGAATATAAGAGAGAGGGGTTGGATCATTTCACCCACAAGGAGATTCCAAGGTAAGTGCTCATTGAATGAATCAATATTCATTTATTAAATGTATTTTTAAAATTTGGATGATTCAAATTTCCCTTGCCATACTCAAGAAGTTAATTTTTTTGTAAATATTATGAAAGAGTGAAATCAATCCAAAGTATAAGAAATGGAATTGGAATCCATCTCAGAAATTGATGTGCAAATATGGCTCGAGTGTGGTTTGTGTTTGTTGCGGCTGGAGAAATATGTTGATGCCACCATGTTAAAAGAAAGCTTTGGAAAATTCCTATGAATGAATTGTTTTGTGCACTGAAGAGAGACGGTGTTACATGAGAACTGTCACTGCAAAGAAGGAGCTGCATAGAATTACAAAAAAACTGTCTGTGCCAAGATGTTGAGTGTGTTGAAGAGGTTATGGTATGTTTTTGTACAATTTCGATGAAGGGCATGATAATATTCACAGTGATAAGAATGACATAGAGGCATGAAATCTGGAGAGTTGAAATTGCAAAGAAAAGGTTTATTAAATAACCTTGAAGGGAACGTAATGTATGAAAATTGATTTCCAAAAGGTATTTTAAGTGTTGAAAATTAAATGGATTATTTTATTTTCATCACACAATAAATCTTGGGAAAAGTGGATTGCATTTCGATTTAAAGGCTTAAGTATCATGTGAGTAAAATAAAGTGATAATGGGAGATGATATAATTAGTGACATGATATTATCATAAGAATGGAGTATGAGAGAGAGTGAATATTTTACATCATGACATTTTATTAAGGGTGGATGTTCATTGGTATATTATATAACTTGAATCAGAGTCAAAATATCCACTATTGTAATTATTAGTCCAAGCTTTGAAGTCAAATAAGATGTTAAGGTCAAATGAAGAAATTTGGATAGCTTGAGTCAAGTTAAACCATTGAGTTATTGTACAAAAGGATGCATTTTTCATCCAAACAAAGGGTTGATGTCAAGTCTGGAGTGAAAGAGTCTTAAACCAAGTCAAGGGTTTGAATGTAAATGGGTGCATTATCGGTGGAGCCCAACACCTAAAGAGTTGGTTATTGTAATGCAATCATTACTGCAGTTGCTGTTTACAGCAAAGAGGAGAAAGAGAGTTTCCCAGAAATGATTCCAAGATAGAAAACTGAAAGATACCGAGCGTAGGAAGAGAGATTGCATTGTCGGATGGAAAGTATGAAGGCTTGCTAAAAAGGGGATTGAATGCAATCCACAAGTGAACAAATGAAGTTCGCAAAGGAGGAGAAGATGACTGTTGGTAGTCATTTCATAGGTTCAAAGAAATACCACTATAGAAGAAAGAAGAAGGAATTTGCCAAGGCAAATGGCATATTGAATTAGTTGACTGATGAAGAATATGAGAGGGATAAGGCTGAGATAGGAGTTCATCTTGAGTTATTGATGGCATTGTTGCAGGAAAATACGAAATACCAGAGACATGGTTGGACCATGAGGAAGAAATTGAAATGGTAGAGACTACAAGTAAAGAGGAATCAACAGGGAAATATGCAGTTAACAGAAGAGCTGAGGAAGCTCGAGCAGATGATGAGTGTGCAATTGAGATGTGAAGAACTTAGAGAAGCTGAGTTGAAAATGGAAGTTTCCGTTTGTGGACCAGAATAGGGTGAAATTCTTGGTGAAGAGATTAATGAGAAATATCTCATGAACTATTAGAATAGTTCAGAAAAATTTGAAGATGTGTTGGCAAGAGAAGCAGATGAGGCTATGAAGCCTTGTATTTTTAAAGCTCATAGTTTGTGTATGTTTGCAGGATGCGCAGAAGATGGTGGATAGTCTGGTGAAACTATCACAAAGATGAATGAAACTCTTGAGTTGAAGTATGATGGAGAATTCCTTTCAGAGGAGGAAGGTACTGATTTTTTGTAGCAGAAAGAATTCATAGATGAATTACTGTTTGGGGTAAGACAACCTGTTAAAGCTGTTGTAGAGCAGAAACATAATGAAAATGCCATAGTGATATTCCAAGGAGGTAAACAAATGAATTTTTTTAATGAAATTAATGAAAGAATTTTGCAATGTGATGATACAGGAAAAAAAATACCTCACGAAGATTTCTAGGAGAAAAATGAAACTGATAATGAAGGTTGTGATAAAATTCTGGGAAGATTTCACATGAAAATAGAGTTCTTGGAACGATGGCTCAAGAAACCTGAAGGAGAAATGAAGCTTGTAGAACCTGATAAAGAAGAGATTGTAGTTGTCGTGCATGATAAGGAGGAAATGTTTCTAAATTTTATAGAGTTAAGTGAATTCTTTGACTCTTCAAATAATAATGTGGTTGTAGGTACAAAAGGAAACATAAATAAATATGATGTTGAAATCAGATAAAATGAGCAAAAAGTCTTTGAAGATGAGATGAAAGATCAGGAGCAACAAGAAAGTTATGTCCTTAGAGACATAAAGGAAACAGAAGTATTAATCCAGCAAGATAAATATGAAAGAGCCAGTAATTCAAAAGAGGATTTACTGAAATCCAGAAGGTCTATGATGGGATATTGGTGCTTGAATCATCAAAATATTTTGAAAGGTATTATCTTTTTAAAACTAATAATTTGTTGATGAATGCATGTATGGCATCGGATGAGAAAGTTGTTACTATAGGAGAAATCAATGACTATAGTTGTGATCAAGTAGAAGTTCTTGATTATTCTTCATTTCAGAAATTTGAGTGTTCAATGCAGCCAGAGATAGAAGCATCAAACAAAGAGGAATTACTCCGAGAAATTGGCGAAAGAAATTGTTGGAGAGGCCGACGAAATCCGGTTGATAGAGTGATTAATGCTAATGTACAACTAGTTCGAGATTCTTTCAAATTTTGGATACTAGAAGAATGGGTATCAGTAATTTTACACAAGTCTGTAATTTTTGAAACAAATATGATGTGGTATGGAAAAGTGAGAGTTACATTCAATAGTATTCTGAAAATACTATTCTGGAAATTTTGTGCAAAATTACAAAATGGAGTTGATAGTTTGGAATCCTGGAGCAAGCAAGTCATTGAGACTTGTGGTTGTCGCATTATTACAGAAAAGGGATAAACCTCATAGACAGGAGTCTATGGAAACTTCTCTACATGGGGAGTCTGATGCAGGAGCATCTTGCTTAATTTTCATTTTGTATTTGGATGATTTAGGGGGTGATGTTTTTTTTATTATTTCATAAATTATGCACATTTTAAATAAATTAAGAGAAAAATCTTAGCGTGAGGTTTATTGTAAACATTCTCTTAATAAATTGAGGATATAAGTGGAGTTGGGTTGGATAGATATTTTAGGGATTAGGAACTCCTTAAATGGAACTTAGTTGAGTCAAAGGAGGGATAAAGATATTTTAGGATTTGGTTGAGATATTTGTGGAGGAAATCATGGATTGAAATTAATCCACAATTATGTATAAATATCAAGTTTCTGTGAGAATGGAAAATAAAGAGATATAGAGAGAAATGGTGTGAGATTTTATGTAAAGGGGCGAGAGCCGAGAGGCCAACAATTGTAATACTTGGCCAATAAAAGCTTGATATAGTCATTATCGCAGTTTATGAAAGCATTTAGTTTATTCACTATTCTAATTCAGATTTTGTTTATTTTCCTCTATTACATATCATACACATTATACCATACAATAGTTAAAATACCCTTGAAGTGCCATTGCATGCAGGTACTTAACGCATGATAACGCATTGCATTGTCATGTGAAGTAGAAAGGGAATTGTGCAGATCTGAATGTGAATGCTGAAGAATTGAAAGTGAATTCATTGTGGGATAAGTTACATATTTCACAAATCGATATTGGATGCAAACACTCCCATACCACTTCGCACCCAAGCCTCGTGTGGCTGCAATTTCAGCCGACATACATACATAATCGCATAGCGTTTAATCGACAGTGAAATATTCAGGTTTGATGACAGTTTTTAGTTGAAAATTGCAGAGTTTCAGATTCTATAGATAGATATCCTATGCATATAGTCATGCTTTGAATATACTGTTGTAGTTTAATGCGATGTATATATTTTTTATAATGTTGGCTTATTTGAAGACTGTTTTAATCGTTGTCTGGTAATCCAAGAACGCGTGAACTCTTTTTTTCGGAATACAATCTGATATGTGCAACATGCTTGCATCATCTATAATTCCTCCCAAAAATAATTACATACCAATTAAGCCCTCAGAAAGCTTTACTATGACACATGAAGAGCAAGAAGTGCAACATGATATATCAAAATTACGAGACCAAGTGCAACCAATTTCGCTGTCACAAAAAGTAACAAAAAATGAAATGGAAGCTAAGATGGAGGATTTGAAGAAAGGCATGGAAGCTAAGATGGCTGGTTTGAATAATGGAATGGATGGCATGGAAGATAATATTTATGGTATAGAAGAAAAAAATTAAGTAGACATGGAAGGTTTGAAGGAAGTTTTGACAAAGTTGCTACAAGAAATTATTCTTAATGGGAAAAGGGTTGTAGATGAAACTCATGATGAGAAAAAAAAAATGTTAATCATGATTTCATAGACTCTAATGTTGGATTTAAGACCCACCATATTCCAAAGATCGACATGAGGAATTTTGAGGAAAAATATTTGATAACATGGATACTATAAATGGAGCAATACTTTTGAGCTCCATAATGTGCAACACACACAAAAGTTACACATTGCAACTTTATGTTTAGAAAAAAATCAGTTTGTATGGTTTCGATAGCTTTTTTCTTGTAAAAAACTTGTCACTTGGTCAATTTTTAGGGAGGAAATGATAGAAAAATATGATAATACAAAGAGAAACACCTTCTTTAGCCAATTGATAAATATCCAACAAAAGGGTTCAATGATGGAGCACATTGAGGACTTCTGAAATTGAATATAAGGTTAAATAATATTCCGGAGGAACATAGGATTGATTTCTTCATAGGGAATTTAAAGGATAACATCCAACATGAGGTTCACCTTCGGGAACCTGATTCATCGGAAAATTTATTCATGGTGGCAAGAAAAATTGAAAGAAAAGTTATGGAAACAAGGAAGTTTATACCAGTCACAACTATAAAGATGGAAATTTTATTTCTCCTAGCCATCCACAACCTACAAGGTTGACACCATAACAATTGGAGGAAAAAAGAGAAAAAGGAATTTTTGTATAGTTGTGATAGAAAATACACTAAAGGTCATAAGTGCACCGAGAATAAATTATTTTACATAGATTGTTTAGAGGAGAAAGAAAATGAATAAGAAACATCAAAAGAGGAGGATATGCACTAGGAACCAACTCCAGAGAAGGAATAAATGAATCCAACCATATCTGATAATTCATTGCTAGGAATTACCACTCCTCAAACTCTCAAGATTGAAGGATGTATCAAGAAAAGAAGGTAATATTGTTGATTGATTCATGTAGTACACATAATTTTATTCTTTTTAAGATAGCCAAGGAATTGAATTTCTTCCTATATCCAGCACCATAATGTCAAGTGATGGTTGCAAATGGAGGAACTATAAATTTCTCCAGAAATTTCGATAATATCAAGCTAACCATAGGGGAATATGTATTGAATAGTCCAATGCTTTCTATTCCAATTGGTGTTGTTGATGTTGTATTAGGAGTCCAACGGTTAAAATCTTTGGGGACTATATTTTTTAATTCTTTAGAACTTTTATTGAAATTGTTTTGCGATGGAAAGGAAGTTGAATTACGAGGTATCGAAGGGAAACTGGTAAGGATAATTAGCTCTAATTTCATGACAAATATTTTTAAGAAATAACAACGAGGATTAAATGCACAATTATTCTCACTACAAGTTCAAACGTCGAAATCCTCTATTTCTCTAGATATCCAAAAAGTTTTGTACAATCATTCCAAGGTGTTTGAGGCTCAAAAAAGCCTCCCACCTATTCATGACCATGATCATTCTATTCATTTGATTCTAGGAAATTTTCCTCCAAACATCAGGCCTTACAGATGTCCCTATGCCCAAAAGAGCGAAATTGAACATATGACTGCAAAAATGTTAGAGGTTGGTATAATTCAACCTAGTCAAAGTTCTTTCTCTACTCCAGTAGTATTGGTGCACAAGAAGGATGGATCCTGGCCCATGTGTCTAGATTATAGGGATATCAACATGCTCACTATTAAAGATAAATTTCCTATTCCTGTCATTTATGAATTATTGGATGAATTACATGGAGAAATTTACTTCACCAAGTTGGATCTTCATTCAGGTTATCATCAAATTAGAATGAAGACTGTAGACATTTCGAAAAAAGCATTTAGAACTCATGAGGGTCATTATGAATTTTTGTTCATGCCTTTTGGCCTTACTAATGCACCTTCTACATTTCAAGGGTTGATGAATTCCATTTTCAAAGTTAGAAATTATGTGTTAGTATTATTTTATGATATACTAATAGACAACAAGTCTTGGACGGATCATGTTGAGCATGTTGACAAGATTATCAAACTACTGGAGGAGAAACAATTATATGAAAAAACCTCCAAATTTCTCTTTGGAGTATTAGAGGTGGAATATATAGGTCATAGTGTATCTCATGAGTGGTTAAGGTAGATCCTAACAAAATTAAATCCATCAAGGAATGGAAAATCCCCACAACCCTAAAGCATCTGCGAGGATTTCTAGGGTTAACAGGAAATTATCACAAGTTTTTTAAGAATTATGGGAGAAGAGCAACACCTCTAACAAAATTATTAAATACAGATGTGTTATCTTGGACTCCAGAAGAAACTAGGGCCTTTTAATGATCTAGGTGGATCTAACAAGTTAAGTTGGTCCCGAAGCACAAGTGGCATTGAATAGGATCAAAAATAAAAGTGGTCATATGGAAAAATGATAGAGACCTTGTCGAAGTGTTCTCTGTTCCGAATCCAACGATGCAAATTATGCTTCAATCTTAGGTTGTATGAAGAAGTTAGAGCGAGTCAAAGTTTTGGTCAAAGTTGTACTTGGGCCAGGTTTAAATTTTATGCAAATTGACTGACACCTAGGTTGGAAAATCTAGCTCCTGAGATCGAGTGAATTCCTGGGATGATTAGTTCACCTAGTATCCCCTATGTGGACAAAAAAATGGGTTCGTTATTTTTTATAACAAAAATAATATAAAAAAATAGGGCAGTGGGCTTCCAACCCCACCACCCCCGCATTAAAAATAATATTAAAAGGTTGGGGCGTGGGCCACCCCCAGCAGACCCGCCACCCAGTGGTACATAACCATACAAAGGATGAGTTTAGATCGGGGTCATGTGGAGCGGACCCCACCCACCTTATTATTATTATTATTATTATATATATATACACTAACAAAAAATCAAACCAAAACACTATGTTGGGAAGCAGCGAGTTTCAAACCGTGATCTTCGCTATAACATCCAACTTCGCCATCGTTGAGCCACATGGCTCAACCTTGGAGCCTCCACCGCAAATATTTATTTAAACTCAAACTAAAATCATTCCTACATGATGGAATGGCTAAGCTAATCGGGCTTGGAAGTTTAGAGAAGAACCCTGAGTCGACAGGAGGCCAGAACCTTGCCACAGGGGAATCTTGGAGGTATCAAAATATTTCGAGATTTATAGAAACACTCTTTGTTAGAATTGGATGTTTGATTATTCATTTATGCATGATTTTTCATGAAGAACTCAATGGTGACATCAAATTCAACATCCAGATTATCCATATTTTTATCATATTCCAGCTTGGAGGTATAAGGGTCCATTATGTAATTTTTTCTTGTACTTATTTTCTTTAATGCAACTTAATGAATTAATGCCTCCCCACTTTTCAGCAGGGCACATAGATGTAGTCCAAATTGGACAAACTCTGCAATAAAGTATTTGGTCTCTTGATATAATGCATGTTATGTTCTCTTTTCTCTTCATTTTATGTGATTATGTTTCATGGTTGTAAGTTCTCTGTTATATGTAATTATTTAATGCATCTACAAGAAATTTATTTTGGATCAAGTGATATTAGAGAAGGTCTTTGTTGATGAGAATTGCATGAGTACATGCTAACCAGAAACAAACTTCAAAGGGTGTGCACCATGAAGAGAAGACATGGAATACGAGAAAGCTCATTGGGAAGAGGAGCAATATTCTTGCTGATGTGAATTGCGAGCATGAACAACTGAATGTGCAGCAATGGAGGTTGACAAAGAAACGTAGAAGTACTTCCTGAGGATGTCCAAAATGGTATCCATAATGTATGACGCTTATGAGAAGGGAATATATGAAGAGGAGAAAGAAAGACCAGAGAATGATGCTTTGTCCACATCTTTTAGTGCTTATGCACCTTCTTCATCACCTTCATCATCTTCTCATCATTCGAATGAGGATATCAACCAGAGTCTTCAAGAACAAAATGTTGAATTAAGGAGGCTACTATGAGAAGAGAAAGATTAGAAGAAAATATTGCAGCTTCAGTTGCGAGCCGTAAAAGAGGTCTTGGAGGAGTTAAAGCACAACAAAGGATTAAAGAATTCATCACCACATGTTCTTGAATCAACAATTGAGTTAAAAAATGTTGATTTCTCTTCAGTTTCATCTTCACATGCTACCATTGCTGTTGGAAATGTGGAGATACCCATTACAAGATCTGGCATGAGACTCCTCACCAAGATGGGGTACAAAGGAGGAGGACTTGGTGTGAATGGAAAAGGCATAACTCAACCATTAGAGGTAGTGGAAAGACCTTGATTTGCAGGTTTTGGATACACCAGAGAATAATTCTCAAAGGTGTCAGAAGCCTCCACGAGAATGTTGAAATCATTGAGGAAGGAGATTTATGGGAACGCTTCACCCTCATCCCATGGCAGTGTGTATTGCAAAGAAAGAGCCAAGGCAAGCTCTCATCCCCATGATTACACCAGACGTCAACAAGAAAGGTATAAAAATTCTAGTATTATAATGTTCATTTTGATTCCAATCATGTTGGTAGTAATGAACATAAATCATGGCATCAAAAAATGTGTAGTTTTTTTGTTTTACATAACCATGTGTTTTTTAAGTGCTGGAAGAGAATGGAAGCATGAAAGAGGATGAGGCCTGAGAGGCCTTCTCCATAATGGGGAAAGAAGAAGGTAAAGAAGGTCTAGAGGAATAAGACTCATTTTAGTCATTGCGACAGAGGTGGTAATCAAAGAGACACATGTTGGAGGCTCCATCTAGAGCAACATCTCAAAGACAAAGTGTCTATGCACAAACTAGTTGAAATAGTTATTCAACAAGAGAATGTGCCACAAGTAGATGACCCATTGACTTTGATAAGTGAGAGATAGTTTTTCTAGGTGTGGTAGTATGTCATGGCCTTACTTTTTAAATCAAACGTTGTAACTTAAAACATGAAAGTGATGATGTGTTTTCCATCACTTGTGAAGCGATACTGATATTTTGAATTGCATTTGATAGCTCGAGTATTGTTTCCATTTTATTGTAAAATTGACCACCAAGTATGTGTTATAAACTCGTGGAAAGTATGGGATGCTTGTGTCATAATTGGTCATGTAATTTTAAAAATATTATACTATATGTTTGCAGAGGATCCATGTGTCAGCTCATCGCTTATGGCTCCAAAGAACAAAGGTGAATGAGAAGGAAGGGTGACCTATTAGGACACTTGTGGTGTAAACAAGATACAAAGTAGCTCCACATTATTTTCATGCTTTTGGAGGACAAAAACCTCGTCAATGTCTAGGAATGATCAAGGTGGATATAAAAAGATAAGTGGGTCCCAAAGTATAAGTGGCATTGAGGCTCAAACATTAAAGTGGTCAGATGGAAAAAATATCGAGACCATGTCAAAGTGTCCTCCGCTCTGAATCCAACGGTGCAAACGACGCTTCAATCTAAGGTCTTATGAAGAAGTTAGAGTGAGTAAAAGTTTTGGTCAAAGTTGGACTTGGGCCAGGTTTAAATTTTATGAAATTTGACCAACACCCAGGTTGGAAAATCTAGCTTTGAGATCAGGCGAATTCGTGGGATGATTAGTTTTCCTAATATCCCCTTTTCCGAAAACAAAATGGGTTCGTTGTGTTTTCTAACAAAAAAAAAAATTAGGGTGGTAGGCTGCAAACCCTACCACCCCCGCATTAATGATAATATTAAAAGGTTGGGGGGCGGGCCACCCCCGACGGACCCGCCACCCCTGTAGCACATAACCATATAAAGGAGGAGGTTGGGTCAGGGTCACGTGGAATGAATCCCGCCCACCTTATATATATATATATATATATATATATATATATATATATATATATATATATATATATATATATATATATATATATATATATATATATATGCAAACAATCTAACTAAAATACTATGTTGGGAAGCAGTGGGTTTCGAACTATGATCTCCGCTATAACATCTAACTCTACCACCATTGAGACATAGGGCTCAACCTTGCTGCCTTCACCCGAAAAAACTTATTTGAAGTCAAAAGAAACTCATTCCTGCACGATGGAACGATGGAGCGACTCGGGCGTGGAAGTTTATAGCAGAACCCTAAGCCAGCAAGAGGCCAGAACCTTGTCCTGGGGAATCTTGGGGGTATCAAAATATTCCAAGAGGTGCAAAAACACTACTTTCCAGATTTGGATGTGTGGGTAGTCATTTTTGCATGATTTTTCGCCAGAAACTTAGTGGTGATGTCGATTCAACATCTAGATTCTCCATTTTTTAGCCATCTTCCAGCTTGGAGGTATAAAGGTCCATTATGTAATTTATTCTTGTACTTATTCTCTTTAATGCCACTTAATGAATGAAGGAATCCCCACTGTTGAGCAGGGCCCAAAGATGTAGTCAAAATTGGATGAACTCTATAATCAAATATTTGGTGTCTTGATCTCATGCATGTTATGTTCTCTTTTCTCTTCATTTTATGTGCTTATGTTTCATGGTTTTAAGTGCTTTGCTATATGTAATTCTTTAATGCATCTATAAGTAAAAAAATTTGGATCATTGAACATCTTAAAGAGGCAATGTGCCAAGCACTGGTCTTAACTACAATAGACTTCACAAAAACCTTTATTGTGGAATGTGATGCCTCAGGAAATGGAATTGGTTTTCTTTTAATAAAATAAAGAATACCCAATTCTTTTTAAAGTCGTCTAATCTATGGAAATTATTTACAGAAAACTATAGATCAGAAGGAAATGTTGACAATACTACATGCACTAAAAAAATGGCGACCTTACCTAATGCAAAGAAACTGTAAGGTAAAAAAATATCATGATTGTCTTAAATACTTCGTAGAAGAAAGAATATCTTCAAAAAAGAAGCAAAAATGGGTCACAAATATGTTGGGTTATGACTTTGAAATCATCTACAGAAAAGGGAAGCTAAATGTTGTTACGGATGCACTCTCAAGAAAGGATGAGGACGAGAAAGCATTACTTTGTGGCATTTCTATTATCCAACCTGATTCGATAACCGAAGTAAGGGAGGAGTGGAATAATGATGAAGAAGTGTGGACACTCGTTCAAAAGTTGCAGCAAGATCACAGTACATCTGATGCATTTAGTTGGAAAATTGATTCATTGTGGTACAAATATCGCTTATATATTTGTAATAATTCTCAACTAAAACAAAATATTCTTTTCGAATTGCACACCTCTCCCTTAGGAGGACACTCAGGATTTTTAAAAACTTACCACAGGGTCAAGAAAGAATTTTTTTTGGAATGGCCTTAAATGTGATATTCAAAATTTTGTGGCGGAATGTTTGGTCTGCCATAAAAATAAAGTTGAGACAATTAAGACCCCGGGTCTACTACAACCTTTATCTCTTGTTAAATGGTGGTATAACACTTCCTTCCATGCTGCAACAAAAACAAACCCATTTATGGCACTCTATGGATATCGTCCACCATCCATCACATCATCTTTAAGAGAAAATTATAAGTTTCAAGCAGTGGAATATCACATCGAGCATCAAAAACAAATTTTCCAACTCCTAAAGGATAACCTAACTTTGGTGCAAAATCGAATGAAGCAACAGATAGATCAACATCGCAACGAAAGAATTTTTTATGTAGGTGACTGGCTATTTTTACGACTACAACCATACAAAATATTGTCCCTTAAGCAAGCTAAGAAGGTTATTAAATTATCGCCAAAGTATTATGGTCCTTACAAGGTGTTGCAAAATATTAGTATTATGGCATACAAATTGGTGCTTCCGACATCTTCCTGAGTGCACTCAGTTTTCCATGTTTCATGCTTAAATATGGTTATAGGTGACAAACTCCTAGTTCAAACAATATTGCCAGAAATTTACGAGGAAGGAAAAATCATTTTGTAACCTAAAGTAGTCATAGAAACAAGAACTCGACAACTATAAAATTTATCAATTTCAAAGTATCTCATTAAGTGGAATAACTTACCCGCTGAAGATTCCACATGGGAGGATGATAATTTCATACAGAAGAATCCAGAACTAATCAAGCATTCATGAAAACACTTTTTTGAAGGAGAGGGGCATGTTAGGTCCCTATAATACTAGTGTATCCTCTTATTGTTATTGTTATTGTAGCTACCTTATTGTTATTGTTGTTCCCATGTAGTCCTCACAGTGTTATCATTGTGCCCCATATAAGCCCACTATTTCTATTTTTGTGCCCTTACATTATTATTGTTATGTAGGCTCTAATTATATTGGGACCCCTTAGGCTCCTACATATAGAAAGTAGGTTTTTAGCATTTGAATCATCCATGATTTGTTCATTTATGTAACGTAAAGGAGGTTTCCCCCTCGAAGAGGTTGATTTCTAAGTCATTGTTCTATATTTTATTCTATTTTGTGAGATGGTTTCATAACATATAGGGGAAAAGGAAGCTAAGGTATTATAAGAAGTTGATAAACCCCACTCTTGCTAATAAGGATGATTTAATAATATTATTATTTATAGGAAGCCATGGATTATTAAATATTATTATTTAAAAGGGCGATAAAGGGATATTGGGTTATTAAATATAATGTTAAATAGCTAAAATAAATAAAATAATTATTTATTAATATTTATTAAGAAAGTTACAATATTTATTTAATATAAAATAGAAAGAATAATATTAAGTATAAGGGAAAAGGTTAAAGTACTAAAAAAATTATTATGATGATTATGGTGACGATTAACATTCACTAAGACCAATATAGTTTATCAGACCTTAATAAAGTAAGGTATTAATTGAGATTCTTTAACATTTTATTTCTATGTTCGAAAAGAAGGGAGAGAAGCATTCCTAGATCAACATAGTTTTGCTAACTTAGCAACTCAAGAAGGTTGGTAGTAAGGGAAATATTTTGAAAATTAGAATGGACGTGATTAAGAGTTGGGTAATCCAAGAGACATTTATTTTCATTTTCAACCCTCTCAATATAACAAATGTGAAAAACTCTTTCATCCCAAGGTGTCTTGGGGAAAGAACAATGCTTTGTTTCACTTTAAAGCTCATGAGAGTTATTTCTTATCTTGAAAATTTTCATTTACTTCTTAGCAGTGGTTAAGACTAAAATATAATTCTAGTTTTTGATATTTAGGTTGGTCACCTCCTTATAATACCTTAGATTAATTTTTCCCTCTAACTAATTATTGTACCACAAATTATCCTTAAATTTGAAAATAATAATATTTTTAATATTTTCCTTATTCTTCAAGATGATATCCTCCTTTACCCCTCAATTTTCTAGCCAAGACTAAGCATCCTTATTTTAGCCAAGTCACTTGAGCCAAAAGTTGGGGTTTTGGATTTAGTTAGAAGCAATTTTAGGATACCTTTTGGCTTCCATGTTGTATATTCTCTTCTTATAAATGAGATACATAATCATAACAATGTTTTCAATGGGGAAAGGATAGATTCAATCAAGCAGATAGGGTAGGTAATTTTTCCTTTAATATTGAGGTTTTAGGCTATAAATTTCTTTTGGATTAGGTCAATATTCCTCCATAATTCTCTATATATACTACAACTAAAAAATCACATCCATATAAAATAATGGGGGTGACGAGAGTATCAAAGAGGAACATTTTTTTAGTTAATGACCCCCACAATAAGCTTTCCAACGTCCAATTATCTTTTTCTCAATTCTACAATTCCAATTGATGTGATGATCAATGTCGATTCCCAAATATTTGTTTTGGAGAAACTATATCCAATTAGTTACTATCATAAATGAAATTATCATGACTTTAGTTTTGTCAGTATTGACAATGATATCCATCTTGGAGCAATAATCATCAAGTATTCTTAGATGTTTTATGAAACACTACATATGATATTTCACTATCTATGTTGGGAATGAAGTTCCATTTTGTAAAAAAGAAAAATGTATTGTTGGACCAATTTTGAATACAAATACATGAATTTGGACTTGTGTATATGACAAATTAACTTTTAAATCGATGATGTGGATTTGATATATTCTATCAATGTTACATTACATTTTTAAATTTATAATGGATTTATTTTTTTTAAGTTACAAGTTATCAAGTTTGCAAGTTACATTACTATTATATTTATATCTTCATGTTGCATGCATGGAAAAATATATCATTACCATGGAATTTTTCTTAGTTATAATAATAGATATGTCATGTACATGAAGAAAGAATGTATATGTGTTTCGATTCAGATTTATTTTGATTTTGAATTTATGAAAAAGAAGACTAAAGTTTTAAAGTAAAATATGCATGTCTTATAATAAATTATGAAAATATAGAGATAAATATTTGAGACTTTACCACTTCAATACTAACATTTAAAGATGAAATTATTATTGGCAAGTCTTTCTAGTATTATATATATATATTAACAATTCATTTATTTATCTATCAATAGGGCACAAAACATATGTATGGTGAGAATACAAATAAGTGTGTAAGATTTTCTTTTTTAGACATGTGGGGATAATAGCACAAAATGTATGTAGGGTGAGAATACACAAGAAATATGCATTCATAGTGAGAGTGCACCAAAGAAAATGTACACTAGTAAAAAGACAAAACATGCATAATTTATGCAGAAGATACATGCATTTACAAAATATGCACATATACGGAAGTTGCGCCTATATAGAGGTTATAGTTTTTCATATCTTTTGAATATGAATAACTTTCATATATGCACATATCTTTTTTATATGTGCATGCTTGGAAGTTGCACATATACAAAACCAATGCACAACTTTTGTAATATGCATATACAACAATCTCCATATATACACAATTTTCCGTATATGTGTACATCTTCTGTATATGCGTAACATTGTTATATGGACATATATTTTGTATATGTGTAACTTCTATATATGTGCATGTTTTATGTATATTCTCATATTTTATATATGTGCATCTTCTGTATATGTGCAATTTCCATATATGTTCATATACGGAAGATGCACATATACATATGATATGTGCATATACAAAAGTTACATATATACATAATATATGTGTATATATGAAAAATGTGCATATACAGAAGTTTCACAACTTCTATATATGTGCATCTTCTATATTGAATATCTTTTGTATGTGCACAGCTTTTGTATATGTGTATATATGGAAGTTGTGTACATATATAAGATATACACATATACATAAGTTATATATATACAAAAGTTGAAATTGTCCACAGATATGTGCATATACATAAGATATGTGCATATACGAAATTTGCACATATACAAAATACATGTGCATATATGATATGTGGAATATATGGGTGTATACAAAAGTTTTGAAAATACGAAAGTTGCACATATAAGAAAATTGTGCATAGATAGAAGATATGTACATGTACGGAAGATATGTGCATATACGAAATATATGCATATACAAAAGTCACACAAGTTTTATATATGTGTATATTTTGAATCATATATATTCCATATATGAAAAGCTTTTGTATATGCGCATATCTTTTTTATATGTACACATTCCATATATGTGCATATATGGAAGTTGTTTATACAAAGAAATTTCAAATATATGGAAGATGTGCATATATGGAACATATGCAAATATAGAGAAACTTTGCATATAGGGAATATTTACTTACACATCGTGTTTGAAATTAGTTGAATCACATATCCTTCTCTACTCTTTGAGCATTGAGTTGCTTTCAATGCTCGGGGCGTTACTAAGAACATATGGTAAGAGAGGCCTATTTTTGTGGCTCTTAGCATAGAAATAATGTCTTCCATGTGAGACATGTAGATGGAACATCATACATATTAAACATGTGGAACTGTAGTTGACATCATGGCATTGATTAAAAGTCTTATTTTATATGTGTTTGTTTAGGGAACAAAACAAGCTTACTTAGTCCTAGGTCATGGTCATCAAGTTGTAATCCAATACTAAATTGGATTGATTAGCTCACTCTACAATAAGAATTAATTGAAATGGACAAAATCATTATCTCTTTCCAAGGACATCTCACCAATATGAAGTAATACACATATAAATGAAAGATAATTCTATACACATTACAAACACACTGCCATGATGAATGTGTACATGTTGCTGTAGTAATAAAGAAAAGTCACGATTTGAAGAATGATATGAAACCCTTGGTAAAGGACATAGTTTGTTTTCCTACACATAATTTCAAGAAAGGTTTTATGACTAATAAAAACAAGTTGCGCACAACTTGATGGTAAAATTTTTTTAGCACCTAATAAATCAAAACAATTAAATAACATTCAAATTAAAATCCTTTAAATTAAACATTTAACATTGTAATTTACTACTTGTACAACAATGTCCACCTAGTTTGTGGAAAATAGAATTAACCCAAGAAACAAATTTTAACCTTATGTTATAATATATTTCAATTTCTATAACGTATTTTATTTTATATTTTGATTGATAGTGTAAAGTTAAAATGTGAGATCCAAAAATCTATGCATATTTATACTAATGCATTCCAAAGTCATTATAATTGGTATTCAATTGTCAATTAATAACTATAATTATGAACCTTTCACAATTTTTATCGTGATTTTCTGAAACAATGACTAGAAATTGAGGTTACATTTAAACTTTATATTCCATAAATAAAAAATTAAAAAAAAAAATCCAATTCATATTATAAAAAAATAAAATTGTGAAAAATATATAAATAATCTCTTTTATTATAAAATGTAATTATGACATGGAGGAACCATGGCGATAATATTTTTATCTATGGTTTTGAAAATTTACAACCATGGAGGCACAACCAACTGTAACCTTTATGCCCTGGCTAGTTCTAATGATTTATGCGCTACTGAGGCCTTACCCTACTCGATGCTGGAACTGGGTTATTTTACTTGTGGTATCTTGTATGGGGCTCTTGGACTCACTCTCTATTTCAACACATCAATTTTGGAGGATGAGAGTCTCAATTATGGCTCTCATAGATACACACATGGTTCGAATATTGTTTGAGTTGAAATTTGTACATATATTGAAGGATTGTTTCTTCACAATGAATTGGATTCCCTAGAGCGGTCGCGATATGGGAGGCTCCATTTTTTCTCATCTAGGTTTTATTTCCTACACATAGACTGGAGGTATTGATTTTTGGGAGGGAGAAAGTAACTCAAACTCTATTTTGTTCTCCTATGTATTGTTGTTCCTCTATTATGGGTACCGATCAATCAGAGGTTCTGAAATACCCCTTACTATTTCTTTTTTGTGCATGTTTGACTGGGATTGAGCGAAAGTGGGACATAAGATATGGGACTTATGGTGAAATAGAACCAAATATTACATACAGTCACCATCCAGGCAGGGAACTAGCCAATAATTTGAGTATGGAGGAAACTAAATCCTTCCAAATTTGTATTAAAAGTATACAGGGCCAGATAACCCTTTTTTGGATAAAGGATACTAATAGTATCTATACTTTAAAGCATAATATTGAGAAAAAATGATATATTCCTACTGATTACAAAATTATCATTTATGCAGGGATTATATTAAAGTACCATGCACAGATCCAAGATAATGAAATTCACAGGAATTCATATGTTATCTTGAATCTACGATTGTGCAGTGGAACCCTAGGCTACAAGACACAAAATAGATCTAATTCATACAAGGATGTAGCCAAGGGAAATACATTCCCTTCCTACCGGAGGTGAAGTTTGATGTATATTTTATTATTAGTAAAAAGAGTTGTTTATCCTTTCCCATGGGTTTGATTTTTGGTCACTTTCACTTAAAAAGTAAAGGCTTATGTATAGACTTTAAGTATTTATAGGGTAAAAAATATAGGCGTCTTGGAGATATTATGTGACTTGTTATAAGAGGGATATTTTAGGTTATTGTGTGGTAATTGCTATTAGAAAATCATATCATGTTAGATCCTAGTTTTTTCTCTATCTTCATGGATAAAGGCATCGACATAACAATCAACTATATTCATCACCATGCAAACATTGCACTCCACTATAGGAAATAATTAACCTCTTTGAGGTATTTGGTAAGGCGCCTTGAGCCTATTGCAATAAGGATCTATCAATACCATTTGGATTTGAATAGAATGAGAGGAAATTACATTTCTTAAAGTGATAATAAAGCTTTAGAAGGGGTTAAAAGGTTGTAAGACCTTCTTTTAAAAACACTAATAATAGTGAAAAAATGCACAATAACATGTTTTTTTATATTTTTTGGTTAGAAAATAAGTGGAATATTAGTAGTTTGATTTTAGAGATCGGGAGCATTTGAAATTGGCTCCTTTAATCCTACTAGATCAGTACAAGTGGTTACATCTAGAGATGTAAAGGGAAGAAAAAATGTTTCAAGTACTACATCTACATCCACCTCTCAAGCTCCAATTGGGAGATTTTTCTTTGATAAAACCCTCAAAGTCAAATAAGAATAAGATTTTGCAACACTTGAAAAGATGGTGATCAATATAGAAGTCAAGTCTCCCTTCCACACCAAAAGTGTTGGCAAGGGTGGTTCTACAAAATATCCACTTCTCAGGAGAGACTTCACAAACATAAAGGTGAGAGACTTGAAACAATGACCATTCAAGTGTGTTTCCTTTCTTTTTCTAAAGGGTTTGTTTCTATATTTTGATTAGATGTGGTCATATATTGTTTTTTATGTTATATACATTGTTAGATGAAGAGAAAGTTAATAATAAGGCCGATAAAATTAATATTGCATAAAATGCATTGATGAAGAGTTATATTAAGACTTAATTTAGCCTCAATAACAAGAGATGAGTAAAGTTGTTTTAAATTCCGCAATTTTATTTTACAATGAAAATTTTATAAACTTCATATTAAGGGTTTTCACAGAGTTTTAAAGTATGTAGTTTTATTTAATAAGGAAAATATTTTAATTATATTATATAATATATAAAAATGTAATTTAGAAATAATATAATATTTATTTTTATATTAAGAATAATTTAATTATAATATCCATTTTATAAAAAAAAATCTCTCTTATATATATAGACATACTAATTTTTATTTTTTCAAACAATATTAACAGTCATACCCATGTTAGAGCAATGATCATGGATGTCATCATGAATTTTGTTGACAAGAATAATATTGTCAGCATATAGGAGAGGAGTAATGATCGTTGTTGGACTGTATTAATTTCTTTTAAATTACTAAGATGGTACACATAAATTATCGACTAGGGACGTCTTTTATTTCAATGGTAGTTGCACTGCTTATGTCGATATACCATGCCAGAAGCGAAAATAAAACATGAATAAATCGTTGTTGAACCAATTGTTGAAACTAAAACTCATACAGGAATAAAAAGGATCTAACAGAATGTAATCACACTTCAGATAAACCAGTATCTAGGGTGCCACACACTAACTACACCAACTAGTACCTCTAATTGGATTTGTGTAACATCATAATAAATACTTGGAACTGAAGCAGATCTACTTACAACTGACACAACAACAAAAACACTCCACGAATATGAAAAATAAACATAAGACATGATACGGCTACCCTACCACTATATTCCCTGCTAAAGAGAAGGACCCTTCCTCCCTAGCAGAGTGCAGGAAGAAATGAGAACTAAATGAGAATTAGATCAATCAACACATGTAACAACACAACATGATATTCTGTATTATGATGATCAAAATTTACAGAGTCAAAATGGTGATAATGTTCTATGCTAACCCCCTGACCTTGAAGGTTCAAGTGTTTATATAATAATTACATATCCAGAAAATGAGGAACATATCAGTCATGAGAATCTCTCAATTCTCATGCTGGTTGAAATAAAGTAAATACAGTTACAACTGATTCCCTCAATAAAATTCTTGAATGGGAAAGCATTTATTTCAACCAAAATTTCTTGAAGTTGTTATTCTAAATAAAAATAGATGATAACTCCTACAGTTTTCATTGGAATGTGAAAACTATAGCGTAAAAAATTTCAAAGATAGATCAACATCCAAAATTTAGCAATATGAAAATAGCAGTGCAACTATAGTAGCAGTCTCTAGCAGCGGATCTGTAACACCATCGCAGTGTAACAACAAAGGATATGACAGCCAAGGTGTTGACTCTGCGTGTAGTAGCAACGCTATGTTGTAGCAGCATGCTTTCAACTGGTTCTATGCACCTATATTTATGAGGTCCTTGTGCCTGAAATAATATCTGAAAGAATAGCGCAAAGGCCAAAGAACTTCTCCCAATGTTCATCTCAGTTAGCCACAAAAAAAGGAACAATACATCACAATAATTAACGATAATGGAAAGGTAATGAAACAAGGTAAATTTATGTTGTTTCAACATAAAGAAAAGGAAAAAGGAAAGTATGGTCCCAAGGTTGGAGGTCAAAAAGGCAGAAATGAGGGAAGAAAATTTAGGAAATTAGTATAAAAATGACATCCAACAACTGTATTGGTGAGCTTCGAGCCATTACATCCCTTATAGCTTATCGATGTAAATGCAAAAAAGGGTAGGGGAATAAAGACACCATTTCTTAAGCCTGATATTGCAGTTGATCTCCTTAGACTAATCCTCGGCATTCTTAAGTCTGGCAACAACATTCTCACTATTTTACAGACTTGTTTTTTTTAATATTCAAGTACATAATTTCTTAGTCTATCTTCCACTCTTCTACTTACATGCGAAAACATTATAAAATAATTAATAATTAGGTACTTTTGGAGAGAAAATAGTTTTCATCTTAAATATTATAAATATATGAACAATTAGATATGGTTGGAAATAAAAGCCTTGTATAATCTTGCTAACAAGCATCACATATTGGGTGGATCAGTCTTCTTCCAACCAATAAGTATGCTAGCTTGGACTAGGCTAAGCTTAGTTAACACAATTGAATCCCAAAAATGATATCTATTATAAAGCACTGCGAAAACCCCTCATACTTAAATACAAAGAGTAAACGAGCTCTACTTGAATGGTTCATGAGGCATAATACTTGCTAAGATTTTTCAAATGGGGTAGTAACCTAAGTGGACTTTATTGTGGGGAAAAAATCCACAGTTAAGAGCGCTTGAGCCAGAGGAGTTCTGGGATGGGTGACCTCCCGGGAAGTCCTGGTTACCGGGTGCAAGCCCCGGAAGTGATGATTGACACTATGTGATTCATTTCGCTAGTTTCAATCCCACTTATTCACCCATGTGAGCATCACCTGAAGTAATGAGTGCTAAGTAGACTATTCAAAAAATCATGAGAAATTAGTCAGTTACAACTAACTCTCATGGAAATGGTCATAGATGAATGAGTTACTTAACGTAGTTGAATCCCAAAAATGATATCTAATATAATACACTGTGGAAACCCCTCATACTTAAAAATAATATTATTAATTTAATTTTGTTTAAATTAAAAATATAAATAATTAATTTTTAAAAAATTAATGATTAAAAATATGTCATTAAAAATTTCAAAAAAGTGTAAATATATATTTTTTTAATTAAACCTTTTTAAAAATAAATATTCCAGGCCCCTACGGATTATCCTTTAAAATTAAGTTATCATTTTTAGTATGTTATAGTCAAAGTTCATCTTTTAATTTGGTCTTACAAAAATTTTAATTGATTTCTTTAATATTGAATATAATTTCTATTTTGAAATTTTGAAAATTCAAATACAATTTAAATATAAAAATTAACTATAATAATTATATATTAATTTTTTAAACTTTATAAAATATAATTAATAAATGATAATTTTCAGAAATGAAAAAATAAATATTATTATTTATTTTAATTTTTTTAAAATTAGATATAATGTTAACCATTGTCATCAACATATTTAATAACTTATACATTTGTTTTATTCAATTATAAAAATATTTTCTATCAAAAGGAAAAAATACAAAACATTTTTTATTAAACCCAAACTACATAAATGGTTGAAAAAAACCTAACATCATCATGAACATGTTAGCTTGTTTTTTTTTTTAATGGAATGGATAAAAATACTTGGGTTCACTGGATTCATGGCCAGAACCATTTACATGCTTCAATAATTTTAGCGATTTCAATATTTGAATATAGCCACAAAATGATTTTCCTGTCTCCACCTCAGCTGTTGGTTCTTGTGGAAAAACAACATCATAGGTGGGTTCTTGTGTAGCAGTCTAGTTATTTTCGCCTTGGTCAGCCTCTGTATCCACTGTTGGTTCCCCTGTAACAGCAGTGGCCTCTACAGGTTCTTGTGTGTCGCCTTCTAGGTCGATTACCGTGGGGGGTTATACTTGAATTGTTGGTTCTTGTGGAGTAGCAGTATATTCATTAGGTTCTTGTGGATTAGCCTCCCAAGGTTACGTTTGGGTTTCCCTCAAGTAGGTGCTTTCTTGACAAACTTTTTATGCTACTGCTGCTAATTCTTGGGAACATATCACACATATTGATCCTAGAATTTTCTCCCCTTCGACTTTCTTAAAATCTTTAGCTAGGGTATCTAAACTTGAGGCTTTTGATTTCCTAGATTCGGCTAATTTCTGCTTCAATTGTTCATTTTCTTTCTTTAAATTATCAATTTCTATAATCAGGGTATGAGTTTCATTCCCACCTAATGAGGAGGGTTCCTCTGATCAAGATTGTTCTTCTTCTTCTTTCATCTTTTCCGCCTCCTACTTCTCTTCGATTGTAGATGACGATTTCACGGGCACACTGAATTCCACCCTTTGCTTCAACCGTTTGTCTCCAATCGGCTTATCAAGGGGCCTTTTCTCAATTCTGACCTTAGAAGACCGGGTTTTGATTCTAGCTTCCTCCTGACTCTCTCCCGAAGTTCCATCTTGTTTTCCTCGGCTCGTTCTAGGCCTCTTTCATTTGAACTCCTCCCATCTCTTTCCTTGTTGGTTCAAAGCATCCCACACAATTAACTTGATGAAACCATGATTGGTAACATAATTTTTTGTGTGTGCTTCTGTTTTGACTGCTACAGCCATATGATTGATATTTCCTAGAAGGAAATATGGAATATTAATTCTCTACTAATGCCAAAGATGACTCAATAAGGGGAAATGATAATTAAAAAAAATGGTGGACCTCCCTTTGCAGGTGATATATTTTATCAAATTCAGAGAAACATTCTCCCAAGGTTGGGGAAGTGACAGCTTGCCGACCCCTTTTCCTTTCTTCTCAAGCTTCTCCTCACCTTCAAGGAAATCCTCTTTTAAAGAAGGATCATTGACCTTTCTGTTGAACCACCTTCTAGCTTCGGCCAATAGTGCTACTACTTAGGAAACAACTCCTCGGTTACTTAAATCTACAAACCCCTGACTTTGGTCTGATATTTGTTCAAATTTATAGCAAACTTCATCACAATTTCTTCGTCTGAACCCTTCAACTTCTAAAAATACTCGAGCCACCCACCATCTCCAAATATATTATACGGCTTCGGAAAATTCTGCAATGCCTCAATAGAATATGGTTCGTGCCTCACTGTAGATACCCCCATATTGTGCTATTATAACTGATTACTTACTTTAGCTCAATTAGTCAGGGTATCAACACACTACTCTCTGTGCTACAACCTACTCTGTTATCTTTGAGTTAAGAATTTTCAACCAAAGGTGCAAGAATTTCTAGTTGAGGGAGATGATGGAATTTCACGGTGATTGACAGGTGAAAAGGTTTTGAATTGATGGTTTGTACCCATACATTTTTCTATCAATGTCTAGTTATGGAGAGCTTTGTACTTTAAGTACAAATCTCCTTTTTTACAAGATCCAATCATGATTGGTTGCTATGGTATTAAATTCGGTAAATCGCAGGATTAATGGTGGCTTTAAAAGCCAACGGATTCTTCATAATTATGACAATATTCATCCCACCCAACTTTAATGATGACGATAGTCCATCACCATCAAAAGGACTATCATTAACTTTCCATAATCATCAAATATTAGAAGATGATAATGTTACCTTTTTGGTGGCATACCTGAAAATACATGGAGGAGGAAATTTATGTGATGGCGCAATTGCTCCAGCGGTCATGGCAGTCACCTTCAAACTACCATAATAATTTCTGCATGTCAGGACGACGACCAAGATTCAAAATTTTTTTGACAGTTATCGGTTGTTACATATGTAACAAACAAGACAACCAATGCGCTATCCTTCATAAAATGTTATTGTTAGGAAAAATAAATACTGAGAAAAAATGTGTAACAACATCATGTAGAATATGAAGAAAAAAAAGGATGATGTTCTAAAAAAAAAGTTTATAACAGCCGCCACAAAAGTGATTTTCAACTACTCCCAGATTGTCTGGCTACACCCCAAAATTGGTTTTCACAGTCAGATTCTTATTATCATATTATTTTTTTTGTTTTTAATATATATGTATATATATATATATATATATATATATATATATATATATATATATATATATATATATATATATATTTTTTTTTTTTTTTTAACAAGTGTAACAACCACCACAAAGGTTGTTTTCTGTTGTTAGAATTATTGAAAAATCAAAGTTCAAGCAGCACAGGGGAATGTCCCCCTATTGTTATAACATGAAGATGAGAGTCCGCAAGAATGTTTATAAATGAATCCTTCAAATCAAGTTGATGATATAACCTCAGATGATGCCAATTAACCAATTTACAGTCCCATTGACAAAGATTGTATCTACTTCGTAAGGACCTAGCCATATGGTGCAGATATTTCCCTTGAAATCATTGAATTTTGAATGATACAAGAGATCAATATCCTTTCTGAAATTTCTTCTTTTTAATGAACCCGTCATGACATCTATCTCTTTGTTTTTGAATGATATTTTTTTGTTGAATGGCATCCAACTGTTTCTCCTCCAACTCATTGAGTTTATTCAACCTTTGTCTTTGTACTGCACTCAATCCAGATTTACCTGTAATGTTGTTCTTAGTGTTTTTATTTTGAACTCTATGGGGAATAAAGGATTATTACCGTACAGCAATTCGTATGGTGAGAAGCCCATGCAATTCCTCCATGTTGTTCTGTAAACCCACAGTACTTCTGGAAGTTTCTTCAGCCCAATTTCTCTGGTGGCTAACAATTGTCTTTGTCAAAATTCCCTCAATAACTTTGTTATTACTCTCCACTTGGCCATTTTCTTATGGATGATAAGGGGAAGTGATCCTATGATGAATTACATACTTTTAGACCAGCTTCTGAATTAGATGAGATGTGAATTGGGGCCCCCCATCTGTCATTATCTCCCTAGGTATCCCTAAATGAACAAAAATATCTTCAAACAGGAAGTTTGAAACAACCTTCTCTATAGCTCTAGTTAGTGCCTTCCCTTCGACCTACTTTGTGACGTAATCTGTATAGACCAATATGTATGACCTCTACTATGATTAAGGATTAATTGACCATAAAAAATCCAAGGCCCACTTCTCAAATGGCTCTAACACTATTTCAGGTTGTAACAACCTCTCGTCTGATTGCAGTGGCTGGCCCATAATTTGGAAACTATGACACCCCTTCACAAACTTTTTGGCATCATAGAATATAGTTGGCTAGTAGTACCCATTTGAGAGTATCTTTTACCCCATCCTCTTGTCTGTGAAGTGCCCTCCACAGGGCTCCTTAGGACAAGCCTTCAATATATTAGAAATCTCATCTTCTCTAACAAAGTGTCGAATCTAAAAGTCCAATCCAGTGTGATAGATATTTCCTTCTATCCAAGAGTAAGTGGAAATTTGTTGTATGATCCTTCTTTTGTATCTGGAAGATAAATGGTGTGGTGTTTTACCTGTAGAAAGATAGTTGGCTATATCTGCATACCATGGTGAGTGAGTAGATATGGAAAAAAGATACTCATCTAGAAAATAATCCTCAGTAGGAGTGAAATTATCACCTATGGTTAACCTAGAAAGAAAATCAACAAATACATTACCTTTTCCAGGTTTATTTAAAATAGTGATATCAAATTCCTGTAACAACAATAACCATCGTGTAACTCTACCATTAGTAATTGGCTTATTCATTAAAAATCGAACGACAGAGTGGTTAGTGGTTTAATGTCAAAACTTATTAATATCATGCACTACTTCTAGGAATTATTTCTTGATCACTTTGTAATTGAGCTCAGTTGGGGTTAAAATATTTTTGATATAATAGAAGGCGTAAGTCTTCTTTTCTTCTGCCCAAAACAACACCTACAATCATGTCACATGCATCTGTAGCAATATGGAACAACAGATTCCAGTTTGGTCCTCGCAATACAGGTTATTTTGTTACACAGTTTTTCAAATTCAAAAAGGCTTTCTCACACTTCCCTTTCCACACAAATTCCACATCTTTCATAAGCAAAGAAAATAGAGGCAATGAAATCTCTGAAAAAATTTCTATAAATCTCCTATAGTACCCTGCGTGTACCAGAAAGCTACGTACCTCTTTTTTAGTTCTAGGAGTTGGGATTCTCGAGATTACCTCAATTTTTGTAGGTTATACCTTGATTCCATATTTAGAGATGAAATCTCCCAGCATGATCCCCTCGGTCATCATCATGTGTCTCTTTTCAGTTCTCAAAGAAACATTAGTTTGTACACAGCATTCCAACACCTTTTCCAAATTAACTAACGTTGTTTCAAAGGCATCACCGTAAGGTGTAAAATCATCCATGAATATTTCAAGGAAATCATTCAACAAATCCCAAAATATACCCAATATTTACCTCTGAAAATTTTTTGGCGCATTACAGAGGCCAAAAGGAAGGACTATGTATGCAAAAGTACCCCATGGTCAAGTAAAGGTTTTCTTATCTTAATATTCATGGGAAATCTGTATTTGGTTATAGCCATTAAATCCATCCAGGAATGAAAAAATATTTTTCAATAAAGAGTATCTAGGACCTGGTATACAAATGGTAGGGAAAATGGTCCTTTTGGGTGGCCTTATTTAGTTCTCTATAATCTACACAGACTCTCCATTTGCCATTCTTTTTCAGAAAATGACAAGCGAAGACACCCAGTGACTCTCAGAGATGGGATATATAAAATTGGCATTAAGGAGTTTCTTTAATTCCGCTTTCACTATCTCCTTAAGTGCGAGATTCAGTCGGCAGTGCAGTTGTATAACTTGTTTGCATCCATATTTAAGGTAAATGTGGTGAGTGCACAAGCTGGGATGGATTCATTTCATGTCAGTGTAATCCCATGCAAATGTCTTTTTATACTTCTGTAACAGTTGTATCAGTAGTTTGTTTTATTCAGCAGTGAAGTTAGGATTAATGTTTAAGTATTTTCCTTGCTAAATTTCAACCAGACTACTGTCGGTATGCAGATTGGTTCTCATATATTCAATATTGACATCATCTACCTCATATTATTCCCATGGATATCTAACAGAAGCAACAGAGAGTGAGTTTATAATAAAATCATTAATGATGTCATCCTCTATTTCATATTTAAAATATTGTGCTTTCGAAGTGTGAGGAGAGGTAGGGAGAAATCAGATTTAGGTTCAAATTCATCCCACCAAGGACTATGCAAATCTATATGGGGTTTCGCTGGGGGGTAGAGGTTAAGGTTCTTGGTTGCTTTCCCATATGAGATCATCATATATATGGATCTACATCTGATAAATTCATCCGTGGTGGCTAACCATGCTCTTACCAAAATCAAAGTATGCCCCCCCCCGGTTGGATTTGGTTTGCAAAATGAGAAAATTAGCCAGATATCTCCAATAAGCTACATTAATCACCACATCCTCTAACACCCCTTTGAGTTTAACACGAAACCTATTTGCTAATTCAAGCACTGTAGGTGTATGTCTAAGCCTGTGAATCCATAGGGAGATGCAAAGATCCTTGTTCATCACATTAATGGCCGCCCCTAAATCGATTAAAGTATTGGTTATGGGATGGTCATCAATATAGACAGTAACTGTCATTGTAAAAAGAGTCGAGGGGCCCAAGATGTACCCTAACCTTTTCATCGTCGTCTCCCTTCCCTCTGCCACCATCAAGCCTCAGCTTTTTCATGTATAAAATGGAGTCCAAAGGTCACGCATGGCCTCGTTTCATCTCAAGACAAATTCATCACTCATGGACGTGAGTTACATGCAAACAAAAAATGTCGGGCTGAATTTTGCAAATGCTGAAGTAGGTATGGGGAGGAGCCCTCTCACCAACGAATACCTTCCGTCTGCCACCGTCAAGCCAATACTTGGCCCTACGGAACATGGCATCCAGAGGTCAAGCTTGCTGCGATCCATCTCAAGGTGGCTCCATCACATGCGGGCGCGCGAGGCAACACGAAGGAAAAGGTGAACATAACAATGGCTACGCTCCCTGCAAGATGCACACATGTTGTAGTGGGTATGGAGGCGAGTTTTACCCACCTACAGACCTTCAACAGCCATGAAAACAGGAAGGGGGAGGCCTTTGGCTCTGAGGGTCTCTTGAAAGAAGCCAAGACCCTTCATGCAATAAATGATAGCACTCCTATCAATGGGGAACCTCTGGAAGGATCGAGGAAAAAGAAAGTCTTGGAAACGTGGAGAGGCTGCGTAGCTCTTCCCTCGACTACAGGAAAATTTGAGCCCTCGCTCCATAACGTACCCCCAAGGTCTAGGAACCAAAACAGTTCTCATGCCTTCCAGATTCATATTTCCATGCTCTGTGGTAAAATCTTGCTCTGCTGATTTTGATCCACAGATCTAGTGCAGAGCCTGGCACAAGACCTCTAACAAAAGCAGGGGATCCCTTTCGCCCTACAGAGAATTTTGTATAGGGGTAAGCAGCTCTAAAACTCCCTTCCTCTCTCTTTTTATAATATAGAGAAAAATACTTCTATGGTTCTAATCCTTTGTCTGTGTGGTGGGGCTCCTGAGCAGTCATCCTCTTCCCAAGCATTCCCTTACAAGGATGAAGTCCATATGCAACACCCCAAGAAAGTTTCCCAGAACCCTGAAGCTCCCAAGCCATTCATTGTGGATAAATTGGAAGTCACTCCAGCCATTGAATTCACCCATCCAACTCTTGATAACCAGAATCAACTAATGGTAGAAAATGCCATCATTTTCCAATTCAATGGATTATGGCCTCTCACAGTAGATCTATACCAATGGATCCACTCCACTTGTACCAATAACAACAGGGTCTTCTTCTACTCAAATGGTTTTTTCATATTTCCATTCACCTTCAGTGAGCATTATAAAAAAACTCCTAAGAGAGGGACCCTGGTTTTGGGGAAAAGTAGGGCTATTCCTCACACCATGGTTCCCAGACTTTGATCCCTCCATGAGTATCATCACCAAGCTACCTATCTGGGTCCATCTCCCTAACTTTCCTGCTCATTTCTGGCACTTCTCAGTCTTTCATGGAATCGAAAACACCCTGGCACACTTCTTGGACACAGACTCCTCCAGAGGGGAAGCAGGCTTATACACCCACAACAAAATTTGTGCTGAAATAGACATCAGCAAAGGCCTGCCTAATAAAATCATTCTCAAGGTGAGAGACTTCCATTGGACTCAGACCTTGGATTATGAGAACACAGCTTTTAGATGTCGACACTGTCATCAAACAGGGGACCTCTAGAACTCTTTCCCATCCTTCCCTACTCAAAACGATAAGAGCAACCGGAAATCAAAATCCAAAATTTGGAAACCTTTTTCACCACCTCCCATGGACGACATTGACTCCTCTAGCCTGGATGAGGAAGAAATCAAGGGAGATGAGGAAGAGGAAAATAAAGCGAAGGGAATAGCCTCAGCATAACCTAGAGAACCCAACGGTCCAACAAGCACTCAGAATAAATCTCATGAAACCTCCTCCTCAGAATCAGATAAGGAGCCATCTCCTTCAGTTACCAACAATCTTCAAGTGGTTTTGGCACACCGACCCCATAATGGTTGGGTCAGAGTATGAAAAAATAAGGGAGAGAAATTTCGTACTGAGGACTCCACCCATTTTGGGTAGACTCTTGTTTGTTATATTTTAGCCCCCATGTTCACCTTCTGGGCCCTCTTTACTTCTTTCTAGGCGATTTGTGGGACCGAGTTTGATTGTTCATCATTTCCGGTTTCCTAGATCTCTAGCCTCTCTTGTTTGTAATCTCATTGTACCATACGTTGTTCTCTCTTCTATTAGAGTTAGTCTAATTTACCAAAAAATAAGAATATATATATAGACAGTGACTGTAGGATTTCTGGGTCATTATATTTAGTTAACAAAGGTCGATCATTCATTAGTTCAGATAGTTCCCCATAACATGGATAGTAGCAGGATCCTTCGGCTTCATTCCAGGCTTTTTGACACACAAATATCTCACTGTTTTAGTGTAAATAGGTACTTCCTTGAGAGCTTGTAACAATGGAATCTGTACATACAAATTCTATAATTCCTTGAGAAACTCAAATTCAGTTTGTGAGGTTGTCCTGGTTTCAGTTAATTGTTGAGGATAAGGAAGATCCTGAGCTCTAAATGTTGAGTCAGTTGTCACAGGTGCACCAGCCCTGCTCAAGTTGGTTGTTGTAGGAGTAGCAGTCCTTCTTGAGTTGGCTACTACAGATGTAACAGTCTGTGTTGTATCAGTTGTTACAGGTGTAACAACTGCTTCAGAAATGACTATACCTCTTCTAGGTGACTCACATTCTTCCCTGGTAATGACAGGAGAATGACTAGGTCTAATTATTTTTCCCGATCAAAGTTGAATCTCATTGATTCCAATAGTAGTATTAAGGTAAGTCTGGCAAGTACTCGGGGTTTCTATGCTCTGGGTTGCCTCATTGTTTGGATTGGGGTTAGGTTGCACAGGTAATTTTGGTCGAACGGGAGGCGTCGGAGCTTAGATAAAAGGCACTTGTAACTACTCCTGCATTGGTAGTACAGTGGGAGATGGACCGTGACCATCATCTCTCCAATTATAACTCCAAGGGTAAGACTGATATGGAGGATATTGCATTGGTGGAGGGGAAGGCCACTCATTCCAGGGTGAAGGAAATTGTGTTGAGTAAGGAGTGGGATATGGCCATGGAAATTACTAACCATTATAATCATTATTCCAAGAATTAAAAGAGGAAAAATCTGGAGGCATACCTATAGGTTGTGGCTACCATGGTCTCCTTGGTTTGATGAAGTAGGAATACTAGACCTCCTCGCTTGATTCCTTAAGTACTTCTTTCAGTCTGGGTAGTTCTAGGTATTGACCAGTGGGATGCTCCAACTAACAGATATTACACAAGCTAATGTTTTCTAGTTCGCATTCTTTTCGTAGATGTTTCTTTCTGCATCAAGGATAGAATATTTCCAAAGCTGGTTCACTTCTCCTTGTGCTTTCTTGATTTGTGTTGTGGTGATCTGGACAGAAAGAGTATTGAGGAGATCGGTTTTAAAATTATCAAATAGATTCCTGATCTCTGCTCTAGTCACTCCTCCACTCATGGACTTCTGTATCCGGACTAAAGGGTCCTGAATTGAACTCCTCCCTTTGGTCGATTCTCTTGAACTCCACAAACAAAGCATCATTATTTATTCAAACGGTTCCTGTGATATGTCTCCCTTTCCTAATAGATTCAAGTGCTCCAGACAGTCATCTCTCATGCCTCTTAGAAATATTGTTTTCAAAATTTCTCGGGCTAAGTCACGAAAATTAGACCTTTGTAAATTGTAATGGAATTGTTCCATATAATCTTCCAAGCTTTCCTCCTCCTTTTGTGTAATCATGAATATTCCTTCCTTCAAATCCCTGGTTCAATAGTAATCCTGATACTTAGAGAGGAATGTCTCCTTCATTTCACTCCAGGTTCAGATCAAGCCAATACTCAGTCCCATGAACCATCTCAATGCTGCTCCTTTTAGAGTAGTAGGACAAATTTTTAGCTTCTGAGAGTCTGAAATGTAGTCGTAACTCCTACATGAGACATCGAACTCGAACATAAAGGTATAAAGATCTTCGATAGCCATCCCTTTGAAGGATGGAAGAGATGATAAGGGAATATTCTTCATAGGAGCTTAATCCCTAGTTTCCAGTATCGGGAATTCAAAAGTAGTAATAGTGTCATCTGTTCTAGTGTTTTCTTCTCCCATGGTTGATCCTTCGTGATGAGATGAACTGGCCTCGGAATGTACAAGGGATTAACTGATGGGTAAAGGATCAGGTTGTTCGACCAGGACCGGTTGTTTCACTATACTACCCGAATCCAGATAATGATGATCAAGTAAATTTTGTTCCAGTTCAAGCCCTTGTTTTCCCTTGCTGGTTTCCCCTTGACCTTCAATTCCTAAGTTTTGATCAATGGATTCCCACTGCTGCTTCTGATCTGGGGTCTTAATTTCAGGAGTGGATATGATGTTTGAAGGGTGATGAGGTCCATACACAAAAGGTGTAGATGCCTCAGGCCTTGATATAGTGACAAATTTTTGTGGTCCTTTCTTCCTAGTGTCCCTGTATGAAGTGGACTGTTCTTTCTCTTCTTTTGAAATTAGATCCCCAAAGAATGTCTTCCTCCCCAAATCTACACTCTTATTTTCCTTTTCACGACCCGTCTTTCCTGTGGTTAGTTAGAGTGGGGGTGTTTTGGTTTCTCTGCAATCTTATGAGCACACATGGACCCTATGTGTATCAATCCTCACTTTAAGTGCCTCAGTTCTATAGTGGTGAACCCGCTCAAGTATGTTAGAGCAATGTGCAGGTTCTTACCTCTCATATTACCGCCCAGTAACTATATAGCTGAAGACATGCTCTAAAAAAAACACCTAAAACTCACACTTATGAGCGCTCCAGTGTACCAATGGTGAGCCCACTCAAGTATGTTAGAGCGATGCACGTGTTCTTACCTCTCGTCTTACCGCCCAGCAACTGCTCACTAGGAACACCCTACCATCAAACAAACAATTTTGGTTGATTGTATCATCACTGCCATTCCTGAAAACAATGCCAAAATGTTGGACTATATTAATCACTTTTAAACTACTAAGACCGTACACATAAATTATCTAGCAGCGGTGTCTTTTATTTCAATGGTAGTTGCACTGTTTGTGTCGATACACCATACCTGAAGTGGAAATAAAATGAGAACAAATCTTTGTTGAACCAATTGGTAAAACTAAAACTCATGCAGGAATAAAAAGGATCTACAAGAATGTAATCACACTTCATATAAACCTGTATCTAGAGCGCCACACACTAACTACACGACTTGGTACCTCTAATTGGATCTGTGTAATAGCACAATAAACACCTGGAACTAAAGAAAATCTACTTACAACTGACATAGAAACAAAGACACTCCACGAATATGCAGAAATAAATATAAGACATAATACAGCTACCCTACCACTGCAATCCCTGCTAAAGAGGAGGGCCCTTCCTCACTAGTGGGGCACAAGAATAAATGAGAACTAAATAAGAATTATATCAATCAACATATGTAACAACAACAACACGATATTTTGTATTATGATGATCAAAATTTAGAGAGACAAAATGGTGATACTATTTTGTGCTACCCCCCCCGGTCCTTGAAAGTCCGAGTGTTTATATAATAATTACATATCCAGAAAATGAGGAATAGATCACTCATGAGAATCTCCCGATTCTCATGTTGATTGAGATAAAGTAAATATAGTTACAACCAATTCCCTCAATAATAGTCCTGAATTGGAAAGCATTGATTTCAACCAAAATTTTCTTAAGCTGTTATTCTAAATAACAATACATGATAACTCGTACAACTTTCATTGGAATGTGACAGTTGTAGCGTAATAAGTTTTGAAGACACATCAACATCCGAAATTTATCAATACACAAACAATGACGCAACTATAACAGTAGTCTATAGCAATGGATCTATAACAACATTGTGATGTAACAACAAAGGACGTGACAACCAAGGTGTTGAGTCTACATGTAGTAGCAACGCTATGTAACAACATGTTGTAACAGCATGCTTCCAACTGGTTTTATGCGCCTATATGTCCCAGGTGCCTATGCCTGAAATGGTATCTGAAATAATAGCGAAAAGGTGAAAGAAATTCTCCCAATGTTCATCTGAGTTAGCCACAAAAAAGGAACAATACATCATAACAATTAACGAGAATGGAAAGGTAATGAAACAAGGTAAAGTTATGTTGTTTTAGGATAAAGAAAAGGAAAGAGGCAAATATGGTTCCCAGGTTGGAGGTCAAAAAAGCAAAAAATGAGGGAAGAAAATGCAGGAAATGAGTATAAAAATGACACCCAAAAATTGTATTGGCGAGCTAGGGACCATTGCATCCCTTCTAGCTTATCGATGTAAATACCAAAAAGGGTAGGGGAAAGAAGACACCCTTTCTTAACCCTGATATTGAAGTTAATCTCCTTAGAATAATCCTCGGTGTTCTTAAGTTTGGAAACAACGTTCTCACTATTTTACATATTTTTATTTTTTAATATTGAAGTACATCATTTCTTCTTCTATCTTCCATTATTCTATTTACATGCGAAAACATTACAAAATAATAAATAATTAGGTAATTTTGGAGAGAAATTAGTTTTCATCTTAAATTTTTTAAATATATGAATAATTAGATATGGTTGGAGAGAAAATCCTCATATGATCTTGGTGATAAGCATCATATCTTGGGTGGATCAGTCTTCTTCCAACTAATAAGTAGGCTAGCTCGAGCTAGGCTAAGCCTAGTTAACACAGTTGAATCCCAAAAATTATATCTAATATAATGCACTATGGAAACCCCTCATACATAGATACAAAGAGTAAAGGGAGCTCTACTTGAATGGTTCATGAGGCACAATACTTGCTAAGGTTTCGCAAATGGGGTATCAATCTAAGTGGGCTTGATTGTGGGGAAAAACTCCACATTTAAGCGCACTTGAGCCAGTGGAGTTCTGGGATGGGTGACCTCCTGGGAAGTCCTGGTTACCGTGTGCAAGACCTGAAAGTGATGATTGATGCTATCTGATTCATTTCACTAGTTTCAATCCCACTTCTTCAACCGTGTGAGCATCACCTGATGCAATGAGTGATAAGTGGACTATTCAAAAAATCATGAGAAATTAGGCAGTTACTACTACCTCTCATGGAAATGGTCATAGATGAATGACTTACTTAACACAATTGAATCCCAAAAATGATAATATAATTCACTGCGAAAACCCCTCACACTGAAATAAAAAGAGTAAAGGGAGCTCTACATGAATGGTTCATGAGGCACAATACTTGCTAAGTTTTTTCAAATGGAGTAGCAAGCTAAATAGGTTTGATTGTGGGGGAAAACTCCACCGTTAAGCGCTCGTGAGCCAGAGGAGTTACGGGATGGGTAACCTCCTGGCAAGTCCTGGTTACCGGGTGCAAGCCCCAAAAGTGATGATTGGCGCTATGTGATTCATTTCACTAGTTTCAATCTCACTTCTTCACCCATGTGAGCATCACTTCATGCAATGAGTCCTAAGTGGAAAATTCAAATAATCATGAGAAATTAGTCAACTACGACTACCTCTCATGGAAATGGTCATAGATGAATGACTTACTAAACACAGTTGAATCTCAAAAATATATCTAATATAATGTGCTAAGTAGAGTATTCAAAAAACCATGAGAAATTAATGAGTTACGACTACCTCTCATGGAAATGGTCATAGTTGAATGACTTACTTAACGTAGTTGAATCCCAAAAATAATATCTGATATAATGCACTGCGAAAACCCCTCATACTTAAAAATAGTATTATTAATTTAATTTTGTATAAGTTAAAAAAACATATAATTTTAAAAAAATGATTAAAAATATATCATTAAAAATTTCAAAAAAGTGTATATATTTTTTTATTTTTTTAATTAAACCTTTTTAAAAATAAAGATTCTAGTCCTTATGCTTTATCCTTTAAAATTAAGTTATCATTTTTAATATGTTATAGTCAAAGTTCATCTTTTAATTTGGTCCTACAAAAAATTTAATTGATTTCTTTAATAATGAATATAATTTCTATTTTAAAAAATTGAAAATTTAAATACAATTTAAATTTAAAAAATTGAACTATAATAATTATATATTCATTTTTAAACTTTATAAAATATAATAATTTTTTAAAGTTTATAAAATGTAATTAATAAATAATAATTTTTATAAATGAAAATTAAATATTATTATTAATTTTAATTTTAAAAAAATAAATATAATATTAACCACCATCATCAACATATTTAATTAACTTATACATTTGTTTTATTCAATTATAAAAATATTTTCTATGAAAAGGAAAAATAAAAAACAATTTTTATTAAACCCAAACTACATAAATGATTGACCAAAACCTAACATCATCATGAACATGTTAACTTGTTTTTATTTAATGGAATGGATAAAAATATTTGGATTCATTGAATTCATAGCCAGAATCATTTACATGCTTAAGTAATTTCAGCGATTTCAATATTTCAAACATCATAAATACCTATTTTGTTGCTGAACAACTATGATAGGTATTTATTTTGCACTTACAATTTCCAATTCAAACATGAAACAGGGAAAGACATGGAACTTTCTTAAACCCAAGCAACTATGTCGCCATAAATACCTATCACAATTGCTCAGCAAAAAACATTGTTACTATATTTTAATATCTCAAATCAAATGCATTCTCATTTGTTGACGACCATGATTAATGTTTCAAATCTCTGAAAAAATTTTCAAACCTAACATTATTTTTCAACTACTATAATTTTTTTTTGGGTCAAAACAAAGAAAATATATATATTTTGCTTTAAACTCGATATAAACACTTTTTTATATATATAATTTGATTTAAACTCAATATGCACACTATTTTAAATATCCTTTTGGTGAGGAATCCAAATATTTTTAGAAAACAAATATTTTTAGGAATCCAAACATTTGTAGAAAACAAATCCTTTCAGGAAGATTCAAATTAGCGATTTTGTTTTTTCCCTCGAATCCTTTTGAACCTTCCCAATCTTCCCACGACTAGATGTGCCACTAGAGATATTAATGAGCTATAAGTCCTTGAATATTAATTTTATTTTTATGATGTGGATTGTATTTCACCCTAACCATAACTACTAAAAAAAATAGTCTCTTTTCTTTCTTTTTTTTTTGGCAATCGTAGATTTTATAGAAAAAGAAAATATATACCAGAAGTAAAATAGGTTAACATCGACATATCTTAGTATATAGAAGAGTAACATGTGAGGGTAGGAATCCAATTTATAAAGGTATATTTCTACTCAACCATTGGTTAATATAACTAAACCAAGTGGAGAAAATTATCTTTTCTCTTTTTTAGTTTATAATATCATGCACAAATGTAAAAAACAAAAGCAACTTATGCACAAAAATCTGAACAACTAAAATGTAATCTAATACTACCTTTAGCTATGTCTACCAATCTAAGATTTTACTCCATGTAAACTTCTAGTTCCCTATTATTTTCCAGAAGTCCAAATCTTACCATGCCACAAAAGTTATCCACATGTACCATCGAGGAAAAGGCTGCAACAAATACATTGCACTGAATATTGCCCAACTGAAGATATAGGCAGTTGATTAAAAAAACATGTGAAGGGACAGATTTAATCCCATGAACTAGTATCACATCCATATCCACCACCATATCTTGTTGAAGCTCCATAAGAATTTCCCATGCTACCATATGCCCCTCCAACACAATCCCTTCCACCCTTACTAACATCTCTACGATAATCATGAGCATAGAATCTACCTCCACCAGATCAACGATTTCGACCTCCACCACCATATGAAAACCTTGTCTAGTATAACTTTCTAACCATGATTGAACCTCTTGGTTTTCTTCTTGCATGAGTTCAGCCAATGACTATGGTAGAGAAAGGTTATTTTCATTAACCGAAAATGGCCCTGTCGTGGGCTCATTTCAAAATTACCCTACGCAACGCTTTTGTTTGAAATCCTTGCCACGAAGAGAGCATTTGAATTTTTGGGTTTATATCTACCATCCTCTAGAGCTAGGTAGAGGGAAGCCTTAGCTATGTCTTTAACCTCACATTGAATTTCATTCAATTCGTTTAAGTAATTGATGGCATGGAAAATTCTTCTGGGAAACATTGAGGAAAAGCTACTGAAGCCCCTCCATTGAAAATGGAGCTACAATGGTAGAAGCTAATTTGCAATTAATGTGGATTCCATGCCTATAGATCTCCTCAGCCACCAACTTAACCATACTTGTGATTTTCCTAATTTGGAAACAGAATAGGGGTTGGGAGCCACTCCACCTATGAGCCTAAATATTCTAGTTGTGCATAGGATGTAGCCTCAATGCCTCGGCACCATAACTCTCATTGTGTGCTTCATCCCCATAACCACTCCCCCCAAGTTTATATTCATCACCTTATCAAAAAAATTCATGTCCATCTCTACTATGTGGGAAAACAAAGGCTCTAAGATGCCCACATTGGTGTACATGATATCTAAGTGCATATAATTTGAAATGGTATGCTTCACAACCTTGTCTACATTATCTTCCTACGACACATCACAGTGGATGAAATTTGAGTTGGATTCTAGATCGTTGGCTTCTTCTATTCCCAACTCGTCCTATATGTCTGTTATCATCAATTTGGCACCATCGTATTATTTTACTCCCTCAAAAATTACAGAGGACTATGCAAATATACGCCTGACACAACAATATGTTGAACCAAATACAAAAGAAACAAAAACATATTATTTTTGAGTTGTTGAAGAAGAGGAAGGCGCCACTATTTTTCAAGATTTCATTCTATTAGAAATTAAGATAGAGAGGAAACTCACACACAATCACACACTCACTGTATTCTATTGATGTCAATGGCTATATATTTATAGTATATAGATCACTGACTACGATGTTGAAAATGCAACAAGATGATGGAGCTTAGTGAAATGAAGTCGCCTTCACTAAGTGGGCCCGCGGGCTATTTTTGGTGCAAAGTCTATTTTTAGACTATGTCTATTTTTAGACATATGGATCATGGTTTATGAGTTGCAGGATGCTATTTATGGATGATTGGTCGAGTTGGTAAAAATAGATGGACCTCTATTTTTAGACATTGGGCGGAATCTATTTTTAGACTGCCGGGCTAAAAATAGAACAGTCGAATATTATTAACCCTTAATAATATTTAGACTATAAAAATTATCTTATCCTCTTGGATCACTTCAGTTTGATGCTTGGATGTGGCACATGCAGCTGACAGAAGGAAATACACTTTTCCTAAGGGTTAGTTGAGCTATTGCATGGTTGACTTCAGTTAGAACTCATGTGGCAGAGTTTGGTGGAGTTGATGAGACAGTTGGTGGAGTTGTGTTCGGTTTAACTTAGTTGAACTAGTTGTATTTATTCTAACTGAAAAATACACTAGTGATGAGTGGTGTGAATTAATTATTAATTAATTCACTAATTATTAACTCATAAATCAACTAAAGAACACATTAGTTAATTGCAATGCATGGACAGTTCAGTGGAGACCAGTGTTAGAGGTGGGTGAAAGGGTGAGTCTACTATCAGTTGTGACTATTGGTTGTGCATGAGATTTGCACACACATTGATGGAGATTGCCAATTAGGATTGCGTAGTTGGAGCTAGTGGGATTCGAACTTGGATCTCATCATTAATCAACTTGGATTGCGCAGTAGAGGCAGGCAGACTTGTGGAGCAGATTTGAACCCAGGACTTGTTCAAATCTCAGTTAGTTTGTGTGTAAATTTTTGGAGATAGTACTGAGTACTTGTGAGGAGTATTGTGCTATGTATTGTTACATGTTCTCTATCATTATAATATACAGATAGTTGGGGGTTTTCAGCTATTGCTTTCCCCATTACATCCTGTGTTGATATGTGTGCTTGATTATGTTTTAATGAGCGCATGCGATTGCTTTCTATTTCCGCATATTGATGATCAATTGTAGAAGAGGTTATGTATTATGCATGAAGCTTAAATAGTGTGTAATCAGGATAATCTCGGTGAATAATTCAGCTATTATTCAAATTTCTACATGGTATCGGAGCGAGATTGATCATCGGATCTATTACAGTGATTACAATTATTTCAGTAGACAGAGTCTGTAATGGGCCAGGTAGCCTCTGGATCCATCCTTTCTTTGAAAGGTGATATATCCAATAAATGCCCTTACAGTCGATCTCTGTGCTAGAAATACTTTGTTCTCACAGATCCAGAAGCAACTGAGTTTTGAGCTTGGAATTTGAATTTGCAGCAGAATTTGGAATTCAAAATTTGCAGCAGTTTTCTTGGTGCTAGAGTTGAAATGTCTTTCAACGGATTGCGACTAGAATATGCCTTTGAGGGCAGTTCGAATTATGTTGCATGGAAGGACCGGATGGAGGCGGTATTAGAAGATAACGGGCTGAAGGAGTTCATAGAAGCTGAGATCCCAAAGCCTACTGATGCTGCTCAAGTTGAGGCTTGGCAAAAGAAGATGGCAAAATGTCGAAGGATTCTGTTGGAGGGCGTGAAGGATCACATTGTATCCAACATGCATGGAAAAGCTTCTCCATACTTGATGTGGAAAGCATTGACAGATTTATTCCAAAGCAAGAGCGACCAGAGGAAGTTGGCGCTCAAGGATAAACTTAGACACATAAAGATGGAGAAAGGCGACAGTATGCCCAAGTACCTCACGAAGTTCATCCAATGCAGGGATGAGCTGGGAAGTGTGGGGGTGACTGTCGATGATGAGGAATTGGTGAGCTTGGCTCTCCTTGGTCTTCCAAAGAGTTGGCATGCCTATCAGGATTCTGTCAATGGTCAGGAGAAATTGCCAGGATGGGAGCGACTTTGGTCGGATCTTGTGCAAGAGGAGATAAGGCGGAGTACCAGGGACGGACCTTCATCAAAGGCATCTGATGAAGAAAATTGCGCTTTGGCTGCCAAAGCAAAGAAGGGGAAGAGCAAGAAAGCTTCTCATTCCGGTGCGAAAGGCAAGAAGCAGGACATGTCCAAGGTGAAGTGCTTTCACTGTCACCAACACGAACATTATGCCACAAATTGTCCGCAGAAGAAGAAAAATAAGCAGGCTACTGGATCTGCAGCTGGAGAGGCCTTAGCCTCGCAGTTTGAGCTGGATTTTTCACTGATCGCATGCTTGGTCTCAAGTGTGATGGGATCAGTATGGTTCTTGGATAGTGGTGCGTCTTTTCACATGACAGGAGATCAAGATTTGTTTTCTGATCTGGATGAGAAAGATCTTGGAGTGCACATCGAGATGGGCGATGATGGTAGATACAGTGCGACCGGTATCGGTACCATTTCCTTTAAGAGGGAGTCTGGTAAACCCTTCGTATTGAAGGATGTGATGCATGTTCCAGGATTGAAGAAGAATCTGATCTCTGTGGCGATGTTAGAAGACAAGGGGTATGATGTTGTCTTCATCGAAGGAAAGGATTTCCTGCGTAGTAAGACAACTAGAGAAACCCGGAAGATAGGGGTTCGAGTCAAGAACCTTTATCAATTGCATGTATATGGCAGTGCAGCAATGCCATGCAAGGCTGAAGGAGTGGTGAGCCGGGATGATGGCAAGTTGTGGCACAGGAGATTGGGCCACCTTCACCATGGAGCTTTAAAGATACTGCAGCATATTTCTACTGGGCTTCCTAAGGGCACCCTTGCACAGTCAGATTAGTGCAAGGGGTGTACCTTGGGAAAATTTGTGAAAGCCACCTTTCATGAGAAGGATAGTCGCGCCACGACGATCCTTGATAGAATTCACACAGACGTGTGTGGAACTTTCTCAGTAGCTTCGACAGCAAAGCACAAGTACTATGTGATCTTTGTTGATGATTTCTCTCGGAAGTGCTGGATCTTCTTCATGCAGAAGAAGAGCGAGACATACTCAAAGTTCTGTGAGTTCAAGGCGCTGGTTGAGAAGGAATCGGGGAAGCATGTGAAGGCTCTTAGGAGCGATAATGGTGGTTAATTCATCTCTGCTGAATTCAAGGACTTTTGCAACGCAGAAGGGATTCAGAGAGAGCTCATCGCACCCCATAACCCATAGCAGAACGGGGCTGCTGAGCAGAAGAACAAAACGATCATGGGTGTTGCACGGGCGATGTTGCATGATCAGGGCCTACCCCTTCACTTGTGGGCTGAGGCATGCAATACTGCAGTATATGTGCAGAACTGTTGTCCTCACAAGATACTTGGCATGAGTACACCAGAGGAGGCATTTTCTGGTAAGAGACCTGATATTTACCATTTGAGGATTTTTGGTTCACCTGTCTACTTACATGTGACGAAGGATGCCAGAAAGAAGCTGGATCCGACCGCAGAGGTTGGAATATTTGTGGGGTACACTGATATGCCCCACAACTATCGTGTGTATTTTCCAGATAGTCACAAGACTGTTGTGTGACAGGATATCAAATTTCAGGAGGAGAAATCCATGCAGTGTTCGCTTGAGAGGGATCCACACTTGCATGCAGATGAGGAACTATTAGTTCCTAAGGATGAGCTTCCGGATGTGGATCAACCACAAGAGGAAGTTCATGGAGTGGAAGAGACCACTCATGCAGCGCCAACCATCAGAGGGTTCAAGCGCACTACAGAAGCTGAGCGACTGGCTCAAGATGTAGAGAAGGTTGTAGGACCACCTATAGCACAGCGCAGACAGAGACAGTCACCAGACCGGTACACTGGATACATGGCTCTTGTGAGCAAATGTGTCGTGACAGAGCCATCCTCTTTCGAGGAAGCTATGGAGGACCCCGCATGGGTAGATGCCATGGTGGAAGAGTATGATTCGATTGTCAGAAACAGTGCATGGGAGATTGTCCCAAGACCGGAGGGGAAATCAGTGGTGGGTTCGAGATGGATCTACAAAGTGAAGCAGGCGGCTGACGGGAGTGTGGAGAAGTACAAGGCAAGATTTGTTGCCCGAGGCTTCTCACAGATAGAGGGGATCGATTATGAGGATACCTTTGCACCTGTCGCAAGGTATTCTTCCATACGGACGATCCTAGCTCTCTCAGCGCAGATGGGGTGGCACATTCATCAGATGGATGTGAAGACTGCGTTCCTCAACGGAGTCATTGAGGAGGAGGTGTACATAGAGCAGCCCGAAGGTTTCAAGATCTTCAACAGCGAGTCGCATGTGTGCAGGCTCAAGAGAGCGCTGTATGGGTTGAAACAAGCACCTCGTGCTTGGTACACACGGATAGACAGTTATTTCACCGGACTTGGATTCTCCAAGAGTGAGGCGGATCCTAACCTATACTAGATTGTGGTGGAGGGTAAGTTGCTGATCATTGTACTTTATGTAGATGATTTGATTTTGACGGGTGATGAGCTGTTGATACTTTCATGCAAGGAGGATCTTGCTAGAGAGTTTGAGATGAAGGACTTAGGCCTCCTTCATTATTTCCTGGGATTGGAAATTTGGCAGCGCAGTGATGGACTGTTTGTTTCTTAGGGTAAGTATGCCCGAGAAATATTGGAGAAGTTCAACATGCATGGCTGCAAGCCTTTTGATACTCCTCTTCCTGGAGGTTGGAGGAATGAGGATGCTACTTCAGCGGAGGTAGTGGATGCCACTGTTTATCGACAGTTGGTGGGGTCGCTTATGTATCTGGTCAATACATGGCCCGATATATGCTATGTTGTTAACCATCTTTCGCAAGCTATGGTTAAGCCTACCAAGCTCTTCTAGAAGGCAGGCAAGCATGTATTGCGTTATCTTAGAGGCACATAGGGATATGGCTTGTGGTACAGATAGGAGGATGAGGTGAAGCTATGTGGCTTCACAGATGCAGATTGGGCAGGGAGCCCAACGGATAGAAAGAGCACATCTGGAGGGATCTTCAGTATTGGGTCGACAGCAGTTTCCTGGCACAGCAGGAAGCAGAGATCCGTGGCACTCAGTTCAGCAGAGGCTGAGTATATGGTAGCAAGCTTGGCTGCATGCGAGGCCTTATGGATGAGGAAGATTCTGGTCAGGTTGTTCGGGTCACATTTGGAGCCTATTATGATTTATTGTGATAACCAGAGTTGCATTAAACTCTCGGTAAATCCAGTATTTCATGATAGATCCAAACACATCGACATCAGGTACCATCATATCAGAGATTGTGTGCAGCGGAGAATCATGTTACTTTCATATATTCCCACGGAGGATCAGAATGCTGATATCTTGATGAAGGCGCTCACCAGGAGAAAATTAAAATACCACAGAGGCAGGATAGGGGTTGTAGATAATCCATATCTTGCTGAGAGGGAGTGTTGAAAATGCAACAAGATGATGGAGCTTAGTTAAATGAAGTCGCCTTCACTAAGTGGGCCCGCAGGCTATTTTTGGCGCAAAGTCTATTTTTAGACTATGTCTATTTTTAGACATATGGATCATGGTCTATGAGTTGCAGGATGCTATTTATGGATGATTGGTCGAGTTGGAAAAAAAATATGGACCTCTATTTTTAGACATTGGGCGGTTTCTATTTTTAGACTATCGAGCTAAAAATAGCACAGTTAAATATTATTAACCCTTAATAATATTTAGACTATAAACATTATCTTATCCTCTTGGAGCACTTCAGTTTGATGCTTGTATGTGGAACATGCAGCTGATAGAAGGAAATACGCTTTTCCTAAGGGTTAGTTGAGCTATTGCATGGTTGACTTCAGTTAGGACTCAAGTGGCAGAGTTTGGTGGAGTTGATGAGACAGTTGGTGGAGTTGTGTTCGGTTTAACTTAGTTGAACTAGTTGTATTTAGTCTAGCTGAAAAATACACTAGTGATGAGTGGTGTGAATTAATTATTAATTAATTCACTAATTATTAACTCATAAATCAACTAAATAACACATCAGTTAACTGCAATGCATGGACATTTCAGTGGAGACCAGTGTTAGAGGTGGGTGAAAGGGTGAGTGTGACTATCAGTTGTGACCATGATTGTGCATGATATTTGCACACACATTGATGGAGATTGCCAATGAGGATTGCGCAGTTGGAGTTAGTGGGATTCGAACTTGGATCTCATCATTAATCAACTTGGATTGCGCAGTAGAGGCAGGCAGACTTGTGGAGGAGATTTGAACCCAGGACTTGTTCAAATCTCAGTTAGTTTTGTGTGTAACTTGTGGAGATAGTACTGAGTACTTGTGAGGAGTATTGTGCTATGTATTGTTACATGTTCTCTATAATTATAATATACAGATAGTTGGGGGTTTTGAGCTATTGCTTTCCCCATTACATCCTGTGTTGATATGTGTGCTTGATTATGTTTTAATGAGCGCATGCGACTGCTTTCTATTTCCGCATATTGATGATCAATTGTAGAAGAGGTTATGTATTATGCATGTGATCCAGGTGGATATTGGTGGCCACCCACCTATTCCACTTGGCCCCCCACCATTGTCTCTTTCAGTTTTTCAGTTTCGGCATAACTTACTATTTTTAGCAGTTTTTTGGGTCCTGAACTTTCGGAGCCGTTTTGAGGCCCTAAACGACGTTTTTTAGCATTTTTTTGGGTCCTGAACTTTCGGAGCCGTTTTGAGGCCCTAAATGACGTTTTTTGGGTATCAAAGCGCCAACGAATTTGATCATCAAATTCATCTCGACAGCTGTAGTCCTCGGATAGAGCTTTCTAATGATGTATCATGTGCGTCAAACGGAGATAGTATGCCAAAGTTACGTCCCTGGGAAGTTGAAACACCAATTTACCCAAACGGGGCCCATAGTTTTGGCGCTTCATCTCCTAGGGTTAGGTTTTTGGATGTTTAGGATTCTCCATTGTTTCTCAATAATAAATAGGCCCTCGAGCCTCATTGTAACTTAGTTCAGAGGCCTGTAGCCGCCACATCTCTTCTCAGAGATAGCTACCGGTGCCCTAGCTAGTTTTATTTCCATTCTGTCTGTAAGCAAATTTCAGTTCTTTGATATTAATGAAATGAAGTGTTATTTCCGCTGCATCTCTGTATTTATGTTTATATGTTTATTCTGTTGCGTTCCTGCATAAATCTGGATCAGTGGTATCAGAGGCGGTCTGCTTTTTCTCGATCCTTCTTTGCATGTCCCCAACGAGGTCGGGGTATAAGGAGCTAGGGCTCGATCTGGTGGAACCTTTGCAAGATCAGCCTCGCAAACCTCGACGAATGCCCATGGGGGACGAAAAGAAAGATGAGGGAGCAGGAGATCCTATCAAAATATTGCTCAAGGAGGCCCTCGAAAAACAAAGGAACGCGATGATGGATAACTTTGTTCAGATCCTTCAACGGCTGCCCACCGGCGGCGCATTTGCATCCAGCAGGCACTCTAGAGGTGCGACTCCTTTTAAGGTACTAGTAAATTTTGACATTCCCATATTTGAGGGTCAAATAGACGCAGATGCCGTAGATAGATGGTTGAATCTATTAGAAGGATATTTCTCTGTTCATGACTTTTCAGACCGAGAGAAGATTATTTTGCACTCCTCAAAGCTACCCCCCATGTTAAGGACTGGTGGGAAACCTACTGTGAGAACAAGGACCAGACAGAACCCTCTCTGTTCTCGGCCGTACCAACTTGGAATTCTTTCCGAGACGCCGTCAAGGAACAGTACTATCCCGTGGGGAGCTATGAGGACAAGTATATACAATGGACCACGCTGCGACAACAAAGGGATCAAGATGTGCATGAGCTGACAAATCTGTTCCATACCCTGCGCACAAAGTTGGGTATCAAAGATTCAGAGAAACATTTGGTGCTAAAGTATCGCAGCTGTCTGCACAGATACATTCAGGAGGAAATGGAGTTCCTCGACATCTCCTCTCTTGGTACGGCATACCGGTATGCTGCCAAGATTGAGCAGAAATTCAAGCAGAAGAAGCGAGACTTTGGATCTGCGAATCAAAAGCAAGGGAAAGGTGCTTCCAAACCGTAGAACAAAGGACCGAGCCAAGGCATGGCGGCTAAAGACAAATCATCGAAGCCACAAGAAAATAACAGCACCGCAAAGCCAAAGAAGGACACGGGAAAGTGGTGTGAGTTCCATAAGAGCTCCACTCACAACACAAGTGAGTGTCGGGCCAAGCAGTCGCTAGTGGCCGAGATGAGGGCTTCTGAGTCAGATGCATGCTCTGACTCCGAATCAGAACCTGAAAAGGGGAATGAAAAAGGGAAACAGATTATTGATGCGGATCCCAACGCCACTGTTGCCACTACAAAGGTCCAGAAGGAGGAACCGGAAGATCCAGAGGAGGAGGAATGTCTCTTCCACTCCCAGATGTGGGTAAAGGGCTCCCCTGTACAGTTCATTGTCAAAAATGGGAGCCAAAAGAACCTCATTTTAGCAGACACCATGAAGCGGTTGGGCTTGCCGACCACAGCTCACCCACATCCATACACCATCGGGTGGCTTCACCAAGGACGAGATCTCCGCGTTAGCTAGCAGTGCTGCCTTCCCTATAGCATCAAGCCCTTCACAGATGAGGTATTATGTGACGTTGCTCCTATTGATGTTTCTGATGTATTATTAGGACAACCATACTTGTGGAAGCGTCATGCTGTGTATGAGTCTCGACCTCGTGCTGTTATTGGTACTTTGGGAAATAAGTTGTACAGGATACCAGAGGTACCACCTCCTGCTGCTATCTCTTTGGTTACTGCAAAACAATGCGGTAAAACTCATTTCCAAACCGGGGAATTTGTTTTCCACGATGATCCACCCCCGAGGAAAGAAAGAGGCGCCCACGACCTCCAAACGGGGCCCCTCTGCACGTGCGCACGACAACAACAAATGGATGGAGTCGTGGAGAGTACGAGACATCTTCACCTCACCCACAGGGGTTCCTCTACACTGCCAGGTCAAGCACCCGATTGATCTGACCCTAGGTGCGCTGCTACCCAATGGACCGATCTATCGATGCTCTGCTCTGGAAAATGATGAAATCAAGAGGCAGATTCAGGAGCTGTTGCAGAAAGGTCACATCAGACCAAGTTCATCGCCCTGTGGGAGCTCGATCGTGTTGGTACGGAAGAAGGATGGGGCGTGGAGACTCTGTATTGACTATCGGGCGCTGAACAAGATCACTGTCCGGAATAGGTACCCAATCCCACGGATTGATGACCTTCTGGACCAGCTCCAAGGTGCAAAATATTTCAGTAAGATCGACCTGAAGTCTGGGTATCACCCGGTACCAATTAAACCCTCTGATGTGTGGAAGACTGCCTTCAAAGCTAAGGAAGGCCTTTTTGAATGGCTAGTCATGCCTTTCGGGTTGACGAATGCTCCCGCAACCTTCATGAGGATGATGGACGACATCTTGCGCCCATTCACCAACTCATTCGTAGTGGTGTACTTGGATGACATTCTGATCTTCAGCAAGACTTGGGAAGAGCACCTTCATCACATCCGACAAGTCCTCCAAACACTGCGGCAACACAAGTTGTGTGCCAATTTGGAGAAGTGCACGTTTGGCATGACCCAGGTTCAATATCTGGGATACATTATTGATGAAAGGGGGTGCATGTGGATCCAGCCAAGATCCAAGTCATTCGGGATTGGCCAGCCCCAACCACTATAACAGAGCTTCGCAGCTTTCTGGGTCTTGCTAATTTCTACCGTAGATTCGTGTTTGGATTATCTCATATCACTTGGCCCTTGAGTCAAGTCACCAAGGGAGGAGCGAGAGAAAAATTATTTTGGTTGGAACCTCGATAGAAGGCGTTCACAAAATTGAAAAATCGCCTCTGTTCTGCCCCAGTTCTCACATTACCAGATTTGCAACAACCATTTGAGATCGAGACAGATGCCTCTGACTATGCTATTGGGGCAATTCTTACTCAACAGGGACATCCAGTGGCATATCACAGTGAGACATTGTCGGAGACAGTTCGCAAGTATCCCACCTATGACAAAGAAATGTATTCCATTGTGCAAGCTTGTCGATAATGGAAGCATTACATTTTTTGGAAGGAAACAATCATCCACACAGACCACCGGCCCCTGCAGTTCATACAGACACAAGGGAAGTTGCAGAATGATCGCCATCAGAAGTGGTCCACATATCTGCAGCAGTTTCATTTGAACATCAAGTACAAGAAGGGTAGCACCAATAATGTTGCAGACTGCCTCAGCCGACCACCGATCGTGGCGCTCACCACCGTGCTCGACTCTTGTGGGCACGAGACTTCTGATTGGCCGCTTCTCTATGAGAGTGACCCAGAATTCGGCCACACTTACAAGGCACTCTTGGGGGGTATGCAAGTTCCAAATTTTCACCTCCAAGATGCACTTTTATGTCACCTGGGACACCTTTGTGTTCCTTCAAGCGGGCGTGCCAAGATGATATGGGAAGCACACTACAGTCGAGTCGCTGGGCATTTCGGGGTCGAGAAAACAGTAGCAATACTACAGAAGTATTTCTATTGGCCGAACCTTCGAAAGGATGTCGAGAAGCACATCAGATCCTGCATTGCTTGTGCCATTGCCAAACCGACCATCAAGAAGCAAGGCCTATATACTCCACTACCTACCCCTAGTCGACCGTGGGAATCCATCTCCATGGATTACATGTCGGGTCTGCCTTCTACTAAGAATGGAAATGACTGTGTTTTCGTGGTCGTTGACAGATTCTCGAAGATGGCCATCATGGCGGCCTGTAAGAAGAATATCACAGCAGAAGCCACTGCTAAACTCTTCTTTGAACGAGTGTGGGTGCACTTTGGGATCCCACGGTCTATCATATCAGATCGAGATAGTAGGTTCCTCAGCACATTTTGGTCCAGCCTTTGGTCAATGTTGGACACAAAGCTCACCAAGTCCACAGCTTTCCATCCCCAAACAGATGTCCAGACAGAGGTCGTCAACAGAATGATTGTACACATTTTGCGCATGTACAATTCAAAGCATCCACACACATGGGACGAGAGCCTCCCCTATGTACAACATAGTTATAACAGGGCTCTCCATAGTTCAATTGGCCATAGCCCCTTTCAGGTGGTCTTGGGATTCTAGCCACTATGTCCCATTGACGTAGCCATGCCATTTGCAGCTGCTCAGGCCGATTCAGCTCATGTCCAGTCTGAAGTTGACAAAGAAAGTAGCTTCATCGAGCGCATTCAACACATCCGCCAACAGGTTCATGATATATTGGACAGAGCCCATGCGAAGTACAAACAGCGCCATGATCAACACCGGGTGCCACACCACTTCCAGGTGGGCGACAAAGTATGGCTACATTTGCAGAAGGAGCGCCTCACTGGACCTCACCGCAAGCTTAGCCCGCTCCGATACGGGCCGTACACCATCACCAAGGCTGTAGGTAACAATGCCTTCGAGCTTAGTATTCCACCATTCCTTGGTCTGCACCCAGTCTTCAATGTGGATCGCCTTCGTCCTTACTTTCCACCTCTACTGGACACCTCGGACATTGCAGAACAACTCACACCAACAGAGTTAAACCCAGACTGCATGGAACAGACCACCACAGATTGTATCATGGACATGCAAATCAAGAACACTCGTCAACAGCAGATCCAACTGTATCGGGTTGTCAAAGCTGGCCAACTCCTGCACCAAGGAAAGTGGTTCACCAGGGACCAAGTTCAGCAGAAATTTCCTCATCTCATGGAGGAACTTAAAGCAATGGGGACCATTGCTTCCTAAGGGGGGAGGAATGATCCAGGTGGATATTGGTGGCCACCCACCTATTCCACTTGGCCCCCCACCATTGTCTCTTTCAGTTTTTCAGTTTCGGCATAACTTACTATTTTTAGCAGTTTTTTGGGTCCTGAACTTTCAGAGCCGTTTTGAGGCCCTAAACGACGTTTTTTGGGTATCAAAGCGCCAACGAATTTGATCATCAAATTCGTCCCGACAGCTGTAGTCCTCGGATAAAGCTTTCTAATGATGTATCATGTGCGTCAAACGGAGATAGTATGCCAAAGTTACGTCCCTAGGAAGTTGAAACACCAATTTACCCAAACGGGGCCCATAGTTTTGGCGCTTCATCTCCTAGGGTTAGGTTTTTGGGATGTTTAGGGTTCTCCATTGTTTCTCAATAATAAATAGGCCCTCGAGCCTCATTGTAAAGCAGTTCAGACGCCTGTAGCCACCACATCTCTTCTCAGAGATAGCTACCAGTGCCCTAGCTAGTTTTATTTCCATTTTGTCTGTAAGCAAATTTCAGTTCTTTGATATTAATGAAATGAAGTGTTATTTCCACTGCATCTCTGTCTTTATGGTTATGTGTTTATTCTGTTGTGTTCCTGCATAAATCCGGATCAACATGAAGCTTAAATAGTGTGTAATCAGGATAATCTTGGTGAATAATTCAGCAAATTATTCAAATTTCTACACACGACACATATATATAGCTAACAGAAATCACATGTAGGAAAACAACTACTTCTAGATCTATGCTTGGAAACTCACAATGACCACTGACAACAACACATGGAAGCATTACTTCCAACACCCTCCTTTAATGATTGCATATAAAAGACACACATTACAACAATAAATGAATCTCTTTCATGTTTGTATCATATGGTCCTCACTAGAACTCATATACACTCTGTAATCTCATGGTTTTCGCTCTTATCTTCACCACACTTTCGAGCTTCCCACTTGATCCATTTAAGACATAATTGTTTCATACCATTGTTGATGTACTTTTCATAATTGATGCTTCTCGACCTCCCTGAGCGCAATGGTCCAGTATTGATACTAAACCATCCTATGGAACTGTCACCATTTGTTTAATATATGGTCTTCTGCTATATTCACTAGTTATCTAGGATAGAATTATGTGTATAGAATGTCTTCAACAAAAAATTCTACAACTTGACCTTATAAAATAACCTGTAATGATGCTCCTGGAGTATGATGGGTCACATGAGCTTGACCTTATTAAGAAATAACTGTAAATAATGCTCCTGGAGCACAACGAGTCACATTAGTTTGTTGAATAATTGGCTTGTTTTTTATGGTTCTACATAGTTTGATTTTTTTTTTAACATACCAAACTAATTTTACAAATCACACCACATGTAACATCCCCAGGTAAAAATTTGATGTAATAAAAGTCAATAAAGTTGAAATAATACCATGGCTAAGTGACATGTATTCCAAGCTGAATGTTGAGAAAAAATATCCTAGTGGGCGTCACTAGTTATGTTTATGGCTAAGGAAATTGGCAAAGGAAATGGCTAAGGCTTTGGAAAGGCAAAAAGGTATTTTTGGCAAATTAGTTATGAAAATAATGGAAATTAGGAGAAAAGGAAGGTGAAAGGTCACAGATTGCATGCGAGGAGGAAAATGAAGTAAAATAACGGAAAATTGAAAAAAATAGAGGCCACATTAATAAAAATTCCTCAGAGCATCAGTTGGCAGCCTTTTGTCAGTTCAATTTTAGAATTAGTCTCTAAGACGAGAAGAGCAGCAAGAGGAGAAAGAAATAAAGCAAGAAAATAAAGGACAAGGAAAGGAAATCAAATCAAAGGAAGGACAAGGAAATCAAAGGAAGACAAGGATCAAGAAGCTTCATCAGGAATACTTGTAGGTAACAGGTTGGATGTATGATTTCCTAGTTGGTTTTCACATGCATGGTATGTGCATGTTGGTATTTGGTTCATTTTTTGTCATTAGAATGGATTATGTCGGCTTTTAACAATGGATTTTAGCCTAGCCTTTCCATTTCCAGATAGCCATGGTGTGATGGGATGGTTCTTGGTTTTGAGCTTTGGATTTTCAGACAATTTTCGACCCAAGTGAGGTGGTGTCAGGAAAATTCCCAAAGGCCTAGGAATCCCTTGACCAGTAATGGTGGGATACATGGTAAAGCCTGAGGGTGGAGATGGGAAAATTTCTCAAGGTATTGGTGAAGAAATTATAAGGCATCCAAGCTCGGTTTTGTTTTTAGATCTCAACACCGGTTTGGGTGAGATCGCGATATGGATAGGGTGGAGGTGGTTTAACCTATGGATTCCCTTGGTTTTATTTGGATTGGTTTATCCCATGAGATCCCAAATTCATGCTTGGAATATGGCACTAGGATGATTGTCTAAAAGAAAGAATTGGTTCAACGAATATATGGTCGAGTGGAACGTAGAAGTCCTGAAACCGGTCGGTAATTGCCTATGTTTAATAGAAGCTAAGTTTCTCTTGCTTTGATAAGGAAATGTACTCGTTGTTATGTGTCATTAATGGTTGTTCTCTTATCGTTATTTATCTGGTTATATTCTGGTTATGAGCATGGTTATATGACAGATCATAGTCATGGCTCTTTTCATGTTTTCACTTGTAACTCAATGAATAATTAATGAAAGTCCTAATTGGTGTTAGGACAGCTAATGTGAGAAGGCAGTGACCCTTCTTGTTAAACATGAGATAAGTTTTCAATGCCTTATGATCAGACTTACATTCATGACCTATAGCTTTTATATTCACCATGTGTTTAACATAACCAGTTGGGGATGTTCAAGTGAAGTGCTAGTTCTATTTTTTGGTTTACAAGCATTTTTTCTATGTTATTTATCTTTTGCACAAGTTTCATTGAGTTTTGGGAAAATACCTCATTCTTGACCCTAAAAAAGTGGCACATAGTTCAAATTCATTGGCATAGAACTCAATAGAAAAGTCAATAGTTGTATGGAGGTAGTATTATGAGTGTGATTGGGAACCTATAGTTGCATGGAGGCCTTGGAAAGGGAGTTACTAGGGCTCTAGTTAAGATAAAGACTATTTTTTCTCAGGGGTTTGAAACCTATAGGGGTTGGGTTACTCCTGGAGGTCTTGTGGCACTTGAGGTAAGTAAGCAAAGTCTTAAGTTGTCAACTCCATTTCCTTAAGGTCACCTAGGAGGTTGATCCCTATCATAGTGTCCCTTAGCTCATGTTTACCCCAGGAAATCTAGTGAAACTAGGTAGATATGAGAGGAGGCATTATAGGGTTGAATCAGAGAATGTCTCACTCTCTTTGGGTTGTATCAGATACCAAAGGGTGGTATCAGAGCATATTTTCTCTCTCCTTGGGTAAAGTCTGATGTTGTCAAGATTATGGTTGTCATGCATGGGGTCATGGTATACATTTGGTATGGCCATGCATGATGTTGTTGTGATGTGATGTTATTACATGGATATGTTTATGTTTATACATGTACATGGTAAAGTGGATTGATATTGCAGATGAGATAAGCCTCCTCTAAACATCATTGAGGTATGGATTTTATTTTGGTATCTATTTGGTTTATCTAACATGGTATACTCACAAGAAGAAGAGAACCAAATATGACAAGAAAAATGGTAGACTATAGTTTCCATGACTCTCCCTACAGATTAGTTGGGAAGTAAGGAGAAGAGTATTCTCCTGGTATAGCGGTTACATTGAGGAGATTGAGGGTAGATATCAAGTTTCAAAGTGGACAATAACATGTTGGTTGAGGCTTAGAAAAGACTTGCAAGGATTTAGGAGAAGTAGGTATAGGTTAATGAGGAAATCCTTCATATCTTGTCAGATTTGCAGAAACAGGGAAAAATGAGAATCAATCAAGAGAAGGAAGAGAAAAAAAATGGAGCATATGGTAGAAGATCTTGGTCCGGATATAGATTGGATAGAGGGGACACAGTCAAAGGTGGCATATCACTAGATACATCTGACATGAGGGCTTGTATGTATGGGCATCATTCTATTTCCTCATCCACGGGACACCATCGTAGTCATTATCATCATAATCCTTATAAGAGGATGGAGTATTTTCCTGAATAATTCAAGAAAGTGAAGCCTCCTACATTTGATGGAGAGTTGAAGAAGTTAGAATATGTAGAGGAATGGTTTCTTGGGATTCTTCATACTGCATATCTATTCAGAGAATATGAAAGCCAAAATAGCCAACTTTAGTCTCAAAGGGAAAGCAGATATCTAGTGGGAAGATGTGAAGAATTTCAAGGGCACGTGGGAGGAATACTTGGTTTGGGATGACTTCGAGAGGATCTTCATGAAGAAGTACTTATCAGAGAGGTACTATTATGATAGATCTAAGTATTTTTATGAGCTACAAATGGGTTCTATGATAGATGATGATTATGCTAGCATATTCTTGGAGCTATTGAGGTATCTTCCATATCTCAAGGAGGAGAAGGTCAATATTTATAGATTCATCAATGGATTTCCAACACCATATAGATACCCGATTGAGTTTGATGATCCTAGATCGCTACAGGAATCCATCCGGAAATTGAAGCAATTTTATGAGAAATTAAAGTGAAAAGCTTAGCCTAAAATGACTTGAAGGGGAATGATAAATTAAAATGGAAATGACCACCAAAGCGGGGAAGACCTCAAGATGCAGGTGAGAAAGAAAACTTTTCTCCTTACGAGAAGTTCAATGCAGTTGAGAAGGGACATGTGTCGCAACCTGGAGAGCAGAAGACTAGAGGTGATGGTAGAGTATCGTTGCAGTGTTAGATATGTGGCAAAGATCATCATAAGAAGGATTGTCCATTGTACCAGGGAGGAAGGCCTCATATCTATAGTGCTCAGGATGCATAAACCATTGGGGATTTTGGTCATACTATTCCTCGGATACATGCGGCTGTGGAAAATAGGAAGGTGGATCATTAGGCATCTATCATTGAGATGGACGGTAAGATTTGTGATCAAGTTATTTCTATTTTGAATGATCCTTGATCTAATTAAAATGATGCTAATCATGACCTGGTGGGTAAGTGTGGCCTGAGAAAAGAAGTGCATGCAGATTCTTGGTTGATGTTGTTGGCTATAGGTACGAAGAAGAGAGTTGATCATCATTGGGTATGAGATTGTGCATTTGAGTTAAATGGTATTCCTACAATAGCACATTTGAATGTACTGCCACTAAGATTGTATAGTATTCTTTTAGGTATGGAGAGAAGAGAATTTTGCAGGGAAAGAAGAATGCTACATTAGTGAGGATGGTCACAACTATGTAGGATAAGCATAGTTGTAGGAAAGGTGTGTGTTGTTTGTAGTTTGTATTTCTAGTGACAAGGGTAGGGATGTTGAGGATGCATAAATATTCAAGAGGTATCCTCTATTGCAGAAATTTCAGGATGTGTTCCCAATAGAGATTCCATATTTTCCTACACAGAGGGAAATAGATTATTCTATTGAGTTGGTACCAGGGGAATCATGAGCATCAAAGGCACCTGACATGATGAGCACTCTATATTTAGTAGAGTTGAAGTTGCAGTTGAATGAAATGCTTGATAAGGAATGCCTTAGGCCAAGTGTATCGCCTTAGGGTGCACCAATTATTTTCATGAAGAAGAAGGATGGTACTCTTAGATTATGCATTGATTACAAGCAGTTGAACAAGGTGATGATCAAGCACAAGTACCCATTTTTTATGATTTATGAATTGTTTGATCAGTTGAAGGGAGCAACAATGTTCTCAAAGATAAATTTGCAATCATTATACCATTAGGTACACATCATGGAAGAGGATGTCTACAACACTACCTTCAGGGCCAGGTATGGGCATTAAAAGTTTTTTGTAGTTCCATTCGGTCTTACTAATGCTCCAACTACTTTTGTGTGTTTGATGAATAATGTGTTGTGTCCTTATTTGGAAAATTTTGTTATTTTATTCATTGATGACATCTTGGTATATTCTAAGAATGAGGAAGAGCATGTCAAGCATTTAGAAATAGTGTTGATATGCTAAGATGGCATTAGTTGTATGCTAAGCTTAGCAAGTGCAATTTATTTCAGACAGAAGTAGACTACCTCGGACAAGTTGTTTCCAAGAATGGCATAGCAGTAGATCCAAAGAATATAAACACTATCATGGAGTGGGCAGCTCCTAGAAATGTGGAGAAAGTCAGATCATTCATGGGCTTAGCGGGTTACTAAAGGAGGTTCATCAGGAGCTTCTCATGCATTGCACATCATATTACATTTTTGCAGAGATAAGGTAACAAGTTTGAATGGAAAAAGGAATGTGCAGCCATTTTTGATAAATTAAAGTAGTTATTGACAAATTCTCTAGGGTTAAAGATTTAAAATTTGGATAAAAAGTTCATAGTATGTATAGATTCTTACAACAGAGGGCTTGGTGGAGTCCTTATGCAGAAGGGATAGGCGATATGCTATGAGTCCAAGAAAGTGAATGAGCAAGAGCAAAATTATGTGACTCGTGATCTTGAGTTGGCAACTATTATTCATGCCTTGAATATGTGGAGACATTATCTTCTTGGTAGGAGGTTTGTGTTGATGAGTGATCACACTGGATTAAGATATATGTTTTACCAGCCGAATTTGAACACCATACAAGCTAGATTGTTGGATACCCTTAGTGAGTTCGAGTTTAAGATTAGGTACATTAAGGGAAATGAGAAAATGGTTTCCCATGCTCTCAGCAAGAAAGTATAGTTGAGCCATGTTGCAGCAGTGAGCTCATATGGGACAGATTGATAAGATCATATCTTACACGAAAGACAGAAAGATGACAGGTACAGGGAGCTTATGCATATGTTACAATAGGATACATGTGATCAGGATGTGTATTATCATATTACAACATATTGCTTCGTGAGATTTAGGGACAAGATATATTTTTCGGATTAAAGTGAACTCAAAAAGCTTATCTTGAGGGATTTTCATGTAAAACCATATTCAAGTCACCCAGGATATCAAAAGACATTGACAACAATGAATAAGTTCTACTACTGGTCGATTCTAAAGTAGAAAGTGGCAGAGTTCATGGATAGATGTTTGGACTGTCAACAGGTCAAAGTAGAGTGTAAACATCCAGGTGGGTTGCTTCATCCTATTTCGATTCCAGAGTGGAAATGGGAGGTAATTTTTTGTTGGCAATATGATGCTGAGTGTTGTCCTTGATGGCAACCCACTTGATGCAGATGATGGCAACCTACTTGATGAAGTTGTCCCTGATGGAATATGTCTTGATGAGCTTGTTAAATTATGTAAATCTGATGTATCTATAATGAGTATAGATTGTAATGATGGAAGGAATGTCAGTATGTGCTAGAACATGATGAAAAGAGTATGTCTCAAGGCATACGTGGATTTGTCTAGACAAAGTAGCGTATGCACGCGGGAAATAACGTGCTAAGTCGCGTATGGGAAAAAGCGCTCTAAATATGTAAAACCAAGGGTAGCCACCATGGTATTGACCCATTGTATTGAGTAATGATTCGTCTATGTGACCCCGTCCAGGAATACCATCGAAAGTAATATGGTTTTGGCTCATGCTATTGATAAAGGGTAAACCTATATAAGGAGAAGAAATTCATTGTGCAAATGTGGGCAAGAATTCTAAGCTTGAATGAATACTTCTCTCTGAAGCATATCTGAATGGAAAGGGTTACAGTTGAATGAAAGATCTGAATGTATGATGCACCAATGAAGAAATGATGAAGAAGGGAATCTAGATCTGGAATGTATTTGTATCTACTAGATATGTTTATGGAATGATTATATATGAGATGAGGCGAACATCTGTCTGAAGTAAAGGGTAAAATCTAAGTGATGTATCTGTTCTGAAGAATTGCAATGACCTAAATGTCTGAAGAAATATACGCTAGTTCGCCACAGAGTAAGCACGTATATACGTGGTTTTGCTGAAGAGAAAGTGCGTATGGGCAGTAAAATTAACTCTGTAATATGTACAGAAGTATACGCGGGTTTGTATGGTCGAAGGCGCATATATACGCAGGATCAGTGAAAGGAAAGCGCGTATGAAGATTAGGGTTTGCTGAAGTATGAAGTATCAAATGTCTGATCTGTTCTGCTGTGTTACTGCTATCTGTTGATGATGTATGATTGAGCTCAAATGTATGGAGTGGGTCGAGTCTGAAAATATGATGAAACGTGGCCTGCAAGTTGTGTTCTAAAGGAAGCTTTGGATCCAGTGTGAAAATTGATGAAACATGGTCCATGGTAGTGCTGAGGGTTGTAGCCTTCAGTCAGGGGGTTGTAGCTCCCTTCCAGGTGAGGCTGGTAAACGAGAGCAGGGGGTCGTAGCTCCCTTCCAGGTGAGGCTGGTAAACGAGAGCAGGGGGTCGTAGCTCCCTTCCAGGAGATGGTGGTAAATGAGCGCAGATGGGTGCATGCGTGCTGGTAGGAGGCTGCGCCAGCACATATGTTGTAAGATGTTTTCTCTATAATAAAATATTGAAGGTTGAGACAACGGCAGTGGTGGTTTTCTCCCGACTTGGGTTTCCACCTAAAATCCTGGTTTTCATGTGTGTTTCTTATGTGTGCTGATTTTGTTCTTACTGCACATGTTTACAGTTTATTGAACATCTAATGAATGAATGATGGAATGATATAAGTGAAGAATTAATGGCATAACAAGATCTCTATGTATACGTGAGTTTTATGAAGGATATCCGCGTGTATACGCTAGTTAGCTTCAGCAAAGTAGCGTATGGGTTTTATTAAATGGAAAAGTAAAATTTTTTGATTAAGTCCTAAATACTGATTCACCCCCCCCTCTCAGTATTTTTCCCAACAATTGGTATCAGAGCAGGTCCTTCTGCATAAGCTTGATCGCTTGAAGGAGATCCGTCGCAATGGGAAGTCATGAAGGAGTAATGTCTATAAGGCCACCTCTATTCAATGGAGATAATCTGTTATTCTGGAAGATACGAACAAAAGCATATCTGCAAAGTCTTGGTGCAGAAGTATGGGCAATCGTGGAAGGAGGTTATCAATATCCGGCAAGTATTCCCACTGATGCAGCAGAAAGGAAGAAATATGAAATCAATGCCAAAGCAGTCAATGTCTTATTAGGAAGCATGTCTGAACCAGAATTTGCTAAAGTGATGTAGCTAAATTCAACAAAAGAAATATGGGACAAAATCATTCTGAGTTATGAAGGAGATACAAAGGTAAAAACTGCAAAACTCCAAACTCTCAGAATTGAGTATGAAAATTTAAGGATGCATAGTGATGAGAGTATTTCCAGTTTATTTTTGTGTCTAGATGATATTGTAAATCATATGAGAAGTTTGGGTGAAACCATAACCAATACTACTCTGGTGGAAAAAATCTTAAGATCTTTGACTTCAATATTTGAATCTAAAGTATCGGCTATTGAAGAAAGGAAAGATCTGCAAACTCTTACTAGTGTTCAATTACATGGTATCCTGACTGCTTATGAAATGAGACAAGGAGGTCCCTCTCAAATCAAAAAAGCTGCTTTTAAGGCGTGTGCAAAAGGAAAAGAAAAGGAAGTTGTCAAGGAATCAAGTTATATTTCAGAAGAAGAAGAAGCAAAATTTGTCAGAAGACTCCAACCAGGTACTGGAAGATTCAGAGGTAAGCTTCCATTCAAATGTTTTGATTGTGGAAAAGTGGGTCATTATGCTGCTAAATGTCCTTATAAACAATTTAAAAAGGGAAAAATCTATTATGCAAATGAAGATAATAATGAAATCTCAAGTGAAGATGAAGAAGATTTTGACCAAGATCTACTAGTGCTCATGGAAAAGAAGCAAAAGAAGAAGGCTACTCAAGAAAAGAATATATCTCATAAAACATGTGCAGCAGAAAATGAAGAAGAGGAAACATGTATTGATTGTTTTTCTTGTAATCCACTCACTTGTGCATGCAATGATGAAGATAGTGAAAGTAACAGTATAAGTCTAGAAGCAAATCTCAAGATCAATGATGAAAGTAATTTTTGGGATCAATTTAAAAGGAGGGAATCTATACTCAAGGATGTGATCTCTAGATTGAATGAATAGATAGAAACAATGAAGGGACAGATAGAAATCTATCAAAGACTGCAGGAAAAAGTAACCAATCACAGTGAAGGACTTGAAGCAGAAATCATCTCTCTGAAAGAAGACCTTGAAGCATCAAATAAGAAGAATGAAGAAATTCTAAAATCATTTGAAGAAGCGATAAAATGGGTTGAAAGAAGAGATGCTTAAATTTGAATGATCAGTAGAAGAAGGAAAAAGAGATTCGAAGAAAGCATGAAGAAGCAATGCCAAAAATTGGAGGTTGAGGTAAAACATTCTGAAGGTAAATTAGAAGAAAGGATAAACTCTTAAGGTTTTCGAGATAGTACTAAGATTAGGAAAATATTCTTAGTAGTCAAAGGTCTCCTTCTATCAAACTTGGTGGGTTTTCCTTGAAGCAGTTAAAGGAGAATCTAGTTCACAAGGAAGTGATAAAGATTCAAAGGATGTCAAAAGCAAAATCTGAAGTGTTGAAAGAAACAAAGGTCAATAGACAATCATGAATTCTCAAAGGGAGAGAATCATTCGATAATGTTGAATGCTTCAAATGTCATAATTATGGGCATGTTGCAGCAAATTGCAGAAGCAGAATGTTTCAGCCACAAACAAACAGATTCTACAAAGAGAGGTACTCTGGTTTTTTCAAGGGATATTGTTTTTCATGCAACAAGTATGGTCATAAAGTAGCTGATTGCAATAGAAGGAAGAATACAGAAACACACTATGATCCTTATGCTTACTTCTCTGGTCACATGAGATGTTATGCCTGTAACAAGTACGGACATGTGGAAAAAGAATGCAGGATGAACAGATATGAGAAATTGGAGAATTTTCAGCACACTAAAAGAAATTTCAAGCAAAGCTGGAAAAAGAAAGAGGACCGGTCAGAAACGTAGGGAATACTGACCCTACTGCAGTCACCAGCATCTGAAGCTTACTTCTCTTAATGATTGCAGGAGTAATGTGAGATACATTAAAGGAATTAGTGATGTATCGTCACAGGGGGAGAAATGCATGATGATTCTCATGGTTGATTTGGTAATTCTGGTTATGTCTATTTCTGACAGTGCATCTGGTGCGAAGAAGACAGGTACAGGAGGCACAAATTCAGGGGGAGATGAAGGAATGTGAAATTTTCTATATTTCACTTTCCATACACGGGTTATATGAACTAAAGCCGCGTACACATGCGAGTTCCAGCAGGGACAATCGCGTATGCTTTGATGATAAGAGAATTGGGATGACAGCTGAAGATCACGAGCAGAGGTTCAGGGGGAGCATCAGTCTGACTACTAATGATTGTACTGTTAGCATTATTCTGGTTATACTCATGCTAATGAAACGATACATGGTTTCTTATGTTGAAAATTATGGATGAGCCCGGATTGCTTATTTGATGAAGAATATCTTTTGGATATGATGGAAGTCTTATGATTCAGAGATCCGGACAGATCATGCAGAGATTGTTGCTGATGACTTGCTTTTAAAAGTATTCAGATTGCACAAGCTAAGGAGGAGCCTTAGATATATGGAAAGGATGTTTGGATGCACATTTTCAGGGGGAGCACTAGTCTTGCTGAGTATAATGCATTGTTGGCATTATGATGATTCTGAAATATGATCTCTCTCTTGAGGTCTTTCTGGTATTGGTCATAAAAAGTCATACTTGTAATTTGATAAAAAGGTCTTGTTGAGACCCATGATGTAAAATTGTAATATTCAGTCATGTAAGGACTTGTTAAAATTTGTAAACCCACTTGGTTGGGTAGCTGAGTCAAATTTGTAAACCCACTTGGTTGGGTAGTTGAGTTGAGATGTGTAAACCCACTTGGTTGGGTATTTGAGTCTCATATGTAAATCCACTTGGATGGATATTTGATGTAAGTATGAGTCATTGGTGATAGGAAGGTCATAGAGTCATGTACTTCATTGAAAAATATGTTTGTAGGTTCAGCATGAACTCAGGGGGAGCATGGTCACTTCAGTGTACATCAGTTATGCAGAACACTTCCTTCTACAAGAGGAGAAAAAACCTTGTGTTGGTTTTGGTCCGCCCTTTTCCCTTATGTCAAAGGGGGAGAGTGACATGGTGTTTGAATAAAGAGAAATAATGGTTTCAAGATTGAGTGTTTGAATAAACAGAAAGAATTGTGTTAAGAGTGACATGGTGTCATTGTATTCTTAATGTATCTATCTGTTGTGGTGATCAAACACCATCGTGGTTGCCATCAAGTCCAAAGGGGGAGATTGTTGGCAATATGATGCTGATTGTTGGAAATATGATGCTGAGTGTTGTCCTTGATGGCAACCCACCTGATGCAGATGATGGCAACCTACTTGATGAAGTTGTCCCTGATGGAATATGTCTTGATGAACTTGTTAAATGATGTAAATCTGATGTATCTACAATGAGTACAGATTGTAATGATGGAAGGAATGTCAGTATGTGCTAGAACATGATGAAAAGAGTATGTCTCAAGGCATACGCGGATTTGTCTAGACAAAGTAGCGTATGCACGCGGGAAATAACGTGTCAAGTTGCGTATGGGAAAAAGCACTCTAAATATGTAAAACCAAGGGTAACCACCATGGTATTGACCCATTGTATTGAGTAATGATTCGTCTATGTGACCCCATCCAGGAATACCATCGAAAGTAATATGGTTTTGGCTCATGCTATTAATAAAGGGTAAACCTATATAAGGAGAATAAATTCATTGTGCAAATGTGGGTAAGAAGTCTGAGCTTGAATGAATACTTCTCTCTGAAGCATATCTGAATGGAAAGGGTTACAGTTGAATGAAAGATCTGAATGTATGATGCACCAATGAAGAAATGATGAAGAAGGGAATCTAGATATGGAATGTATTTGTATCTGCTAGATCTGTTTATGGAATGATTAGATCTGAGATGAGGCGAACATCTGTCTGAAGTAAAGGGTAAAATCTGAGTGATGTATCTGTTCTGAAGAATTGCAATGACCTAAATGTTTGAAGAACTATACGCTATTTCGCCGCAGAGTAAGCGCGTATATACGCGGTTTTGCTGAAGAGAAAGCGCGTATGGGCAGTAAAATTAACTCTGTAATATGTACAGAAGTATACACGGGTTTGTATGGTCGAAGGCACGTATATACGCAGGATCAGTGAAAGGAAAGAACGTATGAAGATTAGGGTTTGCTGAAGTATTAAGTATCAAATGTCTGATCTGTTATGTTGTGTTACTGCTATCTGATTTGTGTTGTCTGAATTGATAAGTATCTATTTTGAGCTTAAATGTATGGAGTGGGTCCAGTCTGAAAATATGATGAAACGTGGCCTGCAAGTTGTGTTCTAAAGGAAGCTTTGGATCTAGTGTGAAAATTGATGAAACGTGGTCCATGGTGGTGCTGAGGGTTGTAGCCTTCAGTCAGGGGGTTGTAGCTCCCTTCCAGGTGAGGCTGGTAAACGAGAGCAGGGGGTCGTAGCTCCCTTCCAGGAGAGGCTGGTAAACGAGTCAGGGGGTTGGAGCTCCCTTCCGGGAGAGGCTGGTAAACGAGAGTGCAATTGGGTTTTTCCAACGTCTTTGGTATGAGGTTGCGCCGGCTATGTATTTGTAAGATGTTTTCTCTATAATAAAATATTGAAGGCTAAGACAAACGAGCGTGATGGTTTTTCTCCCGACTTGGGTTTCCACCTAAAATCCTGGTTTTCATGTGTGTTGCTTATGTGTGATAATTTATTCTGTTCTTACTGCACATGTTTTCAGTTTATTGAACATCTAATGAATGAATGATGGAATGATATAAGTGAAGAATTAATGGCATAACAAGATCTCTGTGTATAAGCGAGTTTTATGAAGGATATCCGCGTGTATATGCTAGTTAGCTTCAGCAAAGTAGCGTATGGGTTTTAGTGAATGGAAAAGTAAAAAGTCTTGATTAAGTCCTAAATACTGATTCACCCCCCCCTCTCAGTATTTTTCCCAACATTTTTATGGATTTCATTACAGATCTTTTAAGGACATCGAGGCAGCATGACTATATCATGGTTATAGTAGAAAGGTTGAGCAAGGTAGCTCACTTCATTCCAGTGAAGATTACTTATTCATCCAGTGAGGTAGCACAAGTCTTCATGAGGGAGATCATTAGATTTCATGGTGTTCTGAAGAATATTTTGTTGAACAGGGATGCAAAGTTCACTTGCAAGTTTTGGAAGGATTTTTTAGAGGATTGGGGACAGATTTTGCCTTTAGCACAACTTACCATCTGAAAACAAATTGAAAAATACAGAGGGTCAATAGGATACTGGAGGATATGCTTAGGGTGTATGTCATGCATCAATAGAGGAGATGGGAGGAGTACCTTCCATTAGTCAAGTTCATTTACAATAATGGTTATCAAGAGTCACTGAGATGAGTTTGTTTGAGGCACTATTTGGCCAGAGTTGTAACACCCTCATCAACTAGAGTGATCTAGTAAACATGGTACTTATTGGACCAGACATGTTGGAAGATATGGAGCAAGAAATGTAGGTTATAAAGAAGAATGTAAAGGTATCACAAGACATGCAGAAAAAATATGGAGGCCAGCAATGGGAATTTAAGGAGTTTCAGGTTGGGGAGCATGTGTATTTTTGCATCAATCCCAAGAATATCTCCTTGAGGATTGGATCATGTGCTAAGTTGGAACCACAGTCTTGCGGGCCTTTTGAGATCCTTGAGAGGATTGGACCAGTGCCCTAGAGACTTTCACTACCTCCTATTGTGAAATTCCATGATGTTTTTCATGTTTCATTGGTTAAAATATATGTAAATGATGTTGATCATGTTATTGATTGGTTTGTGTTGCAAGTGGATCAAGAAGGATAATTATAGTCGTAACCCTAATGCATATTTCTGCGGAAACATCTTGTGCTCCGGAACAGAGCACTTGAGAAGGTTAAAGTGTAGTGGAAGCACTTTGGGCCCGATGAAGCTAAATGGGAGATGGTTGATGAGATTTGGGTTATGTATCCTTCATTTTTGTCCAGTAAAGGAACATGAGACTTGGTATTTGTACATATTTATGTATGGTTTTTATTGTAAATATTGTAGTGAACTATGCTATAAATCTACAATAAGCATCATGGTTGTCATGTTTTACATGATGCTTTTTCTTTTGATAAGGATGTTATTATAAATACTGCAATGAGATATTTTATAAAGCTCAATAGGAATTATGTTTTTATTTTTATTTTTAGAGGTTTTCCTGGGTATAGGTTTGGTTTAGCATCGAGGATGGTGTTCCACCAATGGAGAAGGGTCTGTAACAACCCCAGATTAAAAATTTATGTAATAAAAGTTGATAAACGTAAAATAATACCACGATTAAGGAACACTTATTTGAAGGTGAATGTTGGGAAAAATATTCTATTGGGCATCACTTGTTGTGTTTATGGGTAAGGAAATTGGCAAAGGAAATTACTAAGGCTTTGGAAAGGAAAAAATGTATTTTTGGCATATTATTTATGAAAATAATGGAAATTAACAGAAACGGAATGTGAAAGGTAACAAACTGATGTGAGAAGGAAAATGAAGGAAAATAATGGAAAATTAAAGAAATTAGAGGCCTCATCAATAAAATGACCTCAGAAAATCAGTTGGTAGCCTTTTGTCAGTTCATTTTTAGAATTAGTCTCAGAGAGGAGAAGATCACCAAGAGCAAAAAGAAATAAAGCAAGCAAAGAAAGGACAAGGAAAGGAAATCAAAGTAAAGAAAGGACAAGGAAATCAAAGGAAGGCAAGTATAAAGAAGCTTTAGCTGGAATACTTGTAGGTAATAGGTTTCATGTGTGATTTCCTAGCTGGTTTTGACATGGATGGTATGTGCGTGTTGGTATTTAGTTATTTTGTTGTCATTGGCATGGATTCTGCCTGGTTTCCACAATAGATTTTAGTCATTTGAAGACCTTTCTAAAGTATAGTAACTTCACCTACATTATTGGTTGTAGAGCCACATGATCCCATGAAGAGGCCAACATGGAATCCCAAGGAATCCCAAAGAATACCTCCTTAACTTGTTGGTCCTAGGTTAGCTTTAGAGGCCCCATCAAAATTTTGTTTAATAAATCCCTTAGGAGGAGGTATGAAAAATGATGGAGAGGCCACCTGGTCTGAGGGTGGGGAAGGAGGTTTAGGATCCAACATCTTCGGGGCAAGATCAAGAAATGTAAGGATCGAGGCTTCCTCTCTATTATATTTCCAATCATCCTCCATCCACTTTTCCAATAAAATAGGTTCTTGATAGAAAATAGAGAGAGAGAGAGAGATATTGTTCACACAACACAAATCACACCATTATTTTTTTGATCTCATAGACATTAAATATATAGGAATACATGATGCTTCTAGATCTGAGAATGGTGGATCTAGATTACTAAAAATAACTAGTACAATTATTAACCTTGGAACTCACACAATTACAACTTACGACAACTTGGAAGTTATGGAAGCAGTACTTCCAACAATTATCTAATATTTTTTGGTGGTTTTCTAATTCAATTGAATTGTTGGATTTTGGACTTTGAAGATAACTTTGTTACGACCCTTCTATATATTCCATATGAGAAAGCACAATACAAGAACCTGTGCTTTCTTGAAAATGGGATTCTTAAAGAGGGGCATCGTCCATTATTCTATGGTTTCAAATAGACTATTTCTTGAGTGATCTAGGTGGAAAAAATTATGTTGAACCAACTCCCATAATGTATTTTCCATCGAGCAAGTGTTCAATATGTGTTTCATATTTTCCTCTTATTATTGACTTATTAGACACCTCGATGACTCATTGAGACCATTTTTGAGCGATTTCTCCCAAATAAGGGGATTCCTTTTGCATAACAGCCACAAAAAATGGGACACCTTTTGTTATAAATTTGAATTCCATAGTTTTCTCCAGATTGGGTCTTGGGAGATTTGTGTGGTCAGCAAAAATTGAATAGTATTCCTTAATTTTAAACATACTCAATTACTTGTAACCCCAATGGAGTTTATATTCGCATCAAGATATCGGTATATGATGCTCCTTATAATATTGGAGAAGGGAAACCAATTTTGAATGCTCTCTGAACCCTGTCAATCTACTTTCATTTTCCATTTAAGCCATTCTTCATTGGGGGATAGGTCCTTCCAATATTCTTATGCATTGTTGGAATTAAGCGATCTCATAGGATTGTGGAAATTATCTAAGTCGAGGTTCCTTTCTAGGTGTTTCCATGAGTCTTCCCAAAATAAGGTCGATGTGCCATTATGAATCTCCCAAAAAAGGTGATCTTTAACAATAGGTATATTTCTATAGGCTAGATTGCATAATGCCGAACTTGGAGAGAAATCTGCAGATATGATGAGATCTTCTTGATTACAGCCCAATACAAAAAAAATTATAGATTTATTTCCATATTTCAGTACCCCCTAGATCTAGTGCCACCATAGTTTGGCACCAATCACCCAATTTAACATCTCAAGATCTTGCAACCCCAAACCTCCTCCAAGCTTTGGAAGGTAGAGTTTCTCCCAAGATATCAACACTCATTTTTTGAGGGGATTGGAGCCCTGACATAGAATTTTTCAGAAGATAGGTACAATTTCTTGATAAATTCCTTTTTTGGTTAGTAGATCTAACATTTGGTAGATCATAATAGCTTATAATACTGCTACTAAAAGGGTTTCTTTTCCTTCCAAATTAAGGGACCGAAAGGTCCAATTATATATCATTTTCATTAATTTGTTCCACACCGCTTTCCAATATCTTATCCACAATGGATTAGCCATCAAGGGAACTCCTAAGCATATCATTGGAAGAGTACCAATATATAATCCGACGGTATGTTCTAAATTCATTTGAACTAGAAGAGGGGTATTTAAAAAATAAATGGTATACTTCTCTTTATTTAGTAACATACTTTTGGCTTCTTTAAATTTGTCCAGGATAGAAATTATTGCTTTGGCTTCACGAAATTTCGGTTCTCCAAAGAGAATATTGTCATCCATGAATTTTTTGTGTAAAATTGAAAGGCCCGTATCATGGAATTTGAGGCCTTTCATCTATCTCGGTCTCATTGCTTCTTGAATCAACCTTCCTAATCCCTCCACCACTATAATAAATAAGAAGGGAGATAGCGATCACTTTGGTTTAGTCCTATGTTAGGACGAAAGGTTCTCGATGGAGATCCATTGAGCAGGATGGAGAAGAAAAAAGTTGTTATCATCAAATTTATCCACTTGATCCATCCCTCTGAGTATCTGAAAGCTTCCATTATATCAAAAATAAATTGCGAGCTTAGGTGATCATACACCTTTGATAGGTCAATTTTAACCAACATACCTAAATTTTATAGATTCTTTAGAATGGATAATTTCGTGGGCTAATACTATGCCATCAAGGATTTTTCATCCTTCCATGAAACTAGTTTTCTCAAGACCGACGATGAGAGTAAGTAGGGGATTCAAACATCTCACCATGAATGATGATATTATCTTCTAAATAAAATTACATAGGGTGATGTGTCTGAATCCGCTAGGATCACAAGCTTCATTTGTATTTATAATCAAGGTGATGAATGTTGCATTCAACCCTCACCAAATATATTTCATTCTTTGAACATCCTCCACCAAATTGACTATGTATTCTCTGAGAAAGGGCCAAAAAACCTTGTAAAACTCTGAAGTATAGCGATATGACCTTGGAGATTTATTATTCGACATCAATTTAACTATTTTTTCTACTTCCTATCTCATTTTTCTTCTCATCATCACCTTATTTTTATCCTCAAATATCAACATTAGAATAATAGTAGTTACATCCTCAATGGCCTTTGTTTCTCATGATTTCTTTCTTTCATAATATTACAAAAATCTGAGATCAACTCCTCCTCCATGTCCTTGTGATATTGGAGACTTTCTTTGGTGCTAGAGGAAAGCGATATAATCCTATTATGATGCCTATGATTGATCATTAAGAGATGCAATAAACAAGTGTCTCTCCCCCTCCTTCATCCATATAATTCACAATTTATGTCTCCATGAAACCTACTCTTGCTTGCCTCTCCACTAGCTCACGAATAATTCTTCCCTCCTATATAGCTATGTCCTATGATCATCCCGCTCCGATGATTTGACTCAGCAACTCTTCCATTTTATCATCTAGTTTGTCTTTATCTTGCAAGATGTCCCAAAATTCTTGTTTATTCCAGGTTTTGATCTTTAGCTTCAATTATTTCACTTTCTTTTGGAATATTTGGATGTGGTATTACTGAGGACCTCAATCTCCCTCCACCATTGAGCCAACTCATCTATAAACCCTGGATGCCTCACCTAAAAGTACCCAAATATGAAGGATCTATTTTTGGGATCTGATTTCATACCTATTTGCCATCTAATGGGCCAATGATTAGACCCCATGCTAGGGAGGATCATGGCTTCTAAAAAAGAATTTATGATAATGACTTCTTCTGAGATAAGAGATCGATCCATTTTACTAGAGATTTGTTGTTGGCCGCCTCAATGGTTATTCCATGTGTGGACTCCATTTTGTGTCTCCACATCATCAAGCTTCAAATATTTAATGATATCATTGAAAAGGGTTGAAATTGGATCCATCCTTTGAATACCCGCTCTTTTCTCCTCCAAATTTCGGACCATGTTCAAATCCCCCCTACTATCCAACTGGGTTCCTCAAGAGATTCACGAATTATTTTTAGGCGACACAATAACTTTTTTTTTCATACCAGGAGCAGGCAGCCCATATACCACTATAAGGCTTGTCCACAACTCCAATCCAATGCAACAAAATTTTCTCGTCAAGTTTTGGGCCAAACCCTTCCAGTTCCGAAAGGTCACTAGTGATGGGTCCTAGAGGATGGCTAACCTTCATGTCACCCCATGAGTGTCAATTTCCATTCCATCACTTCCCAACCAACATCTAGGTAGGATTATCTCTAGTTTTACGCTTGTTATTTTGGTTTCCTACAGCAAAACAATATCAGGTTTCTACTTACTTATCTGGTATTTTATATAATAGAGCTTAAATTGAGTGTTTAAGCCCTAAATATTCCATGAGACAATCTTCATCGAGTAATTTTTAGGGTGTTCGGGAAATACTTTGCAAGTTGGCTCATTTGACTAGAGTTTAATAGGAATTCTGCATGTTCCTTCAATACAAGCTTTAAATGTTTTTTTTCCTTCTTTGCTTTGCTCTACTATGGGGAGCTCTAATTATGAAAGGCTCAGTTGACCATTATCTGTGTTGAGGTTGGACAACTTTGGGTCTCCTTTCTGATGGGATAATCTGACACCATTAACTGAATAGGTTCTAGAAGTGGAGTAGTTGATCGGAGGGGATGCCTTTGGTGTATTATTTCTACCATACTCAGAAGAATTCCAATATTTATTTTTCATCTATGTTCAGTCTATTGTGCTTCTCTTCAACTTCCAATATTTCACTGGTGTGAATTAAGACTTATTTTAACATGTGATCTTTCTCCATGTCTTTGGGTGTTTTCCTTTTGGCGGTGGCCTTTTTCCCACCTTTGTATTTTTGTTGCATGAACTCGTTTGTTGTGAAACAACTTAATTGTATAATTTATGTGCAAAAAAATTAATTGGAAACAACTAATTCTAGTTATAAGTGGCCTTTGATATATATTGTTAATAACCCAAATTAGGGATACAATACAAAAATCACTTTTAAGATGGAATTGAAATTATTGTACAATGAATAATCACGTAATGTTAACCATTTCCTTTAGGATTTCTCATAGATATAAACTATTTCAATATGATTTTGGCTAAAGTGTACTTAACTATAAATATTTTTCATAATTAATATCATTTAACTTGCTACATCATTAGAAAAAGCATGGAAAGTATTATACCTTATGACCCACCCCTTCTCTAAATGGATATTTCATAAGGTATGATCATTTTTACGGTTTTGCAAATGGGGTAGCATGATCTCGATTGGATCACTTTATAATTTGTCATCAATCTTGATGATTTTAGAGTGGAAAAATTGGAGTTGATTTATAGGATAATTTTTATGGAAGAGACCTAGTTTGGAGAACTAGGGTTTTAAACTTATTAGTTTGAGACCTTAAATGACAGTTTTTGGGGGTTAAACATTTTTTTGCTTAAACATCAAGAATAGTGACATTGTTATACACTTAAGACCTTTACAATAATGCAAGAATTATGTCAATTAGAGTTCAAATGGAAAATTTATTGGTCACATAAGTTGATTTATCATGATTGGCAACCATAGATTAAGATAATGTCACATCTTATATAAAACATCATTTATTGAGACTATATAAAACTATTAGAAATTTTAATAATCTTATAAATATATTGCCAAACATTTTATAGATTACATATCATGAACAAGTGAAAATTTCCAACATTTTTAAATTTTAAGATAGATTTCCATCCTTCAAAATTTCCCTCATATCCTCTTTTTTTTTTGCATATTATGTACAACAAAACAATACTAACAAAATATGAAATAAAAAATGAATTAATTTTCAATAGTATATATTTTTGTTTATTTTCATAGATTTGTTGTAACAAATTATCCACTAATATATCAATGCCTACAAATTGTCCAATAAAATATTTAAAGAAATTTATAACCATAATAAATTAAATAACCTGAAATATATAAATCATTAAAATCATAGCAAATTAAATAATTTATTAAAATTTTGTAAGAAATTTATAAAAATATTAAAGTATATAATTTATAAATACATGGTTGATAAAAAAATAATGCTTACCAACATTTTATAAATAAGTTAATAAATTAAATAAAAAATTTCATAATTAATTATGCTTAAACTAAATTATATTTAAATGAATAAATACTAACTTAAAGCGAGTTAAAAATAGAATTTGAAAATGGTAGTTAATAATGTAAACCAAATTTTTAATTTCAATTCCACTCCACATCCCAACAAAATCAACTATACAATTCCAAGGTTGTTGCCCCGGATATTAAGGTGGGTGTTGGGGAATATTAGGAATTAAATTAAATAACGTCGAACAAATAATATTTTAAAATCATATTAAATTAAAAAAATTATTAAAATTTTATAAACCATTTATAAAAATATTTGAGCATATAATTTATAAATATATGGTTAATAAAAACGGAATACTTACCAGCATTTTATAAATAAGATACTAAACTAAATAAAAATTTTCATAATTAATCATATTTAAACTAAATTATATTTAAATGAATGAATACTAACGTAAAACTAATTAAAAATAGAATAATTTTCATAATTAAACTAAATTATATTTAAATGAATGAATACTAACTTAAAACTAATTAAAAATAGAATATGGAAATAAAAGTTAATTTATTAACGGTTAGTTTTTATGAATTATATTAATTGGTTAAAAGCATGGACCAAATCTTAATATCTCTCCTCATATCCCATCAAAATCAACTATTAATTCTACCTAATTTTAATTTAATTTCGACTTTTAATTTTCATATTATATAATATTAACTTAATTTTTTATTAAACATTTAACATAGTTAATAAAAATATAATATTTAATAACATTTTATAAATAACATAGTAAATTAAATAAACTTTTTCATAAATAATTATATTTAAACTAAATAAATATTAACTTAAAAAATTTGAAATAAAAATTAATAACATAAATCAATTTTAATTCCATAAATCCCAACAAAAATCAACTATTCACATTCCACTTGATTTTATTTTAATTTAATTTTTAACTTTCATATTCTTATTAAATGTCTTCCTATATTCATATATATGGTACAACAAAACTCTCATGGCTTGTCATATCAATTAAATATAACAAACTTAGAAACTTAATTCCATAATAACATATAAGTCATTGTACATAATTGTTAATGGTCATAATGCGGATAAGGCTAAGACAATTGTGCTACGGTTTTACATTATATTTTGCATTAATTAGTCTCATTGAAAAAAACAAAATAAAATAAATTTCTCCACTAGTAATAAATGATTTTATATAACTAAGATTTTGAACCATAAGTCTTTTTAGTGACCTAAAAAAAGAAAAATTATATAAGGGAGTTGTCTATCCATAAATGATAGTTTTTTTTTATAAGAATCTGATAAAAAAAATATTCAAAAAATTAAGTAATTGGAATTTTTGAATTACATTTTTTTAGATGGAATTTGATTTAACACCATCAAACATCCTTAAAACACTCAAAACACTGAAATTTAACCACTATAATCCAAAATTTCAAAAATCTTTAGTAAAAATTATCATAATCTTATCTAAAATTCTAAATTATTCTGTAGAGTTTATATACTACCACTTATATTAAAATATAATAAATATTACAATAGATTCTAGCATCCTTAAAATAAAAAGAGCGGATACCTCTGTGAAGGCATGGTTCGGAGCGAAACTTCACAAATTGCAAGCGAATCTAAATGTTCAGGAGAGTGTAACAACCACCTCATTTATAATTTCAATTAAATAGATTTTGAAAGTTATTCCAAACGGAAATGTGAACATATTATAGCAATCACGCAGTTGATAAATTGAGCACCATGACAGAGGAACGTGATATCGTTCAGTGATTCTGTGAATCCATTTCCCAGAACCATATTCATTTCCCTCTTTACCCATTGCCCAAACTGCCAAAGATAAATTGTACAATTTCCATTAGAACAATGGTGTATGACAAGTGAGTTTGTGTATGGCTTAGTCTCCATTAAGTAAAACTGTGGGTCTCAGTTAAAATTGAATTATCTTTCCACAACCTTGATGATAGCATTTTATTAGTGTAGTGGTTTTTTCTTTGTTTTTTAAATATTTTTTCAAGGGTGATTAAAAAATTGCAAAATAAAATAAAATAAAATTGCACTTCCACTTGGCCATGATTAATAAAAATAGGCTAACTGATTGTAGCAGAGCATGGCATAATGCATATTGGAAAGAGGGAGAAAAAAGTATGTATTTTTTTGTTTTTAGCTTAAAATGGAAATAAAAAAGAATTTCATTTTAGAAGGCTAGATTTTCAAATAGAAAAGAAAAATAAACCAAAGAGAAAATTAGACAAATATTCTGAAAGCTATCAAAAAGCTAAAAAAAATTATTATAAAGCTTCACAAAAAAACTAAAAATACATCAATCAAATGAAAAAGTAATCTGTCCTATGAACTATATAAACTATTTAGCTTGATAGGCCTTAAAATAATTCCTTCCTTCATTCAAAACAGTGGAAAAAAAGGCTGTAGACGATGCATGAATATCGCAACTCATTATATTATAGTAAGTATCCTAGTCATGATTTATTCCTCCGGGTCTTGGACGCTATCCAACATTGGTTCATTTTAAATTAAACGAACCGAACTTGTACAAAGTTGTTGATGTCAATATATTTATTGACATGCACGAGTGCACATAAATGTCGATATCGAAATCTCGGTTGAACTGTTCTATCCGGCCGACAAGGTCCATCTACCTGTTTGATTTCTAATCAGTCTATAGATGTTCACCAATCTTAAAATAATAAAAAAGGACGGTTGGCAGTAGTATGAAGGATGGAATCCACAGGGTGGCATTTTTGAAATCCGAAAAATACGACCAACTGCTTTTGCGCTTCGAAAATCTCGGTTGAACTATTTTCTTTGGTCGATTAAGGCTCGTGTACTTATTCAATGTAGTAAGTTTATAGTTTATAGTTTATAGAAAAATGACGGTTGACAGTAATATGAAAGAAACCACAGGGTGGCATTTCCACAATCCCAGAAATAAAAAACTACGGTTAACAGTAATATTAAGGAAACCACAGGGTGGCATTTCCAGAATCCCGGGAATAACCGGTAACCGGCACTTCTGTTTGGACGTCGATAGTCAAGGTTTAAAGTCAAAGTAGTTTATAGATTTAAAGAAATATAAAAAAGTCAGCGATTAAAGTCAAAGAAATATTAATATTTAAAGGTTTAGTTTTGATTTTGACGAAAATTAACCGAGTGACTTTGTTTTGTTTTAGTTACATAAATTAGGGACTTTTAACTACACAAATTTTACTGATTAAGCTAACTCTCAAAATTATTAGGTTTAAATATAGCCATCAAAACATTGCTAACATAACATATAGGCCTTAACTTGTGCCTTAACCCAGGTTTAGTTTGGACAAAGGTTAAACCCTATTCGAACATTCTCAAAGGTGTGGGTTGCAACTGACAGTTGTCGGTCAAGAAGTGATTGGCAAGTGGATGCACCTCCACCATACGCTGTGAGGCTATGGATCTGACGATCGTCATTTTTCCGGAGATTATCGTCATTTTTTCGAAGATGATTAGGGTAACTAAAACCTACCCCATCCACCGCTCAACCTTTCCATTTGCTTCGGCACATGTACATGTTCTACACCACCTTCCGCCAAAGATCAAAGGCAACTACCGCCTACCTACGGACAGGGTGTGAATAGACCCCATCATTTCCCCAATAATTGTCATATTGTTCAGGTTTCAACAATTCTTTATTTTAATTTATTGCAGCTCAGTGTATCCAGGTGAGTTCTCGGTGTCGAATTCCTCTTCTCTGCTGGAATGCTTAGCATCCATGGTCATTCGCTGGTATAAATAATGGTTTAGCTCACACCCTTCTTATTTCATGCAAATTAACATGTGTTCATTTTTACCCAGATTATACCCACGGCTCTTGTACACGTTCTTCTTTATATGTCTTGATATTGACAATACCACATTGCTCGGTCACTCACAGGTTTCAGACTCAATTTTCATAGTAACAGTTGTAGTGGTGATCGGGTTTCCTTCGTATTTACACATAATAGTTTGGGTTTTAATTCCAATATATCTCTTCGTAAGCCACACGAACTGCAATTTATATTCAAACCCTACCTTTACTAGGGTTTTAAGGCATTTAATGTCTAACTCCCAACGCACTGATGCAGATTACCACAATGTCTACTGCGTGGACAAGAAGTCAAATGCACAGACAGTGCTATATCCTCCCATTGGCCAGGTGCTTTATTTACAAGTCTAGCCTCTCGGTGAACTGCAGAAATAGTACTTCTGCTTTTGTTTTTGTTAATTCCTGTTATAGGAAATAATGATCAAAGGGCTTGTATCCGTTCGAAAGATGTTTGTAGTTTTGGCTTAAATCCTGAACTAAATTTACAATTTGTTTTTAAGACCCGGGTCACGAGAATAACTCAGCGAAGAGCGAATTACTAAGATTTAGTACCTCTTCCAAATTAAAGTCTGGTTTAATTTTATATTGAATGTCATGTTAAATTTTACATATATTGGTTTATATAACAGTCTGGTTATTCTGACTGTGCATTGCATGTTTACTATTCGGAATTTAACTTTCATTATGGTCAAGGTTCTGGCTTTTCCTCGCTTGGCTTGCTAATATTGTATTTCTTTTAATTTGCACACTTAATTGTTCACTCCATATATGTATTTGTTTTAATGGGATTTTTTTTTTACAACGGGATGAGGCGGACGAGGCCCCACCTTTGGTTTTTCCGGCGACCTATGGTCTAAACTCCCTGAGTGAACCTGTATGAAAGTAAAGGTAATAGGTTGCGCACAAGGGCTTCAATTTAGTTTAAGCTTCCATTTTCCAAATTATCCCAGATTATTAGGACACTACTTTCATTGGATCACGTGTTGTAAGAGCACCTCCTCTCGGTAACCCATGTTCTTGCAATAGGTTGACAGTAAGATACACTTAAGTATACTTCAACCAATCTACTTAACTCCCTTGTTAATCCTTGAAGGGTCTCTCTCACTGTTTTTCCAGATGTGTTTTATGTTTATGTAGAAATATAATTATAGCAAAACACCCCTCCTCCCACCCCCCACCGTTAAACATGGTGGATTCCATTCAAGTCGTCACTTATAGGTATCCCCTCTAGTTCAAAGGACTATATAACACAATACCCAAATCACTGAGTAGCACATGGAGCTTACAATAAGTTCATTTTTTCAACTACAAATAGAAAACAGGTTCAACCTCCATAGTTTTTAAACAAATTATATATTTCTTGAAATTATTTATTTACAGAATTAAAGAGAAGTCTCTCCCTTCCTACATAATTTAAATTAAGAAAAAGCACATTTATTCAACAGGGCTGTTCCTCCCGACCTTGATAAGGGAAATTACGTCCACTTATCCCCCCGAGCTTTCACTCTAGAACAGTAGACAACAGCATAATAATAGAGCCATGCATTAAATATCATGACCACTGTCCATTATAATACTCAGTAATCTTCATATGCACAAGAGTTCTCCACTAGCTCTCCAGCTCAAGAATTTCCTCCTTGGAAGTGTCCTGCCAAATTACAAACGATCCCTTTCTTTCCTCCGAGACAAAAATAAAAACATTGAACCCCCTTCCTTCCGCTAAGATCCTTCTTTATCTCAAGGGAAGAAAAAGGTATTTGTTTCTAACTGTCTGGAGGTTGGAATTTTGTTATAGATCAACCCTTATGAATTCCAAGATTTCATAACCAAACCAAATAGCATTATTGCATAATTAATTGTTTAACAAAAGTTCTATTGGATTCCACGAGCCCATTCGGTATGGTCTTATGTAATTAAAATAATGTAATTGTCAGTAATTCAATGTCATCCAGGGTATTACATATTCCCCCCTTGGAAAAAACATCGTCCTTGGTGTATACTCTAGCCCATGGAACATGTTAGTTTAAGATTTTTGCATAAGACTTTCATCTTCCCAGGTGGCTTCCACTCGGCTAAAGTGCCTCCACTCCAGTTTAACCTGGATGACAGATCGTCTTCGTGGCATTGTTTCTCTCTATTCGACGATACACAAATTTTCTACCAGTAACTCTCTGTTTGGTTCAACCTTAAAAATCACTATTATTACCAAAATTTATATATTCCTCAACCGATTGTACACAAATCTTCAGAATTTAACTTATGCTTTTTTGTATATCCTCTACTTAATAATGTCTCTGAAATCATACACATACTTCTTCGATAGAGAAACATGCAATACATTATGAAGCTTTATATGGCTTGGAAGGGCAAGCTAATAAGCTACTAGCCCTATTATTTCCAAGACCTGGAAAGGTCCATGATAGTGGGCTGCTAACTTTTCACAACTACCCCATTGTAGGGTGCTCTTTCGGGGTTTTATCTAAACATAAACATGATCTCCTATCTAGAATTATTTATAAGTTTTTTTTTCTCTAGATATGCTTTCTTCCTATCTTAGGAGGCCTTCAAATAATTTCGAACCCTTTTCACCTCTTGCTCCATTTATGCCAACATATCAGGCCCTAAAATTATTTTTTCCTTTGTCCTACTCTAGTTAGCAGGTGTTCCACACTTTTTTCCATACAGTACCTCATACAAAATCATTTTTAATGATTCATGGTAACTAGTATTATAATAAAGCTTAACCAAATAAAGATATTCTTCCCATTTGATTGGTTGTTCTATTACGTACATCCATAACATATCTTCTAATACTTGATTTACTCGCTCAATTTTTCCATCCATCTGAGGGTGATAAGTTGCACTGAACTGGATCTGTGTACCATGTCTCGTAAAAAGAGTTTTCCAAAATGTAGATGTGAACTTTACATCTAGGCTATTGGTGAGGAGATTAATCCCCTCTGCGGACAGAGGCGATCCCTACTAGCCCAGAACGGGTCTAGCAACAATCATCAAATGCTACAGCGCAAGTTCCTAATTGCGAATAAACAGAACAACGATGGAGGCCTACCTGGAGTCCAACGCTATGATTCGTAGAAGAGACGGTGTTCCCATTCCTTAGCCTCGGCAGATCACGATCCCCACGATATACGTGAATGGACACCTGCACATGCAAGAAACAATACGAATACAAGCATAAAATCCAAAATACGCAACTATATATCAGTCAGAAAGGATATAACTCATCATCATCATGAACGAAAAACAGAGTGGAACCATAACCAGTAGTCATTCATTAATAAACAATCGGAAGAGAGTAAAACCAATGTTCTGACGCTAAGGTCTCCTTTAGAGGGGTCTCCAGTAGAACACGTCTCGCAAAGCCCGCCAAGGATGGGACAAGCCTCTCTTAGAGTCTCTCGACGATAGTCTCCTTGCTTGAGTTTGGCCTTAAGGGAATCAAGAAGGCTCTTACATCATAAGGATGTGAAAGCTCTTGGGAACTTGGAGATTAGCTTGCAATGGAGATGGGCAAGCTTTTATAGATGGAGGAAGGGGAGTTGGGATCCCTATAATCATGGGATTGGCCCTATCATCAAGGAAGCTTCCATGAGAGGTGGAAAACCACTTCCTCTCTATGGAAATCCGTAGCCAAACCTCCCAACTCAAGATAGATATCAGTCCAAGAATTTGTTAGGACGAAACTTCCGCCATTTATTTTTTAAAAACACCTCTTAATATGGTTGGCGTGGGTGCGGCTCTATGACAGAGCGCCAATTGTCACGCCCTCTTTGGAGGATTTGCCCCCTTGGCGCGAGGGCTGAACTGTGGAACCGCGCTAATGGAAAAAGAGCTATTTTTAGGGTTTTTTGCAGGGAGATGTCTGCAGGGCAATGAAAGCTCATCTTCAGAGGGATGCAATGAAATTATTTTCAACTCTTGTCTCTGCTCACAGGTCACGGAATGAGCCCTCCAATGTGTAGGATGGGGAATGGCAGGGACGGTGACAAATTGCTATGTAACAGCTATAAAAAATTACCACTTCAGCATACCATGCAATCGAAATAATTCGTTCATAAATATATTTTCAATTTCCACCATTTTATATGCAGATTTAATAGGAATAAAACGAACAATTTTTCTTAACTTGTCCACCACCACCTTGTTGGAATCGTGTTTTTTCCTAGTTTTGGGTAATCCCATTATAAAATCCATTATAATTTTCCCCATTACCATTCAGGAAAAGGAAGTGGATGGATTAAACGAGCAGGGTGTTGATATTCAGCCTTAACTTGTTGACACTCTAAACAATCGGTTAAATATTCCATGATATCGTTCCTCATTCCAAGCCAAAAATACTCCTCCTTAAATGTAGAGAATAACTTTTGATATGGAGGGTGGGAAGCATAAGTCTACTGTGAAATCCATATAGCAGCATTTGTTTAATTTTCATCTGGTTAAGAACATAAACTCTTCCTTTGAAAGTCAAAATATTTCTATCATTTATACCATATTTAGATTATTTTCCAGAAATTTGTATTTTTTTAGTTTGTTACCACAAAAATTAATTTTCTGGATCTTTAAGCGCAACTTCTTTAATTTTTTCTCGCACATCAAATTTAATATGATGATACCAAACTTCATAAACTCATTGCACCTTCCTAATTAAGGCATCGACTACATAGTTTTCCTTCTCCTTAAGGTGTATTTTATCAAAGTAAAACTCGCTCAAGAATATAGTTCACCTGGTTTGTTGTGCAGATCAATTAGGTTCTTGAAGAAACTAGTTAAACTATTGTGGTCTGTCATTAACATTAACTTCTTTCCCAATAGCTAATATTGTGGTTTGTCATTAACATGAACTTCTTTCCCAGGAGCTAATGGCACCATAATTTTGAAGCATGTACCACTGCAGTAAGCTCTAAATCATATGTTGAATACTTCTTTTGATGCTCCTTAACTTTTGTGATTTGTAGGCTATTACTTTTCCATCTTGAATCAAGACTCCTCCCACCCCTTCTTGACAAATTTCAGTGCATACAATAAATTCCTTTTCTAAATCAACAACTTTGAACACTGGAGTTGATGTCAATAACTGTTTCAATTGTTCGAAACTTTTCTGAAACTATGTTATCCACTTAAAAATTCTCCCTTTCTTTTGTAGAGATGATATCGAGTGAGAAATTCTAGAAAACCTCTCAATGAAATGACAATAATAACCGAATAATCCCACAAAAGACTGAATTTCCGCAAAATTTCTAGGAACAGGTCAATTAAAGATAGGTCTAATCTTATCTGGATCAACAACAATACCTTCATAATGTATTACATGTCTCGAATATTCAATATGTTCCTTAAAGAAATCAAATTTACTAAATTTTTCATATAGTTTGTTTTCTCTTAAGGTTTGTAGACTATCCACAGATGTTCCTTATGCTCCTTCGCATTCTACAAATAAATTGAAATATCGTTGATAAAAATAAAAATAAACTTCTCTAAATAGGGGTGGAAAATCCCATTCATGAAACTCATGAAGGTTGCAGGGGCATTGGTAAACCAAAAAGGCAACAAAATAAATTCATAGTGGTTGTAGCATGTTCCAAAAATTGTTTTAAAAACATCCTCATCCTTAATTCTAGTTTGGTGATACCCATATCGCAGATCAATCTTAGAAAATACTCATTCACCTTTAACCTAGTCAAACAGGTCATCGATCCTTGGCAAAGGGTACTTATTTTTTATGGTTAACTTATTCAACTACCTATTATCAATACACAATCATATCATTCCGTCTTTTTTCTTTACAAAAAACATCGGTGCCCACCTAAGGCAACACGCTTGGTCAGATGTAACCTTTATCAAGTAGTTCATGAAACTATATTTTGATTTCATTTAACTCAGGTATACACATATGATATGGTGCTTTCAACACTGGGGTAACTCCAAGAATAATTTCTATATTAAAATCAATACTCCTTTTTGGCGGTAACCCTGATATTCCTTAGGGAAGCACATATACAAATTCTTGAATGATGGGTATATTTTATAAAGAAACTAACTTGTCCTTAGTATTAATATAAACCACGTGTACCACAAAAAATTGAAAACCCTTTCTCACAAATTTCTTCAGCTGATTAGTAGTGATGGATCACATTTTAACATCTATTTTAATACCCTGAATTTCTTTTCTATTCCCATCATCTCTGAGGAAACTAATGGTTTTGTCTTTACAATTTACTAGGGACTAATGTCCCTCGAGCCAATCCATCCCAATCAACACATCATATGATACCAGAGGTAATATATTCAAATTTACCTTAATTTGTTATCCCTCAATCTCAGCAGGACAACCTTCCACTTTGGCTGCTACCTTGCACTTTGCCCCAACGTCAAGTGGCACTATCCATGAATTTTTAAACTTAATACTTAACAAGTGACACATTTCAACAATTTCCGTGCTAACATAACTAAGACTTGCTCTGGGGTCAATTAAAATAGACACATATCAATTAGCTATCTTACATTTGAACTCCATCATGGTGGGCTAATATTTCGCCTGATGATCCTCCAGGGAAGAATTGATTCTCAATATATTTCTAACCACTTCTATGAATATAGAGGCTTCCTAAACACTTGCAGTGAGCTATGTTTTGGTGCAGTGAGAACAATTCTTGTAGTAGTGGGGTTCCCCACAACCCTAGCACTGTAGGGGAGGTTTTTGTGACTGCCCAGTTTCCAATTTATTTGATCCCTCAACTTTTTTAGGTTCACTTGATGCTCTATTTCGTTGTTGACATCTTCCTGGGGGTCCTCCCATGGATTTCTTCGGTACATATTTTAACCCTATAGATCTGGTATTGTTATTATTATTCTGGAAATTTTTCTGTCCATTTTTACCCAACCAACACCTATTTTTCTCCCCCTTTTGCCTCATATGTTGATAAAAAATGCGGTCCTTCCTTATGGTTTCATCTATCATCTTAGGATTATAGAATTCCATTCTCTCCTTCATAAAAATTCTTAGACTAATAACAAAGCATTGCACCTTTTCCTTCTCTTCCCGTATGTAGGGAACATATCGTAACATAGAGGTAAACTTAATTAAAAATTCATCCATGGATTATTTCCCTAACTTCAAGTCATGAAATTCCTTTTCCTTCTCATCATAAAACCTCTCAGCTAAATATTTATCCTTAAAATGTTTTTGGAAGGTTTCCCAACTCACTTCCTGCTCATCAATTCCTTGAACTGTTTTGATTTCCTCCCACCATAATGTGGCTTTTCCGTGTAATCGATAAATTTCCAATTTTTCCTTTAAATTATTGTCATATTCTTAAATCTGAAAATACTTCTTCATATTAATTAATCAAGCCTCAATGGATTCTTCTTCTTCCCCATTGAACAATGAGGGATAAATTGTTTTTAATTCACCTTGCAATTCAACTTTTGGTCTCTTGGAGGCCCTTCCACCAGAAGTATTACTAGACTCTTCCTCATTATCCATTCGACCTCCTTCACTTTCTGGGTGCTCCTCCTGTTGTCGACGTGTCTCACCTATGTTTCCATTGTTTGGAATTGGGTCTGGATTCCTTTAATTTTTTCGGTCGTAAAGGCTTTTCATAATCCTTTCCTGCTCTAGACTTAGTCTCTCTTTATCAACTCTTAAATTCATCATATTAGTTCACAGTTGTTGAACAATCTCTAGCAGCATTACATTAACATCTTGGGTACCTTCTCCCAACTGATCCCACATATATGAGTTGGCATCCACACGGGGTATGGATCTAGATTCCATTGAGGCTCTCTGAGTTGGGGTGACTTCAACTCCTTTCCCCATTTTAATCCTCTCCTCATTTTTCTTCAGCTACCTCTATGCACCATGAAAAATTTGCTCATTTTACAGTTTTCCACTAGGTCACAGTGTTGCAACCTATGGATTTGATACCCATTGTAACAAGTATAACTATAGAAATCAAATAATCAATGGGAAAATAATTTTTTTTTACCTATATTACATTTGAAATTTGATAAACATTGATTATCCGCTACACGATTTGTATGAATAATTATTTAATAAACATTTCATAACCTTTAAATTGGAATACATTGGTTATATATATATATAGTGTGCAAAAAATTGTTAACATTGACATATAGGCCTTAACCTGTGCCTTAACCCAAGTTTAGTTTGGAAAAAGGTTACACACTCCTGCAACATTCTCAAAGGCATGGGTTTCAACTAGAAGTTTTCGATCAAGAAGTGATTGGAAAGTGGATGCCTCTCCACCATATATTGTGAGGTTATGGATCTTAAAATAATTGTTTCTCTAGAGATGGTTATTGTAACTAAACCTTACCCCATCGATTTCTCAACCTTTCCATTTTATCCAACGCATGTTCTTGCTCGATCTCTACAACCTCCTCTACACTAGCTTCTACTGGAGATCAAAGATAACTACCTCCTACCCATGGACAAGGTGTGAACATACTCCATAATTTTTCCAATAATCGTCATACTACTAGGGTTTAAACAATTCTTTATTTTAACTGATTGTGAATTGTTGTATGCAGGTGATTTCTCGATCCAATATTCCTATTCTCTGCTAGAATGCTCAAGATCCATGGTTATTCACTGGTAGAAATCATGGTATAGCTCGCACCCTTCTTATTTTTTTCAAATTAACAAGTGTGCATTTTTACCCAAGTTATACCCAAATATCTTATACATGCTCTTTCTTTATATGCACTGATATTGACAATGCCCCATTGCTCAACCATTCACGGGTTTCAGAATCATTTTTTAGAGTAACAGTTGTAGTGGTGACCGAGTTTCATTTATATTTAGAGATACGGGTTTGGGTTATAATTCCAATACCTCTCTTGGTAAGCCACCCAAACTGCTATTTTTATTCAAAACCTACCTTTACTCAGGTTTTACGACATTTAATGTCTAGCTCTCAACACATTGATGCAGGCTACCACAACGTCTCGTGCGTTGAAAGGGAGTTAAATGTGCAGACAATACTATATCCTCCCATTTTCGACGTGCTTTATTTACAATTCTATCTTAACGGTGAACTACAAAACTAGTACTTATGTTTTTGTTTTTGTTAATTCTTGTTTTGGGAAATAATGGCCAAAGCGATTGTATCTGTACGAACAATGTTTGTATTTTTGGCCTGACTCTTGAACTAAATTTAGAATTTTCTGTTAAGACTCGAGTCACGAGAATAACTCGGTGAGGAGGGAATTACCCAGATTCAATACTTATTCCAAATTAAAGTTTAGTTTAATTTTATATTGAATGTCATGTTAAATTTTACATATATTGGTCATACAATAGTCTGGTTATTCTTACTATACATTCATGTTTACTATTTGTAATTTAACTTTCATTCCAGTTGATTTTATCGCTTTTCCTCGCTTGGACTTTGTATATTGTATTTATTTTACTTTTCACACTTAATTGTTTGCTCCATATATGTATTTGTTTTAATGGGGAAATTTATTACAACAGGATGACGGGGACCAGTCCCGACCCCTAGTTTTTCCAGTGGCCCATGGTCTATACTCCCTTAGTGACCCCGTATGAAAGTAAAGTTAACAGGTTGCACACTAGAGTTTCGGTTTAGTTTACAGGTTCCATTTTCTTAATTATCCCAGCTTATGAGGACACTACTTCTAGTGGCTCATGTTTTTTAAGAGTACCTCCTGTCATTCACTCATGTTCTTGTAATATGTTGACAGTTTGTTACCGTTAGTTATTTTTCAGCCAATCTACTTAACTCCCAAGTTAATCCTTTAAGTGACTCTCTCACGGTTTTTCCAGTTGTGTTTCTGCTTCTGTAGAAGAATAATTACAGCATAACCCACCCCCCCCCCCCACTCACCATTAAACATGGTGTATTCCATTCAATTCGTCACTTCCAGGTATCCCCTCTAGTTCATATGACTATATAACATAGTACCCATATCACAGAGTAACAAAGGGAGATTATAGTAATTTTGTTTCATCAAATACAAACAGAAAAAGAGTTCAAACTCCATAGGTGTTAAGCAACTTAAATATTTCTAAAAAACATTTATATACATAATCAAACTACATAATTTAAATTAAGACAATGAACATTTATTCAAGCACAATTACTTATCTTTTTAATAACCAATTTCTTGAATTCAACAGGGTTGAGTATGTTCCTCTCGACCTTGAGAAGGGAAATTATGTCCACTTATCCCCCCAATCTTCCGCTCCAGAAAAATCGACAACGGTATAAGAATAGAGTCAGGGATTAAACATCAGGACCATTGTCTATTCTAATACTCATTGATCTCCATCTGCACATACTCATTGATCTCCATCTGCACAGGAGTTCTCCACTAGCTCTAGTCCAACTCAGGAATTTCCTCTTTGGCAACATTTTACTAAATTATAAAGCATCCATTTCTTTCCCCCGAGACACAAAAGAAAACCATTAAACCCCCTTCTTTCTGTGAGATTCTTATTTATCTCCAGAGAAGAAAAATTTAACCATTTCTCTAATTGTCTAAAAGTTTGAATTCTATTATAAGTCATCTCTCATGAATTCCAAAATTTCATAACCAAATAACATTACTGCATAATTAAATATTTAATAAAAGTTCCACTAGATTCCACGCGCCCATTCATTATGGTCTTATGTAATTCAAGTAATGTAAATATCAAGAATTCAATGTCATCCAAAAGTGTTACACTAAATAATAATAATAACTTAAAATTTTGAAAATAAAAATCATTATATAAAATCTGATTTTTTATTTTATTTTATTTTATTGAATTAATAAAACCTATAATCAACTTGAAAGGAATAAAAAATGGCATAACCGACCTATATTCATAAGAGGAGAAATGCCATCTTTATACCTTTATTTATAATATATTGTTTAATGCATTTTGAGAAATGTCATCTTTGGATATCTTTATAGTAGATTGTTTAACCCATTTTATTTAATGTGTAAATATTATTTGAAATGAAGTAATAACACTTAAAAAAAAATTGTTTTTTAAATCAAAATTACATTTGTATTTTTTATTTGTGATATTATAATATATATTTTGAAATTAGTTTATATTATTTTATTAGTTAAATTATTTTATTTGATAATATGTATTATTAATGTAAATATTTAATTCATTTAAATAATTATTAACTATATCATCATTAAAATTAATGCATCTTATTATTTCTGCATTGACAAAATAAATGGAATTAATTTATGGATGCAATTATTTAATTGCTCTAAATAATTTTTCTTTGTACTACCAATAAGTCATAATGTATTATAATAATAAGAACAAAATTCAACTATGTTAAAATGGATCAATTCACTTTAACTTTTAAAAATATTTTTTAAAAAGCCAAATAAATTAAAAAAATTAGGGAGTGATAGAAAGGGAGGAGAAGTGAGATATGATTATTTTAAAAACTCCTCTCCATCCTAACCCCACTCTAATCGACCTTTACACCTAGTTTGCCACCTAAAAATCAATGGAAAAATGTTCTCCTTCTCACCCTCATCACACCTCACCCTTTGCCCATGTTCTTCCAAATGAGTAATAGGAACAACTATTCTCAAAATGTCCCCTTTCTCACCCTCCGCCCACCTTGGCCTTCCCAAGGTATGCCACCAATCCTTTAAGAAATTCACAAATGGGAAGGGTGAGGTAGGAGAAGGGTGGGAAGGGAAACATTCTAACCACTCCTTAATGTGGGGAGCCCCATCCCCACTTTCTCCCTTCTCTCTCTATCCCACCACTCCTTTAGATGACATGCAAGGAGAATTCCCTCATAGTTATATCTTTTCAACTATCTACCACTTAGAGTCAACATTTATTTCAATGGAAAAGGATAACAAGAGAATAACGATAAGGGAGAGGGTTGAAAAGGAGTAGCCATAAAGAAAGGATTGGGTGATAGGGAGAACAAAGTGGGGTAGGGAAATTATTTAAATTATTTTTTCTCTATTGTTTATTTTTTATATTCTAAAAAGAGAGTGAGGGACAAATGGTATTTTATTTATCTTTTAATTAAAATTTTGAAAACCCCCACTATCCTTTTCCTCTCTACCCCATCCTTTACCTCTCTACCCCACCATTCTTTTAGATGATGTGTAAATTTAATCCCTCCCACCTTTTCCTTTCAACTATATACCACTTAGATTCATCACTTATTTCAATGGGAAACAATGAAAAGGGAATAACATAGGGTAAAGGGTGGAAAGGGAGTAGTAATAGGGAAATGATAGGTAAATTATTTGATTTAATATTTTTTAATTTTCTAAGAAGATAGTGAGATATGAGTGGTCTTTTATTCATATTTTACTTAAAATGTTTGTTTGAAAAAATGTGTTTATAAACTATTTTAGTAAAAAAAACATGTTTATTTTCCAAATTTGAGGTTTTTTATATGAACAAAAGTTTGTTCTCATACAAAATAATCAAAAAGGTTGAAATATAAAAATATCCATGTAAATAATATCTAAATAGTATATGTGTAATTCACAGTAGTAAAATATGATATTAGAGTAAAATTGGTGTCATATCTGTCTCAAGAGTGCCTATTAATAAAGAGTTACCTACTGTAATTTTTTCATAATTGTTAATTATATTTTATTAATCATTATTATCATTATTATGTATGTGGTTTTGTGTGTTCATAAAAGTTGCTTTTTTCAAATTTTTATTACTATCAAACCATTTTCCTTCTTTATAATTTTGTTTGTAATAGTATCCATTTTTCAAGTCATGATTTCAAAAATGTTGCAAGTTTAAACTTGAAAATTTTGGTGTGACCAGTAAGATCTCTTTTTTATTCCTGGGTTGATTTTAATATTTTTTGTTGCATTAGTACTAGATGTTATGACCATTCTTTCAAATAATTTTTGAATTTAACATAATAAAAAAATGGGGAGGGAGCATTACTTGTAGAAACTTTTCAATTAAAATGTGTTGAAGACACGTTTTTTGTAGGAACATTTAAATTAAAATGTATTTTAAGATTTCAGTTGTAATGGTATTGGTTTTTAAAGACATGGCTTCAAACAAGTTGTAATTTTAAATCTAATACAAATATTGATTTTAATATTTCATAATATAATAGTACTAGTTGTTAATCCCATGGTTTCAAAAAATATGTAATTATAACCTTGAAAAAAAAAATGTTTGCATGCTAATTGGAGCATCACTATTCAATTTAAGGATTTATTTGAAGGTTTCCGCTCACAACATTATGGATCATGGTTTCAAAATATTGTAAATTTTAACTCCAAAGAGTAGAAAAAATAAGAAGTTGCTATTAATAACATCAATTTCGAAATGAAGGTAAAAACAAACACTAAATGTGACTTATAAAAAGACAAAAAATACAAATGAATATCATCAAATTAATAAATAAACTTCAAAAATTATGAATATAATAATGAATTTATTTAACGACTCAATGATGAATAAAACAGTGGGTATTTTTGTTGTCAATTAAGACAATCACCTATTTATCCTTATAGATGATGATGATAGTCACCAACCACTAAGTTAAAATTTAATCTATCAAAACTTTTCAAGTTGAGTAATAGAAAAGTAAATTTAAAAAAATAATATACTTGATGGTCTTTAATAATAGTAATTAGGTCCAATCCCACACATTACTAACTAGGGAGGATACACCATACCCTTATCTTTACTATCCTATTTTCTTGTACATAAGAGTGACATGCTTTGATGTTGAGCTCAATTTGTTCTATTTTAAATAACCAATAGATCTATTTAGGGATGGTTTAACCTGCACCAAGATGGTTTCATATATAGCCAACAATACTTGTAGCATTGAATACATTTACAAATTATATCTAATGTAGTATTACTGTTTCGGTACACATAGAGATGTATAAGGGTGTCCAACCAACTCCACTTGTATTCATTGTGTGTATGCTTCCCAAACAAAGATATACATTTTTAACAACAAATTATCTTATTTAAAGGTGTTTGAACATGTACCCCACATAATAAATAAATAAATAAGTAAAATATTTCTTTTAAAATTGGGTGCGTGTTACCACAAGAAACAACTCTAATAGCACTTATAATGTTTTTAATAATAAAAAATAATGAATGATGTGAGAAATTCAAAGAAATATAAACTCCATAATGTAAAATTAGAAAAACAATGACATGGACTAAGAAAATATAAAACTTTATATTGATAAATATAAAAATAAACAAATGTTAATGGAACTCTATTAGGGACAACATCCAAGTGATCAAGGCTATAATCTAATGAAATATTTTATAATAATTGCATACCCTTCTACCTTTATAAATATATTCTCACTTGTGAAACCCTAACTATTATTAAAGAGTGCCAACCATTTAGTGGGTCTTTCACTAAAATATATAAATTTACATTAAGCAACCAGACACTAAATAACTAATGAGTCTTATTCAAAGACACTAAATAGCTAATGAACCTCATTCAAAGAAAAAATACCTAATACATTAATTAGCTCATACTCCTAAGTACCCCAGTGTGGAGAGGTTGGGTTAAGGCCCTAACTATGGTTTTCCATCTACGACATGTTGTGGAGTTGATATTTAGTGGCTTTGACCCTAAATCAACTACATTTGATCCATCCATAGAAATCCATACCGTGCAATGGGATTTTAGATGGAAATTCTATCCTAACAATAGGATACAATATAAATTGCGGGCTTTAACAAACCATTGAAGGATCTCCTAACCCATCAATACATGATTCAATGTTGTTATTAAGGGACATACACATTGTAAATTGGTTTTGTTATATGTTGTGGGTTCAAAAAATAAAATTTTGGGACATGTAGACTGTTTCCATGTGTAATGGGCCATGATCAAGGCCCAATATCACAACACATGCACTTTCATAGATATGTGTTTCCCACTAAGCTCAATTCAAAGGTTTGGCATATTAAGGATATTTATTCTAACTCATGGCAACATTTGTCACTAAAATGTAAGGATTATTCCCTAAAAAGAATTTGTATATCTCTTGGGAAGTAAGTCCCTAAATCAAGAAACATGTCATCCATAAGGTATAACTGACTTAAAATGGTGATATAAGCATGATTTTAGAGTTTTACATATAGTGGATGAGTTTCCTAGCATAAGATATGGTTCAAGGTCAAACGATAGATGCTTAGGCCCTAAAAAGTTACTTCTAAGTCACATGGGAAATAAGCAAAAATTTGGACCAAAATATACACTATATAGATTGACTCTTTGTCCCAAGAGTGGGATATTATCTCATTACTAAGGTATGACCACTAGAAAAGTGTTTTCCCACTAAGAAATGTTTTATAGCCAAAATCTAGGGTTTTGTGCCATAAATGAGCTACTCCTAAGGTATACAAAAAATGCATGAGGCCTAAGAACATGAGATAGGCTATTTAAATGGAATTCTCATCCTAGTTGTGGGATGTGAAATGAATATAAGTTTTGATACACCAAAGGAGGGTCTCGTGAGGTTAAAAGATAAGAGATTAATCCTTTTAAATGAGATACTTCTGATGTACATGGTCTATGAGCATAGTTCTAAACCATTGAAAAAAATCCTTAAATGGCACCTTTAACCTTAAAATAAGTTGCAAAACTAAAGGGTCTCTTGTATTGACACCAAATTCTAGTGGATTAAAAAATTAATAACCTAATTTTAAAAACACACCCTCTCCTAAAAGATAGGTGCTTTATATATAATTTTTAACCAAAATAAACTATAATACAAATCAAAATAGTTTACTCAAAATATTTTACTCACAAAAGAACATTCATCTTCCCCAAAAACATAATTCTAAACCAAAATCTACACACTTATTAACTATACACTATTTTTATCTCTAACAAAAACCTTGAGTCATACCTCAAATCATAGGAAACACCCTACTTCTGTGATTAGTGGGCACATGCACATGCTTAATACACAATTTCACCAACCACTAGATTAATAATAGAAATAAGAGTTTTAAATTATTATAATAGAAATCAAACTAAAACACCATAATTATTTGAACTCCATTCAACTAAATTTGTGTCGAAAAAAGTTCACTAATAATATTGAATATTTATTAATAATAAAAGATAGCTATAGAACAACTACCTCTTACCTAATTCAATAAAAATATAATTGTATATTAATAAAAAAATAAATAATACTCATATCATTGTTAATGATATTGTTTTACTTTAATAATTCGTGTTATTTAATCGTCTTATTTAACTACAACTTAGGAACAAAAACATTAACAACAAACTTCCTCGCATTGTCATACAATTGCAATCTTATTAGAAACCACTCACAATAACCCAAAATTAGCAACTAACTTCCTCTCATTGTCACACAATTGCAATCTTATTAGAAACCAGTCACTTATATTTACGAAGAACCAACATAAATGCAAGGGGGCTTTCTTTACAAAAATAATGATTGAGAACCATCGTTATAGTACCATATCCTACAAATGATGTTCACCATCCTCCGGTCTACAAAAATTCTCCTCTTGCTTTGGGTCGAAGCGATGGCAACACAATTAGGATTCCCTCGTACTATCATTTGTTGTGTAATTTGCTAACTTTTTATCGGACGGGAAAGAAGTATCCAGAAAAAGTGAACACTTCATGCCAAAACACTCTGTATATCTTCATTTACAATTAATTGGATGTTTGATTTAACGTGTATCCTAACTTATGATTATTTTGGTAATTCAATGTGACGACATGGTTTTTCTGTGCAGTAAATCGAATCAACACTATTCGACGCAAACAAGATGGATTATTTCGAGTTCCTGCATATGCCGAAGTCCACAATGGTTATGGGTTGCTGAACAGAATTTATTTTATATCGACAACTCTAGCTTTATCGACAAATCAATCATCTCTACAACGAATCCTTCTGGCAGTGGGAAAAAGTAATAAAGTAGACCTTTGGCTCTTGCATTATGTATGAATATATTTGATTATATTTTTTCTTACCGATTTAATAAATTTGAGAATATGAATTGTTTGTATCAAGGCAAGTGAATATTGTATTATATTCAGTAAAATTTGAATATAAAAGAAAATTGAAACCAATGAATTGAAAAGTATTATTAACCAATTAAAATTAAGATTTTTTAGATGAAAAATGGTTCTGGTTTATATATTGTATCAGTTCAAAAACTTAAAATTTCAAACTACAATAGAGTTACAAAAACACAAAATACATTTGTCATTCTTTCATTTGTTCATATGGCATTCTTTCATGGTTGAGGTTTCTTCATATATGCAATAATTTCCATAAGTCTAAAAACAAAAATTACTAAACCTTTAACCAGCTTTCTTCTTCTTCTTCTCAGGTCCTCTGCAGTCTTGTTTCTTCATTATAGCTATTAAATATTTTCCATTTACCATGTACTGACAGGTATAAACTCCTTTTTCAAGCTAGTACAGGCAGAAAATTTTCCCTCCACGGTCTTATTCATAGAAAAAATGACTCTCTCTGTTCCAGTAAGTACCACTAGCCATCCTCAAAATCTAGAAGAATCTAACTGTTCCTCTTGCTCCATTTCTATTTGTGTCAAATAACTCATAGTGCATATCTCCAAAGGATCTAGTCAAACCCTTTTTTGAGAGATGATTAGCTTGATTATTCTTTTCCTTGTATATATGATTAAAAGAAATGGATGAGAAGGATATTTTTAGGTCGTTGATTCTTCCAAGCCAGTCAGAAAGGTGACCAGGGTTTAGATTGGTGCCCTTATTCATGTGCTCAAGGAGTACTTTAGAGTCTCTAAATACCCATAGCTTGTCTATATATAGTTGATTGGCAAACCAAAGTAAACCCCACAACGCCAACATCTCAGCTCGCATATTAGTGCCTAAACCCCCATGCCAGTATATTTTGTAATGTCAAATTAGGGATATCATGAGCCATGCTCCGCATCCACAATGTTGATTCTGTGACGCCCCATCAAAAAAACATGTTGGGTAATGTATTTCAAATGGATGCAATATTTTAGATAAATGAGTCACAGGCTTTTGTTTTACCTTGAGACTTTTCCAGGATTGAGTAATCTGTAAACAAATTTTTTCGGGGGTACTCTCTTGTTCCTCAAAAATCATTTTGTTCTTGTAGCAACAAGAACGTACCCTTCCTGAACCACCACTGGATGCATTTCTCTATATTTCCATAATTCGAGGTTGTGAAATGAAAATGATGACACAACAAATTTAGGGTCTTCCTGGAAAAAGGGGAAAAATAAAATAAGTGAAAATTATCTTCACCTCCCATCCTGCAAAGAGTACAGATACCCGAACCCACTTTTCCTCTTCTTTGTAAGTTTGTCCATGTAAGGTTTCTACCTCTCCAAAAAAACCAAATGAAGATGACCATCTTAACATGTACATTCATCTTCCATATAATCTTTAACCAGCAGGTAGGTTCATTTCCAGATTTTGAGTTAAAGAGTTCAACATATATCTAGTTTGTAGAGACCTGCCCATTTTTAAAAGTGCCTCCCCAGTTTACCTGATCACCCTCCATCTTTCTCCTTAATCCCAAGCTTCTTAAAGACTCATTGTATTTTATCCATTATGTTTCCATTCTTCCATGAAGCTCCAGATCCTTTGTCGTCCTCCATCTCGGGGTACCATCCACCCATTCCTTAACTGCCTGGCCCATATAGAAAAATCCATTTAAGTTCATGAATGCTCCCATTTCCCAGCTAAGAGATGACTGGTTAGCTAGTCCTTGAAATCTCGGATGACCAATTAGGATTTTGTTCCCATCCCCAAAGAACCATCTCAGGTTTTCCCTTAAAAGAGGCGAAATCCTCCTAAAACCTTTCCAAATGTTGGATCTGCCTAGTGTCTCTTCCCAACCCCGAATGAATAATTCCTCCACACCTCTTTGATTTAAGTAATTTTGTTTTATAATGTCACTCCAAATGCCCTACACATTTAAACATCTCCAGATAGATTTTATTAAAAGAGATTTACCAAATAATTCTAGGTCAAGGATGCCCCACCCTCCTCGATCTTTTGGCTTTGCAATATTATCCCAACAGACCAGATGGAAAGACCTAGAGTCACTACCCCCATTCCAAATGAAACTAGCCATGACCCTCCTTATTCCATCAAGAGTTTTCTTTGGAATAATGTAGAGGTGCGCCCAGTATACCGTATATTGCTGTAAAACTGCCCAGACCAACACCAATCTCCTACCCTTAGATAACCATTTCATCGACCATCCTTTGATCCTCTTTTGATATTTTTTTATCAACCACCGCCAATCCTTCACATAGTAACTCATAGGCTTTAAACGAAACCCTAGGTAAGTGAAACCACTTTTTAGGGGTGTTGTACTAAAATTGAACAAAGTTCCAATCTCATCATATGTTTCCTTGTCCTCTTCAGCATAATCAATGCACGACTTTCCATCATTTGCCAGCATCCCTGTAGTATAACAAAACCTATGAAATATATCCTGTAAGACCTCCCAAGACTTTCTTAGTACGAGCCTGAATATTTTGATGTCATCAACAAACAAACAGTGTGTTATTTCCCTCTGTGTCATAACCTGAATGCCTCTAAACTATCCCAAATCTCACGCCCTTCTTAAAATTAAACTAAAAGCATCCATGAAAAAAATAAAAATCAAAGGAGAGTGTGCACATCCTTGATGGAGCCCTCTCACTGAATGGAAAAACTTGGTTGCAGAACCATTGATGATGATGGCCATACAGATGTTACTAACACAGCCCATAATCCATTAGACAGCTACCCTATCCAAGTCAATTTTGAAAAGAATGAGTCTCAGGAAACCCAAATCTACCCTATCATAGGCTTTGCTCAAATCAACCTTCATGAGTGTTGCATGCATCTTTCTGGACTGAATAGTATGAAGGATTTTTTGGGTAGTCGCAACTGCATCATGTATACTTTTGTTTTGAAAGAATCCTGACTGCTCTGGAGTGATGTGTCTTGAAAGAACTAGTTTCAAATGCTCTGAGATAGTCTTGGAGATAATATTATATAGTGTTACATAGGGAGATGGGTTCATAATCATTAAAAGACAACGTACCCTTTTTATTTAGGATTAAAGCCAGGAATGTGGAGTTTAGTGCACCATGAATCTGGCCCAATATCCTTGCTTCCTCCACCATGTCCATGATATCCCTGATTAAATCCTATAACAAATGCAAAAAAAAAAATTGGGTCCATCCAGCACGACGGGGACTTTTATCCGCAACAAATGATTTAAGTACTTCCAACACCTCTTTAGGACTCACACTACCCTTTAGCCTTTCCAGATCCTCCTCATCAAACATTTTTGGGTAGTTCTTAAAGAAATCCAACTTCCCTCTGATCCCCATATCCTCCTCTAGCTTATATAAATCCATCAAATATTTATATGCTTCTGATTTTATGGCTTCTATGGTGCAATAAGAAGTTCCATTAACCTCTACTCGCTAGATAGAGTTGGCGCTTTTCCTCCTAGATACAGAGGCATGGAAAAATTTTGTGTTTTTTTCTCCAAGATTGTTCCTCTATCAGGAGGAGATTTCTATATTCAGCTTCGATAGTTTTAAGACTCTCCCAGAAATCTGGATATTGTCTGCCCTCCTCTACCTCTTATAGGATTTTCGTCTTTTCAGCTTTTATTTCAAGTATTCTTTCTTTCATATATTCCTTGTGCCACTTCTCCCATTCATGTACCACCTTCTTTAAACCTCTTAGTGTATTTGATAAATGCTCCATTATTGAAATGTCGACCCCTCTTTCATGTTATTTCAGATATTCTTTAATAAGAACATTAAAATTCTCATTTTCTAGCCATACCCTGTTAAACTTAAAAGGGTGGCCTCTCTGTTGCCTTTCAAACTACCATTAAATGGATACCGACCGCTGATCTGATATAGTAAAATCTTATGATTTATCTATAATGTCCCACATCATAGAGCGGAGACTTTCTTGAATAAAAATTCTGTCAATTCTTTTCCCTATAAATCCATTCCCCTTTCTCCCATTAAATCATTTCGAACAATTATTAGTCAAAGGAATATCACACAGATTTGCATCCAAAAATAAAACTCTAAGGAAGCGAGAAAAAGGGTCGGCCCTTCCTTTTTCTCCCCATGTCTCATTCTCATAAAGAGTACTATTAAAATCTCCAGCAAAGATGGAATGCTCCAATATAAAAAAAACCATACCTCTCCATATTTTTCCAAAAATTTAATCTGTCCTGGTAGGGAGCATATATATTGAATAGATGAATTATGTGGTTGAAACCACAGAAAAAACCAGTAAGAAGAATCCCACCAAAAAAACTAAATTCTTTCAATGACACCCATCGAGGATCCCATTCTGCCGCTATACCACTAGATCGGCCCACAACATCTTTCGCGACCATATGCCACTCTGGGAGCATGGAATGAAAGAAAGAGATAGTGCGGTCAACCCAACCCACACAAATTCAGAGTTACTAGCATCATTATGAAAATGCAGGATTAGGGGTCAACGCTCTAAGGACCCTTCCAGTAGCTTGGGATACAAGAACTTCTCTTAAATTCCCATTGAGAGATTCTGCATCAAAACCCGACACAGAGACAGACTTCATTTTCCTCTTAGGCCAACCCTTCCCCCTGCGAAAAGTGACATTTGACATTGATGAGGGGCTTAGAATAAGGGTCGGGGATGATGGTTGTCCGGTATCCACCCACATGGGTTCAAGGTTTGCTTCCAGATCAAGCATCAATAACTCAAGTTCACTCCTTATGGATTTCCTCGGATACAAAGGTGCATCTCTGAACGCAATAGGAGAGGAGAAGTGGGACGATGATGGGGTAAAAGGTGAAGGATTCGAAGCAGGGTCCCGTGCATGAGGCAGAAGTTCAAAAATTCCCTCTCGAGAGATGACTGAAAGAGGTAGTGAAATCCGGTCGGCCAAACAATTCTAATCCTCGTAGTGTTGGGGACTACCCCATGTAATCCCGTCAGCTACCTGGTCATCATATCACCTAGTCACATTTTCCCCGGAATTAATAGAAAGCACAACCATCCCAACAACAGTTACATCATTTTCAACAGGAGGGGTAGGAGAATAAGAAATCGACTTACCCAAGAAGTTAGGTGAATCGATATATGTTCCTTGATGTGAAAAAGACGACATTATACCTGCACCCTTCTCGTCTAGGTCACATCCAGGCCTTTGTTTTTGAGCTACTACGTCCCCTCGCCATTTCTGGAACCTATGCATCAAGTAGTCAGTCTTGTGGAAAAGGTGGCAGCAGAAAGGCACCTGCCAATAGTCTAGAGACTTCAGGTATATCATTCCATCCCATTGAAGGTCCACTTGTGTAGGTAATCCACCCGCAAATGAAACCTCTACCAATATCCATGCCACCCTCTTGTCGAAAACACCAATACACTTTGGATCCACAAAACGAAGTTTTCCTACACTATCTCCAATCACCGACAATACTTGAGTGGACCAAAATTGTAAAGGCAAACCATGAAGTTTTACCCAGATAAGGTGATTCTTTGGTGCATTTTCCGTGGGATGAAAACCTGTGTTCCAGTGGTGAAGGGCCAGGGAAAAACATCTGTGAACCCAAGTCTGGCTGAAAACCTCCCCCACATCTTAATTTTTTATAAATGAAAATAGTGCCATCCATTTTGGAGTTTTCTAATCCTTAGAATGTATCCCAAGAGTAGTTTCCACGCATCCATTAACCACTTCAACATTTTTATCTTGCTATGGCTCTCGAACTTCCATCTCCCCACCTGTGCCTGGGTTGTTAAGCTTTCCACCCTCTCCCACATAACGTGACTCCCAAAACTGAGCAGACAACAACCCTTCGCAGGCTTGAAAGGTTTAGTCACACAAGGGTAATAAACTTTTCCATAGTCTGACTCTGTTAGAAAGGGTGAGTCAGAAGGTTTACGACTTGAAGAATGCGCAACAACCTTCCCACGATCAGGTTTAATAATCACAGGTAAACATGAGGAGGGGCATTGTGTGTTATACATAACCCGCCACCCTTCGCCAACTCAAGCACATGCAGAAAATTTTCATCTAATTCCACCTTATCATTTTCCATAATAAATTTTTCCAAATCCACCAACACGCAATCCTGAGGTCATAAATACTAAGGGGGAAAGGATAATAGAAATGAAATTTTAGTACCAGCCAATTAAAATTTCCGGTCAGACAACTAAAACCAAAATGTATAGTATCATACCGCCCCCCCAAAGAGAGAAAATACCAAGAACCTTAGTGCCATGGGCTTTAATATGAAAAGGACACTATTCCTTTTCATGTAGATATATTGATAAAAATGATCCTTTCCGATATTACCCCACCATTATTACCGATCCCAAAAGAGGAGAAAGTAATTTAATACTCCCATACTTCAAACAACAACTACCACCCACCGTCGTGCTATGACTCATCAGATATGAGATCATAGTACGCTATCCATTTATAGGAAACCTTTAGAAAGATAATACATTGGAGTAAGAGATTTCCACATCATCCACCACCATCATCATTCTGTTCACCTGAATAGAATTTAAAAAAAAAATTGATGATCCTATTCCGGTAGTATCCCGCCGGAAAAAACTGAGGCACTGCTCTGAGTCACAGTGTCAAAACCAAATCTGAAACTTATGTCCAATATTTGAGTGTATCAAAGTGTTTCTATATTGCACAACAACAAAATAAACATCTTCCAATGTTCCACCATATCTTACACAACTAGATTTTCATACTCTTGCAGGGACTGCTTAAAATAAAAAAATGACACCAGTTGAAATACCTTGAGGATTAATCACCCAATGAGTTCTCTGGTAGTATCTCCCCCATATTTTTAAAATTTGACGGTAAATTCCGGAGCCAGGTTTGCATCATGGACTGATTCTATGGGTCGAAAAAGATAGAAAACACCCTTCATTAGGAAGAAAATGCAGCTTTCAAAACATTTTCCCAATCTTGTATCTTCGACTTGTTTATAAAATGAATATCCTTCAAGAAAAAACCCACATTTGGGCCCTCATATATCAGAAAAACTAACCGTCACTCAAAAACCAACTATATCTTTTGGTGCTTGAACATATATCATATACAAGAGGAAAACCCCAGTGATGTTTCTCCTAAGACTGAAACTAACATTTTATTGTTTGCCAATGCAAACTGCACTGTAAAATGATTATCTTGTGTTGTCTGTTTGTATCAGCCCTGAGTCCAAGTGCTAGTTGCAACCATAGACTACAGAGGTAGGAGAGCTCCTTGTTTTCTATGATGCCTTCTCCCTATCTTGATATTGGGCTAGTTAAAATTAAGATACTTATTATATTTTCTATAAAACTCACAATTTATTGAATCAACAAACAATTTTCTTTATTGTTATAGAAATAAAAGAAATAAATTGAAATCTAAATACATTATTTAAGTTAATTTCATCAATTAAAACAATTTTAATTGTAATGGGGATAGATTTTTACCTTATAAATTATCTAGGAAAATTTTATATATGAAAATTTTAAGAAAAACAAGTATACAAATTAGAGTGTTTTTGGATATTAAGTGTTAGTTCCATATAATAATAGTGTATTCCCTTATTTTTATTATTAGTGTAGTCACCTTATTGTTATTGTTGTGCCCGGGCAGTCCCCATATTGTTATTATTTTTCCCCATAGAAGCCCACTTTTATTGTCGTGCTCTTACATTATTAATGTTACATTGGCTATGATTATATTGTGACCCCTTAGACTCCTATATATAGAAAAGAGGATTTTCCATTTGAATAATCCACGAATTATTCATTTATGTAATTTAAAGGAGGTTTCCCCCTCGAAGTGGATAAATTTTAAGTCATTTATCTATATTTTATTCTATTTTGCCAGCTAGTTGCATAACATTTGGTATCAGAGCTTTGTATTCTGGGGCTTCGCTTCTTCAAACAGGCCATCTTGGAATTTTTGTTATAACTTTATTTATACGAGGCTTTAGAAGCTTAAAGTTTAACCACTGGGAGACGTAATCTTGGTGAACATCGTGTAAAATTTTCAGATCTTGGTTTGTTATTGTTTCGAAGATATGATCTATGGAATTTATGGGTTTTTTAGGATCCTAAATTCAGTATCAAACATGTGACCTCGGGAAAATCATAAATTTCACTTCAGGAATCAAATTTGAAGTTTTTAAAAGTGGTGGAAAGTGCACGAACTATAATTTTCCGTGTATAAATTTCAGGGTTGAAGATAGAAAAAGTGATACTTGGAACTCCGTACAATTTTTCTCTACTGAAATATTCTATAATCAGGTCATCATGGGATATGAAACATAACTCTTTATTGAAGACTCCAATCTCAGTATGACTTGTGGGGTTGGAAATTAGATTTATAGGGCTACAAGAGTATTAAATTTTAGACCTTGGTAATCTGAAATTACATAGTTACAATTGTTTCAAGATCGAGCTCCCAAAAGCAAAAAAAAAAGACATTGAAGCTAAGATGGATAGTTTGAAGGATGGCATGGAAGCTAATATGGATGGTTTTAAGGCAAACATGGAAGGTTTGAAAAATATGTTGCTAGAAAGTATTCCCGATGGTGACAAAGTAATCCATGAAATTATGATGAGGACAAAAGGAATATGAATTGTGATTTTAGAAACTTCAATGTTGGGTTTAAGATCCATGACATTCCAAAGACTGATATGAGGAATTTTGATGTTAAGGATCCAATAACATGGATACTACAAACGGAGTAATATTTTGATCTCAATGATGTGCAACACTCACAAAATTTACGCATTGCAACTTTATATTTTGAACCCAATTATTTTTTATGGTATAAATGTATTTGATCTCGTAAAACACTTGTCACTTGTTCAATTTTTATGAAGGAAATTTTAGAACATTATGAGGATACAAATAGCAACACCTTCTTTAGCCAATTGATAAATCTAAAACAAAAGGGTTCAATGTCAAATCACAATGAGGACTTCCAAAAATTGAATATTAGGGTAATAGATATTCCAAAGGAACATAGGATTCACATCTTCATAGCCTATTTAAAGGATAACATCTAACATGAGGTTCACCTTTGGGAACCCGATTCATTGGAGAAGGCATTCAGGGTGGCAAGAAAATTTGAAATCAAAATTATGGCAACAAGGAATTCTACCACTCACAACTACAAATATAGAAGTATTGTTGCTCCTAGCCTTCCACAACTTACAAGGTTGACACCACAACAATTGGAGGAAAAAAGAGAAAAAATTCTTTTTTATAGTGTTGATAGAAAATAAACTAAAGGTTATAAGTGCTCTGAGAAGAAATTATTTTACATATATTTTGAAGAGGAAGAAGCAAAGGAACAATAAACATCAAAAGAGGATGATATACTAATCTACATCAAGTCTTAGAAGGATCATGTTCAACATGTTGACAAGGTGCTCAAACTATTGGGGGAGAAACAATTATATGAAAAAACCTCCAAATGTTTCTTTGGAGTACAGGAGGTGGAATATGTGGGTCATATTGTATCTCATGAGGGTATTAAGGTAGAACCTAAAAAAATTAAATCCATTAAGGAATGGAAAATCCCCACAAACATAAATCATATTCAATGATTTCTTGGGTTGATAGGGTATCATTGCAAATTTGTTAAGTTATGGGAGAATATTGACACCTCTAACATCATTACTGAATAAAGATGCATTTTCTTAGACTCCAAAATCAAATAAGGCCTTTGAAAATACTACAGAGGAAATGTGCCAAGCACCAGTCTTAGCTACATAAGACTTCACAAAAACCTTTCTTGTGGAATGTAATGCATTAGAAAATGGAATTTGTGTGATTTAAATGCAAGAAGGAATACCCATTGCTTTTGAAATTTTTCCAATCAAAGGAAAGTATTTACACAAACAAATTTATGAAAATGGAATTTTGGAAATACTACATTCACTAAAGCAATGGCAACCTTACCTAATGGGAAGACACTTCAAGGTTAAAACAGATCATGATAGTCTTAAATCATTTTTGGAACAAATATTATCTTCAGAAGAGTAGCAAAAATGGGTCACAAATATGTTGAGTTATGACTTTGAAATCATCTACAAAAAAGGGAAGCAAAATTTTGTTGGAAATGCACTCTCAAGAAAGTATGAGGATGTGGAAGTATTACTTTGTGCCATTTATATTATCCAACCTGAGTGCATAACCAAAGCAAGGGATGAATTGAAGAATGATGAAGAGGCGTGGACACTCATTCAGAAGTTGCAGCAATATCTCAGTACATATGATACATTTAGCTGTGAAAATGATTCATTATGGTACAAATATCGCTTATATATCTGTAATAATTCTCAACTCAAACAAAATATTCTTTTAGAATCGCACACCTCTCCCTTTGGAGGGAACTTTGGATTTTTAAAAACCTACCACAAGGCCAAGAAGGATTTTTTTTGGGTGGCCTTAAATCTGATCTTCAAAATTTTGTGGCAGAATGTTTGGTTTGCAAAAAAAATAAAGTTGAGACAATTAAGACCCCTGTTCTATTACAACCTTTATCCATTCCAAGTCAATGTTGGGATGAGGTTTCAATGGATTTTATCACATTTTTACCCAAGTCCAAAGGAAAGAGTTTCATCATGGTGATAGTTGACAAACTTACCAAGTATGCACACTTTTGTGTATTATCTCATCCATTTAAAGCCAGTCCAGTTGCTACTGCATTTATGAAAATAATTCAAAAGTTACATGGAAACCAAAATATTATTGTAAGCGACAACGATCCCATTTTCACTAGAAATTTTTGCATGGAATTATTTTATTGTCAAGGTACTAAATTAGCCCATAGCTCATCTTATCATCCTGAATCTGATGGGAAAACTGAGATAGTGAACAAATGTTTGGAATGATATCTTCGTTGCTTTGTATCTGATAAATAAACACAATGGATCAAGTGGTTACCTTTGGCTTAATGGTGGTATAACGCTTCCTTCCATACTACGACAAAAATGACCCCATTTATGGCACTTAATGGATATCATCCACCATCCATCACATAATATGTAAGATAAAATTATAAGGTTCAAGCAGTGGAAGATCACATCAAGAATCAACAACAAGTTCTCTAGCTCTTAAAGGATAAACTAACTTTGGCGCAGAATCGAATGAAACAACATGCATATCAACATCGCATCGAAAGAAGATTTGATGTAGGAAACTGGGTATGTTTATGGCTACAACCATACAAGCAAATCTCCCTCAAGGAAGCTAAGAAGGATAATGAATTATCACCAAAGTATTATGGTCCTAACAAGGTGTTGCAAAATATTGGCACTATGGCATACAAATTGGAGCTTCTTACATCTTCCTAAGTGTACCCAATTTTCCATGTTTCATGCTTAAAGAAGGTTATAGGTGACAAGCTCTCCGTTCAAAAAATATTTCCAAAACTTGATAAGGAATGAAAAATCATATTGGCACCTTGAGAATTCATGGAAACAAGAACTCGACAGCTATGAAATCAATCAATTCCATAGTATCTCATCAAGTGGGAGAACTTACACGTTGAAGATTCCACATGGGAGGATGAGAATTTTATACAGAAGCATACATAACTACTAAAGCGTTGAGGAAAATACTTTTTTGATGGAGAGGAGCATGTTAGGTCCTTATAATACGAGTATATTCCCTTGTTGTTATTATTAGTGTAGCCCCCATTATTTTTTTTATTGTGCCCATGCAATCCCCATGTTGTTATAATTGTGCCCCATAGAAGCCTAGTATTGTTATTTTTGTTACCTTACATTATTATTGTCATGTTGTCTCTAATTATATTGTGACCCCTTAAACTCATATATATAGAAAGGAGGTTTTTTCATTTGAATCATCAAAGAATTGTTCTTTTATGTAATGTAAAGGAGGCTTCCCCCTCAAAGTGGATAGTTTTTAAGTCGTTGATCTATCTTTTATTCTATTTTGTGAGATGGCTGCATAACATTAAGAAAATATTTTCATTAAATATTATGTTAATAAATAATGGAAAAATTGAACATGGTGAGCGCAATTTGGCATAAATAAAAAACCGAAGCAATAATTTGAATGTATTCATTAAAAATACTAAAGCACTTTTTATGTATGCGTATAGTTTGATGTAATTATTGAGTTTCACAAATACGATATTTTTTCAAGTTCATATCCAAGTTTATAAAAAAATATCTTTCTATTATTTGATCACCATAAAATCTATATTTCTATTATTTGATCAACTTCATATTGAGATTCATTTAACAAAACATCATAAAGTCTAAATTCAATTTAAAATAAAAATCATGTGTGTGTTATAAATGAATAAAAATTAATTAAAGGGTCATGATTTTCGGTCATGATTGTTTGGGAAAATGTGCCCTAATCTATATTTAAGGGAGTATCATGCATTGTAAAAAACCATCCATAATCTCTTCTTTAGTTCCTCTAATTTTTCTATCTTACTCTTTTTTCCTTCTTTTTTCCCTTTCTATCCTCATCTCTTCTTCTTCATGTTTCTTTTGTTCGAGCTATTGACCTACACTGAAAGCTTCATGTGTGATTTCAGTCATCGGTCCTATTGTTGTCTCAAATTCTCCTCTTGTTCCCTCTAATATACTTCTTGTTGTGTTGCATGTTCACTTGAAAATGCTTCTATATTTTCTTGGACCCTTTTTTCTTTCGATTGGGTAGGATTGCAACTGATTCTTAATATACCTTTTGTGAAATTTAAAGAATTATTTTTCTTATCTTCCTTTACATTGGTCTCTGAATGATGTTCACACATGTGCTTACATAATATTCCATGATCCTTCATTGCATACCTTTTATCATACACGTGGAATGCAATATCCCTAAAATGGAAAATCATCTAAGATTTAAAAACATATTTTTCCCTCTTGATGTCCTTCAATTCATATGGTCTCAGGTGGAAAGGGATGTGAGGCCAAGGATATTTAATGGTCCTTAAGAGAGATCCACTTATACATGCATAGACTTGATAAGCCATTTCGCATAATATTACCCTTTGAATTAAAAATCTATTTAATAGATAAGGCATTGAGACACTAGTGTAAATTCCATCTTAATCCACTAACCAATCACTAACTAAAATCATTGTTTGTGTGATCTTATTATACATGGGGTAGAATCTTTTTTTCATACAAGGAACTCTTGACAAATATGTGCATTAGATGGTATATAATGATATTCCGTGAGGATTTTGCACTAAATGTGGACCAGCTCCTCATGAATGTTCCATCTTCAGATCATGGCTAGGAAACACATCTTGTCACAAACTATGTCCAATAGATAAGATGCGATGAAAAACTAAGGATATTGGCCTTCCTCAAGATTATTATCCTATTCAATATTATATTTTAGTGAGCCTAATAAGATGTTTTCCGAGTTGAAAATGTGTCCTTCCATCATCATCATGTACATGAGTGGAACTAAACCTTCGAGTAAAGTTTATGGATTGTAACAGTCATACATATGACACAATATAGAAACCACCAAATAAACTTAGGGTGTTCAACATATTCACTAGATAATCCTTGTTTACTCTTGTTTTGAAAATATCCTTGTTGGCCCACCATGTCTTACATAGTTACTTAGGAAAAATTTTAAAGTTGGTCTCAATGTTGGTCTCAAAGTTGGTCTCATGGATATATTTTGTCATAGATTTGTATATATCTTCATGCTTCACCATCCATTCTATAACTTTAGTGCATGGGAACATAGATGCATGTGAAACTACCTTTGGCAACCAGGATCTCTTTGTAGTGTTGTAGATTTATAAATTAGGATCATCTGCAGGCATATTTTCCCTCTAAAACATCCTATATACCTCTGACAAGGTATATGTAGATAAATTATTAATAAAACATGAAATGCTCAAAAAATATAGACTTGAGGAATTTTCAAGTTCTTCTTCATCAAATGACTCAACTACAAGAGCTTTGTAAGCTCATTTCTTGGACATATACTTGATTTTCTTGCAAGTATAATAAATTAAAAAACACTCATTATAAAGATTAGATAAAAATGTACAATGCAGTTAACCAAGGATTATACATTTAAAGGTTACCTAGATTCGAGTAAAAAAGTGGGTTTTATTCAATGAAAAAAGAGGGTTTTCCACACTCACAATCTTGACCAACATATTTGTGTGTCTTATCATGAAGAAAATCATTGAGATACCAAGAGGCAAACTATGGTTCTATGAAAGAAATATTTACTCATGTGCCTAGCTTCAAGAAATGAATAAAAGGTAAAATTTTAACTAAAAATTAAGTTGATAGTATGAGAAGAGGTCATACTCTAAATCATTGAGTGATCTATTTAATAAAACCCTAGGAATTTGAGGAGAATAAATTTGAGAGTTGTTGGGATTTTCCAAAGTGTTTGTTGGGCATGGATTTCGTACAAAGACACTATAAAGGGGAAAAAAAAGGCAACATTGACTAGTTTGATTACCCTTCTAGGTTGAATGGATCAAGAGAAGCTCAAGATGCAACCAAATATGTTTTAAATAGCCCTTGCTATGTTGAAATTATATTTCTAAATTCTAGCTAAGGGATTTTTTATTTCCATTTCCATGAGTTGTACGATATAGTACAATTCAAAATATGTTATCTAAGGTGAGGTTTGAATGGAAAAACTTGACAAAACTCCAATATCAATGAAAAAATTACTTAAAATCAAATTTAAACATGTTTATTCATCAAACTCTAAAGTAAAATGATTTCTAGCGAGTCAACTAACTATTGGGCACAAATAAATAAATTACTGTAGACTATAAGAGATGATATCAAGTTGAATAAACATAAAAGGGAGAATTAATTTTGTTGACATGGTTGAAACTAATGTTGATTGGGAAATATGATGTAAAATTCTTCGTCAATCAAGTGATTTTACCTCCTAATGTAGAGACCTAATTGCTGTGAATAAATAAGAGTGTTATGAGACTTTTTTAGAGAGTTTGTCAAGATATTTTTCATTGATTACTTGAGTAATTTATTTATTCCACTTCAGTTTTATCTTTCATTAATTTAATTTGACTTAAGAAAGCTGAAGAAAAATACTTCAAGGTGAGATAAAAGCTTGAATTTATCATTATGTTTCTAACTTGAGGCTTAAAGTAATATTGTAGTGCAAATATGAGGCTTAATGGTGTGTTATATCACTCCACTAAGGTTCAGTGGTGTGCTATATAGAAGGGAGGAGGTAAAAGGATGATTCAAAGAGAGAGAAAAATGAGTTCATAATTTTAAAATAAGGGTTATATGGGTGCTACAGTTCTAGCTAAAGGCTCAATTGAGTGTTATGGAGGTTTAGAAGGGGAGAAATTTTGGTTTGTAGACTAAGTTACAAGTTTGTAGCGCTACCTTGACACTTAGGAGGGTGTCATGGCACCGGGATGAGGAACATTATGCGAATATGGAATATTTACAAGTAAAAATATTAAGAGGGATAAATAAAATAGAGCTTTTCCCAAGGTTGTGACATTGACATAAAGCCCAAAAGGGTGTTATAACATTTTATTAAGGTCTAGGAGGGTACTACACAGAAGTTGGAGGGCCTAAAACTAAGTTAGAAGGTTATTTGTAAGGTTATAACATGAATATTATGGTCTTATAGGCACTATAACAATAGATAGAGGGTTAGTGTAGCACCACACTACCTTAGAAAATCTCAAAATTGCAAATAAACTCAAGTCAAAACTTATCCTAAAGGGTTACCTCAGTATGTTAATAACTACAAGGTTCTTCTCTACTACTGGATTGGAGTTAGAGATCATCATTGTTGTTGGATTAGTAATTAAGGCTCACTTAGCTCCACAAGCCTTCCTTCCCATATCAAGTCATTAAAATGCTAATCACAATCTAAAACTTTTCGTCGAGGTTGGCAAGCCAGGTTCTAGGAAAATTTGACTAGGTAAGCCCCTCAATTCCTCCATGCTCAAGGCGGTAGGTGAAATTGAGGATTTTTAGTGCAAAAAATACAATAATTGGTGAAGCAATAGTAGGACCCTTGAATCTATAAGAATTATCTAGAATCAGTTCCTCATCATATTCGATTAGTGTGCCTATTATTGTTCCTATTGTGTAAGCCCCATGACTCAAAATTATGGAATGCTTAGTTACATCAATTCCTCTTTCCCAATTTGGTTGTATGTTGAGGATGAACTATAAGGATATCACTTTTACCAAGGGCTTACCTCTTTATGTGAAATTTGTTGTTGTGAGAACAACAATACTATAGGAGATTAAAGATCAAGCATTAAAGATGAGTTTATGGTTTAGCCCTACTACCAGTAATTATCCATATCCTTTATGGAGTCACCTTGGAATTACAACATTTCTTCATTTCCAACAAGTGTCCATATCCCCAACGAAGTGTCTTGCATGTTCTAGTTACTAAATAAAGCATTCTCAAGTATTTACCTTTCCTCTTTATTGATATTGATTTATTTGTTATATCTTTTCTTCACATAATTGGACATAACGTGCAAGAAAGATCTTGAATGAAAGGTGGAATGATTCCTTGTAAGATTTAAATATTTATTGCTATTATTATGTCTACTTAGTATCATTACTCAAGACTAAGCTTTCAATTTAGAAAAAATTTTAGTTTAAAATCTTAAAATCTTACAGGATGGATAAAGCTTATATATGAAACTAGTTATTTGATTAATGTCCACTCAACATCTTCATTGTTCAAAATTTGTTTCCCACTTTGCAGTGATCATTTTATCTATAGGAAAAATATGACTACATGTGACCGTAAAATAATCTCAAACATTATGGAAATATTCGTGGTATAAACATAACTATTCCTGAAAGGTGTAATTGAATGTTGAAAAAAACCATCAGGTATCTGCATGAATTCGATTGTTAGAGAAAGGTTTATTTATGTACAAAGATAAACTAGGTTGATCAAAATACAAGAAACAAAAAGGGTACAAGAGCTAAAAATGAATACTGGAAATGAAAACATGTTTATATATGTAAAAATGATGGAAATCATGGTCATCAAGTGAAGTATTTTTTCAAAAATTTTCCATTGGGAGAAGATCAACTTTTCCCACTATATTCTAGAGGTGATATGTTCCTAGGCCCACTTTTTTAGTAACAATATAGGGACCTAGTCCTAAAGGTTGGAACTTAGTATACTTTTCTTTATTTTCATGTAGTTTAATCCATTTAAGTAAAAGGTCCCCTATTTGGAAATATTTTTCACCAACAGATTTGTTCTCAAACAACTTCTTAATTGTCAACTTGTGAGAAGAAAAATTTTACCTTTCTTTGTCTCTTCTTCCTTAAGTTTTGACAACATGTTAATTCTCTTTTGCAAGGAAGGTTAGTGTTGGTTATAAGGTTCCTACAAAAACTCATTACAGGAAATTCCAGCCTAAAAATTCCCATAAATTTCCATGTAATTTTCATGTCATCATATGTAAACCAATCAAAATACTTTAAATTTAGAAAGAGGTACATGTAAATATTTTGGATATAAAAGAAGAACAACTACTTTTTTAATTGTATTTTTGTATTATCTCATTATAGGTTTACTCAAATTTTAGGTCTAGAAACTCATTGGATGCAGAATTAAATTTCACATCCAACGAGTACCTATTATGCATACTTTTCAAAAGACATGCATTGATAAAATTTGAAGATACGTTAAAAAAAGTGTGTTTTAACACACTTTTTTAATATATCTTCACATTTTATCAATGTGGGTCTTCTCGAAAGTATGCATAATGGGTACACGTTGGATATGAAATTTAATTCCACATTAAACGAGTGTCTACACTTGAAATTAAAGTAAGCCTATAAGGAGATAAGCCAAAAATACAATTAAAAAAGTAGTTTTCTTCTTTTCCCTCCAAAATTCATAACTCTTATTTTCATTATTTTAACTATTATTTTATTATTTTTCCTTGGAAGACCAATTTTAGGATGAAATTTCCTCTAATGATAGGGCATGTGGGAACATGTTAGGGTGGCAATATAGACTCTTTCCTATAAACAAGGGATACAATGAGGTTCATAGAGAAGATCTGGGCATGACTTAATCTACCCACAAAGAATAAGGTAGGGCATTATAGTTTTCTTAAGAATGGGTAGGGCATCACTTATAGTTTTCTTTAAAATGCAAATTTTTTTTGTTGTTGTTGGAATTAGCCAATCTATTTCCCTGTGGATAATAGTTTGTAGAATGTTGTAGTATTATTCCCTCATTTAATGAGCGTTCAATGAACTTAATAGATGAAAAATAATTATAATTATCAAAACAAAAGAATTAGGAATTATAAATCTCATTATGATGGTCTATTATATGAAATTAATGACAACTTGTTTGTTGTTTACACTCAATTCCATAGCCTCAATCCATCAGGTGAAATACTCCTTGACTATCAGGATGTATTAGTGTTGTTTAGATGAATGGGGATAAATCTTAGCAAGCACATCTAACCCACATTATTGAAAGGGTTCCTTTACCATCAGTGGCTGGATATTTATATCAAGCACTCCTTCTCTACCACCACACTTTTAGTAGATTGGCCATTTCTTGACGTAAGAATGGGAATATTTGAAGACGTCCACCAGTAATATCTTGCTTTGAGGATCTTGTGTGTTGTGGTTTCACATGTGAAATTTCCATTCGCAAGCCTTTCATGAATATTATAAAGGACTTTTTTAGCATCATATTTTCATAAGTAGTGAAGTAGGACTCCTTTATGGTGCTTTTAAATGATCACCCAACTAATGAATTGATATTGTGAGGCTTCAGAGGCTAAATTCTCTTCCTCACTCAGGGCCAAGGTGTAGAGACATAGTTCCTTGATATATATATTATTTTAAATATTAGTACCATGAATATTCATGCTAGAGAACATGAGTGTCACATGAATACATATCTATATTATTCTCCCAACCTTCTTCACCTTCTTTCACAACAGAGTTTAGAGCTTCCACAGAGATTATGCATAGGCCATGGAATTTGATTATTTTTGTAGGCTTAAATTTTATATTATATTCTTGAAAATAGGTCATCCAATTACCCCTCCATTCCCATAGTTATTTCTGGAAAAAAAGTGATCTTATGACAGGATGAGGGACAATCGCTTTAACATGAATTTTTAAGATGTACAGTTGGAACTGTTTGACTGCCTTGATATAGTGTAGGAATTTTTGTAAATATCAGGGTACTTCAACTCAGGACCCTATAATCACGTACCCATAAATGAAATGGGCCCCTAATTACCCTGGGAATGTTTATGTGTGAGTATAGTTGATATGAAGAAGCTAGAGGCAAAAGTGTAAATAAATAATTACTTGTAAAATTTTAGACTTTACTGGGCAAGAACATGCATGATAGCTTCTTTGATTCTAGTGACATTAAAGAAACTTTGAGGTCTAAAATGGGCCTCCTAAGAAAAATGTACAACCAAATAAACTTTATAATAACCATTAGGATTCAATATTATGATTTCAACCATGGGGGATGATTTACCATTTTTGAAGTAAAAAAGTAAAAATATTAAAAATTAATAAAATAATAAAAAATAATTTTTGAACTTGTATTTTCAACTTATCTCCCTAAGGTTTTACTCAAATTTTGAGCAGAAGTACTCGTTGGATGCAAAATTGAACTCATCATCCAAGGAGTACACATGTTACAAACGTTCAATGGACCCTGCTACACAAAAAATGACACATGTCTTTTCATTTATTTTTCATTCTTCATGTAGCAAGGTCCATCGAAAGTATGAAACATGGGTAATCCTTGGATGAGGAATCAAATTATTCATCCAATGAGTGTTCCTGCTTGAAATGTGAGTAAATCTATAGGGAGATAAGTTGAAAATATGAGTTGAAAAAATATTTTTTTCTTTTTTCCCTCTAAAATTTGATGATGTAATTTGATCTTATTTTATTATTTCCACTATTATTTTATAATTTCCTTAGGAGGTCCATTTTAGACCTAAAAATTACCCTATTGAAGCCTCATTTTCTGTAACATTCCATTGAAACTATAAATCATTTTTTATTATTTGTTGCAAAGGTTTGACAATCTATGTGAAGCTTTAAACAAACCTTCGATAAAAATTGGTCTTCCCTAGAAAGGAATACATAGATTCGTTGTTGTTTGGGTAAGGTATCTATATTATAGCATTGACTCTTTAAATACCAACTATTATTCCTTACTTAGAGATTACATGTCCCAAAATATTTCCATTTTCCACTGCAAAAATGCTCTTGCTTGGGTTTAACTATATTTCATGCTTCCTACACCTTTCAAATATTTGCTTCAAGTGGTTGGTTGATATGACCTACGTTTAGAGAAAAAAATCACATCATCAAGGTATACACCCTCACTTTGTCCTAAGTGAACCATGAACAATATATATGTTACACACTGAAAGGTAGAACCAACGTTAATTAATCTTAATTCCATTCTCCTGTAAGAAAAAGAACCACACTTGGTGCAAAATATGGTCCTGAGCCTATCTTCTTATGTGATCAAGACCTGATTATATCTATAGAATCCATCCAACAAAGAGAATAGTTCAAATCTAGATACTTTTTTTTTTTGAAATTTTTCTTCTATGATCCATAATATGTATAGAAAAACTTTCAGTGATAATCACATATGAACATATTTTGTCAATGTGTTTCAAACCATCCAGTGTGATTCATCTCTAGGATAAGATGAGAATTCAGATAATTACTTGTTAGAGAATCTACTCCATTGCAGGCATTGTATTATTATCTCTGTGAGAAGTTATATTAAGGTTTCTGAAATATACATAATATTATTTCCCGTAAATTTTTCCTTAATAGTATGAGATTTGAGAGTTAGGTCGAATGTCTTACATTGAATATGATTTGGGTATCCATAAAATTCTTGAGTTATTTTTGTATTATGGTTTCTAGCATGGAATGAAATTTTCGTATATTGTATTGAAATGGTTTGACACCATTCTTGATAGGAATGACATGTTGATTAATGTTGGTTTCATAGGTTTTCAAGTCATCATAATTCCAAGAAGAAACATATTTATACTTTGTGAATAGTGGCACATGTGTCTACTTTTTTGTTGGTGAGAAACAAGTACCTAGGTTGAAATTGGGTCCTTATTAGCTCCCAAGTTTATTGATTCCTTATTCACTGAAGAACTATGATTATTATGATTGACAGGTGCACATAATTTGTTTGTAGATAAAAAATATTTTTTTAGTGAAACCATCACTTTAGGGTGTTGCCCCTATTTTTTGGTTTCTCTTATTATTTATATGTGTCATTCTCTTCACCATTAATGACTACATCCTTAAACTATTGTCTTTCCACGATCCTGGTATCTAGGATAGAATCTTAAATCACTGAAGCTATTGAACCAAGAATCATGATGAAGATAATTTTCACAATGGAATATAAAAAACATAAATCTACTAAACAACTTTTTACAACAATCTAGGGCTTTCGTCCCAGGCATAATGGCCCTGAAACATCCACTGATACAAAGATACAAAACTGGGGCTTGCCAGCCCATCTATAGCCAATCTACCCTCAAAAATATAATCAAACCATCTAGTTGTAGCATGCTCTCTCAACTCCTCTCAAGCGTACCGTGTACCTTCATGGTCCTTTAGCTCTCGATCTGCAGTGCTACCTCTATCAACGATCCAAGTCCATCTGGCCACCGAACCTCAGCTATCCAATACACTCACCATTTGTGCCTGATTCCATCAAGGGCACAACACATAGGGACTCTTGTTGAGTTGTTCACAACATTGTTTGTGAACAAATCAAAACTACCCATTGTTGCTCCTCAGCTACTCAAGGACTTCAACCCACTATATTATTCTTTCACTTCTCCAATGGAGACTAACATAAGGTAGAAATGGATGCCACCTATCATTATAAGATGTCCATCTCCCACAATGAACACTGGCTAGGAGGAATTTTCATATTCTGTTGTAGATGTCCTTCTCCACATGGCAAGTCTAAGGCTACTCAAGCTTCTCCTGGTTGATCAGACCCTTGATCTCAACAACTTCCACTGTAGCAGTTATATTTTTCCATCAGAGTGTTTCACACTGGGCTCCAAATTTTTCACTATCATGATGCCCTCCAACAAACCATAAATTACCAACCCACTGTTCACACTTGGTCCACTCTCATGCTTCCCTCCAACAAAATACAAGTGACCAATCCATATTGTAGCATCTGCTCCTAGTTCGGGAATCCAACACCTATGAATACCATTCCTCTTGGTTTCTAATAGACTTCACAAATTTTCCTCCTCTAGGAAACCCATCCACCTGCATTAAAACAACTACAACTTCAACAATACATACCTTGTTCTTTGGTCTATATAACTATTGTATATTATATTCTTGCTTAGGGTTGATGACACACTTCTTTATATCCTCTTCCCTCCACCAAATCCTCCTCAATTGTTTCTACCTTATTTCCATTGCCTTATTCTCTTCTTCACTGCTACCTTGGACTATTTCTCATCCCTTAAACAACCCTCAAGGCTCCCTATTATAGGACAGTAGGGCTTGCGGCCTACTTTATTTTCTACCTGGGTTGCGGCCTCATGAATAGGGGTAAATCCCATACAAACCATTGTAGAAACATACCATAAATTCCCTCACTCTAGGCGGCTACCTCCCTCGCTTGATTCATACATGCACTAGACAAAATAACCCATACAATCTTCCCATAAATTACCTTCAGTCTTGCAGATGTCTTACTAAAGCATCTCGGCCCTATTGTGGATGAAAAATAACGTAAAAACAGTCCTAAATTCCATGCCATGTCCTCCTATCGATCTCTTTCTATTAATAGATGTATTAGTGATTTTTTATACACTTGGGATGTGAGAAATTTCCTCACACTTTTTATATTTTTATATCTTCTTTTAGGGAAAAATATAGCCCAACAAAGGGTCACCTCATTTCAAGGCTGACTTGACTTCTCTTAGACAATTTTACCACACTTAACTTGAAAATTTCATATCTCAACTTCTACAACTTGTATTTCGATGATTTTCATTGTGTCTGGTTTGTCTCGGCATCCTCTATCATCCATCCATCACATGTAGAAATATCTCCATGGTTTTAGCCCCAACATCGATGGGTATGAAACCTAAAGCTTGGGTTTCAACCCCACAAGGCCACTTGTGGAGATAATTACTCCAAACCCTAGATCCTCAAGGCTTGGAGTACCTCCCAACTTCCAAGCTACAAATCTCAACACTCCCTCTTAGCGAGGGAGGTACTTCCAAGACTAGGAATTCTCCATAAACATCTTCGACGACACTATCCCATCTGGAATCCATCATTGCAGCATACTCTGTAGAATGAACCTGAAAAAATTGGTAGTGCCTCTGCCTCATCATATATGAACCTATACATACGAAACCTCCATAAGGTTTCTCCATCTAAGGATAGACTCCCTATGAGCCTGCATGATCTCCACTACCTCAGTCCTGCAAGCACTCATCCTCCTAGATCAAATACCACATGTAAAAATCCCTCCAATATCTGATATGTAATGTCATGATCCAATGAAGACTCTAGACTACTAATCTGCAATTCATTACATGAATCAATCTCGATCAAACTGATCTCATTCATGCCAAATCAATCCTCGAGTTGTCCCAACCATCCATGAAAAGTCATGGGAAGTACATGATAAAAAAATTATACTACAACAAATTGTTTTTCACCAAGTTCACCACCAATCCACGAGAAATCCTAGCCAATATCATTTCCAAGCCATTCAAGACCACATCTCAATGTCTTCAATTGAATCCTCAGCACCAGGATCTAGAGAACTACAACTCCCTCTGAGTTTCTTCGTTGTGCACACTTTGATTAATTTTCCTTCAAAGAAGCTTAGACATGCTCTGATACCATGTTTTCTTTCCACGATCCTAGTATCTAGGATAGAATATTAAATCGTTGATGCTATCAAACCAAGAATCACAACGAAGCTACTTTCATAGTGGAATATAAACAACAGTAAATCTACTAGTGCATAAAATATACACATTTTTTTGACACATTTTTTTACAATAACCCAACTTCATTATATTAATCAACTTGAATAATACAATAGTCTAGGAATCTCATACCAGGGATAATGGCCCTCATACATCCATTGATACAAAGATACAAAACTAGGGCTTGGTGTCAGTCCATAGACAACCAGTCTACCCTCAACAACATACTCTGACGATCTGGTTGCAGCACGCTCTCTCAGCTCCTCTCAGTCATACCCTATACCTACCCAGTGCTTCAGATCCCAATATGCATCACTTCCTCTATTAGCTATCCAAGTCCATATGCCCATTGAACTTCGACTATCTAATATTCTCACTATTTGTACCTTAGTCCATCAAGCAGGGAAAATTTTAAGAACCCCCCTAAATTTATATGTATAATAAATGGGCGAATCCCCATGATACATAGGAAAAATGGAAGGCGATTTTATTAATAATATAATATGTATATATAATTTTTTGGCGAATCTTTCACGAGATTATATTATCTTGTAAAATCATGGCGAATCACCAATACAAATGGCGAATCACTAGTAAAAATTGGGGAATCGTTGTCTAGTGGAGTTTGGTGTGTTGGTTCCAATGAAGATATGGTAGTTGAACTAGGAGTTGAAGGAAGCGAACCACCGAGACCAAGCATGGCACATGGTGACTCGTGAGGGACGTAGTTCTCGTGCAGTTTGGAAAATGCGTTCTAGTTCTGCTAAGCGTAGTTTTGTTGCTCATGCTACTACTAGCACTGATATTGAGGTTGGAGAGGAGTTTGAGGAAACATGGAAGGTTGAGTGATTTTTTCTTCAAGCACTCAAAAAGGAAGAAGATATATTGATTGATTGAAGAAGATAACAAGGAAAGTTAACTAAAAAATGAAGAAATGATTGATATGGCCAAATAGGGAGACATGCTGAATGTGGACGCTATGGTTCAACAAGAAATTTCCACCATTCATCAGAAAGGAAAGGATCATATGACTCCATATTGATCGAATTTATATTTTTTTTTTTTTTTAAAAAAAAAACTAAATCCCAAGGGTTTTGTATGTATGGGAAAAAATGAAAATATTAGCTCTAGTTGTCATACTTTATTTTCTTTGTTTCTTTTGATGTTATTTTCCCTGCAGTTCTTAGTCATAAAAAAAAACTTTCTTTTTCCTTCTATTCCTTTTAGCTTCATCATGTACTTTTTCATCCTATATGCACACACATTATGTGTGTCTACAAAATATAATTTTTATACCACTAACAAAATTTAAGGTTTTTTTTTCAAGGGAAAAAATAAAAAATAAAAAAATAAAAGAAAAAAAAGAGAGTTGAAGATGAAAAACACTTTATATTAAAATATTTTGTGTACACCCATATTAAATCACAATTTCAAAATATTTGTCATAATACCAACATTCCTAACTTTCTAATTTATCAAAATTATATGAATCTTAGAATGATATTTTACTATTTAACAAAAAAACTGAATAATTCCTTATCTTTCTTAATATCTAATGAATAAAATATAGTTTCAATAAATATTAACTACCATCATCAAACCATAACCATATTATAATAAAATTTCTAAAATAATAAAATTACTAAAATAGAATTATATGAGAATATTAGTAAAAAGAAGTCCACAAAAACAACGTAATTAATTTCAATGGATGTTTAAATAAAATGGTCATCATCATCCTAAAATATTTAAATCATAATCCCCACATAAAAAAAAAAAAAAAAAAGAGTCTAAGTTGTTTGTCATAATTCGGTCTAACATTCTTTAATAATCGATTTCTTTCATATTTTTATAATTTTTATTTAGTGATTAAATATCATTTTGAAAGGGCAACAACCTCCCACGTATCCTTTACTAGCAAGCGAATCTTTGTTACAATGTTGTGGTCTATCGCACAATTATAAATACTATTTGTACATTCCTCCGATTAGGAAGTTTATAATTTATTTTTCAACCGCCATTTTAAACAAATTTATAATTTATTTATCAATCGTTGTCACAAACATTGAGACTATGCTCAACAGCTCATCTTATTCATTCTAATTATTTTATTGGAGCAAATGCCATTCAAATCGAAATGTCAAAAACAAACAGTCAGCAATTTATAGTGGGAGTTAGAGGTGGAGAACACATCTCAAGCAATTGCCTGCGAACAAAAATTCAAAAGCTTTGTTGATCTCTGAAAATGGAAACTCATGGGTAATAACTCCTCCACTCTGATCTCCTGCAACCACATGTACATATTCAGAAAACAATGCAAGAGCAAACCATGATTAATTGGTCATCAAATGGAATTGAGAGTGATGTTCTAATACCTTATTCATAAACATTTCTACCAGGCATGGCAGTTTGAGTTTTAAACATTTCCTATTCATAAACATTTCCACCTTATTCGTGGAATTGTAAGTTTGAGTTTTATAATCTACACAATTCAAGTGCCCCAGAGCTTTTCAGGGCACTAAATCTATTTATACATTCAAAAACACATTTTAAACAACAAAAATTCACAATCTCCCAAACAAAAAATATGACGAATTCCAACCAAAAATTAATAACATGAAATGGTTAATATCACGAATTCCAACCAAAAATGTAATAACGTGAAATGATTAAGATACACCCCATCGAAAACATTGTTGCAAACATCCCAATTTTATCACTATTTTTTGGCCTATTTGGTGGTATCTTAATTTTGCCAATTTTTACCAATATTTTCTCAATTTTTATGTTTTTTTACCAAAATTTTCTCGATTTTTTTGTTTTTTTTGGTTTTCTGAAACGATTACTGATTTTATCCAAATTTTTGCAACATTGACCGAAAGCATAAGATATAGTTAAAAATTGGAGAATACCTATGCTAATTAAACTAGAGATTTGAAAATTTAAGAGGAGAAATAGAAGTCCCAAGATGAGAGAAGCCAATAGATACAATGGGACAAATAATACATCAGAATTACAAGCGACAGGAGGAACCCCAAAACGAAATTGTGCTATACAATGGATGTAGACAATGATTCAGGTTCACCCGACAGGTACAATTTGAAGAAAATGTCTTCTCAAAGAATTGTTATCAAAATCAAACCACCTAAAAGCCCAAAAATTACTCAAGAAAAGAATTAGCCAATAAGTCAAGAAAGTGAGCTCCTAGCCAACTCATGGAAGACTCAGACAGGATTTGTGGGTTATGTCACTTACAAGAAACTGAGGTAGAAATGCATCTCATAATCAAAAACCCTTTTAACTATGAGATCAAATGTCATTTTTATTGTCTTTTACAGGATTCGGGGGATCCCTTTCCACTTTCTTCGCTATCCTGACCAAATGTGCCTTGCTCTATTCGTGAAATATGGTACTCAGAGACAAATCTCAATCTTTTCTCATCCCATATTGGCATGAGACTCCCTATCCACTTTATTTTGCTATCATGACCAAAGATGCCTTACTCTATTTTTGAAAGAAGCACTCAGAGACAAATCTCAATCTTTACTCATCCCATCTTATTGGCCTGAGACTTTCATGGGTATCATTTCATAGTCTCAGGTCATCCCCTCTGATTAGGTCAAAAAGTGAAAGGAAAAGGCCCAAAATACTTCATACCATAGATTGGTTGGGCCTTGGGTCTCTTCTCAACCTCCCTCCTCAATGGCCGACTGTTATGATCCATGCCTATGAAAAACTGGCACTCGATGCCACATATTATGCACCACCAAACACAAACAAACTAGTTTTCGAGACAAAATTTGGACCAAGTCTTGGAATCCAACATATTGGCCCAAGGTCACAGCCTTCATGTATACTGACATGACAAAACCTATGCATAAGTAGGATACATTGGGCCTTTGAGATGCAAACTCTACCAGACCGCTTAGGGAAATATCAATAACAACCACTTGTTTCTTCATTGTGACATCTCTGGATGCTGCTGAGAGTCGAGACACGGTTCCAAAGATGAGAAGCATTAGGAAAATATATGAGATCTAAAGTTTCATTAAGCGCTGGCCCAAGGAGCTTTTAGAATTGAACTTATGAGCATGCCATGGGGACATAGCACTTGGTTTCATAATATGGAATACATGCAAGGGACATAACAAAACAAGTCTATCATAGAATCGAAAAAAATATAAAGGTGACCATTGAATTAAAACCTTAGGGAGAGGAGAGTTGCAGATCTCACCTGCGCATGGCCAAAAACTGGCAGAATGGGGCATCTTGGTTAAGGACTCAGTATAGATCAGCAAGGAAAAGATAAACATGAAGGAAACATAGAATCCCCCTCCATTCCTCCTCCCTCAAATTCAACTTTGACACCATCTCCAAAGGCAATCCCAACAGACCTGGAATTGAGGCTTCATTAGGAATCATGAGGTGAACTTTGTCCATATGTACACCCATAACATTTGCATAATCACAAAAAATATGGCCGCAATTCTGACTGTCATGAAATACATCCATACTAGAATAAATTTAGGGATCAAACATGTGACCGTAAAAGGAGTTTCTAACATAATCATCAATATGCCGCATAACTAAAATCCATGGGAGTACCTGATCCGTAAATGGATTTTGGTTACTCCTGTTGCAAAGACAACTAGATTAAAAGACTACCTGCAAGAATTGGATTTCAATCATTATCTATGGGCTGAAAATAAGGCTGCAAATATATTGGAAAACATCAATGCAAACTCTAAATGGGGTGATAAACCCCTATCTTCCATTAGGGTGATCTAGATGCAGGAAAGGGAAAGGGAATGAGCTTCATTTCTTGATTGATGATAATAGGAAGCTTCATGTAAGAAATGGTAGTTCCATTCAGCGTAGCTTGGCTCCACCACGTGAATGCCACCTCATCATGAAAGAAGTGCTGACACAGAGTAGAGAAGCTTATTTATGGGGAGAGAATGACCTGATAACAGAGAACCTGGGAAGAAAACCTCAGGTTGGGATGGCCAGAGTTGACAGTATTAACATTGCTTGAAAGGGAAAGATGAGACACTATATTGAAAAGCTTTACATCCCAAGGAAATTAATTAAGCATCCTAGAACAGGAAAATCTTCTAGTACTTTTCCTTTTGTAACCCAAAATGGGAGTTTATTCCCTGAAACCCCTACCATGAAATCCCAAGGATTGTCCCTTGCCCACACCCCTAACATGATTTCCAAAGGATTTCCACTTGCCCACTACCATGACTTTCCCAAGGATCACCCCTTGCCCCTTTTATTATTTTCTTTTAAAGTATCTATCAATTCACCCTCCCTGGTCGCAGGCCATTAAGGAATCACCATCACATTTATCAGCAGTTCATTTATATCACGTAGGATTTCCCGCTGTAGCCTCTCAGCCCTAAGCTTGAATTTTATACTGAGAATTTCTTGAAGATTGCTCATGGTCTCATTATCCATCCTGACCACATACAACACTGTTATCATGGCCTCAGGTCTCCCCTCAGTTGACAATGCACTTGCACCATCTACAGATAAAGACAGTCACAAGATTCTACACAGGACAGGATTTGTTGGTTTTGCTCCCTCTCAGAGGTGAAGACAGGCACATTTATTTTGAATAGGTTAGTATAGCTCATGTTAAGAAAGCCATTTTCCTCCAGATACTCCATATAGCAGGATTATAGTAGCTTGAGGACTAATTTTTTTTTTCCATCTTCTTTGAGTTGCGGTCTTTATGACGATATTACTTTTATGAAACTCAGTCCCTCCCCTATGATAGTCAATGTCACAGGACTTCATTATGGTAATTTTTTATATGGCCTGTGCAGGGTGAAGAATTTATGGGACACGAGCAAAGTTAAATCGCCCAAGGGATACATGTATGGTTGTAATTGTATGGCCTACAGTAATATACTGAAAATATTATTGTTTACCACAAATAACGAAAAGAAAGTCAATTTCTTATAGTACAAGGGCAATGATTGACTGAATCATTTTCAACTGGCAGATACAAGGAAATCTTTGACTATACAATACAAACTAAATATTACTCAATCAATTGCAAGATATTGAGCCAATATACATGTTAACACATGTCACTAGTGGAGAAGCCAATAGAAATACAGATCCACATCGACTGGACTAGTGCCTCTTTGGCATTCACAGCTATTATTTCCATTTTATAGACAAGTTGTTTGTGTAAGTAGACAAACTCTGTTAGTATAGAAGCTACAGCCAGGACAACATAATTTTTTTTTGAAAATTGATAATACAAAGGTTTATTATTGAATGACAAGTTCATAAGCTTCATTTGGAAATTGCAAATGATATGTGATTACAGGCCCTGGGGGCCCTGCCAAGGTTTGAAAATTGATAATACAAGGATTTATTATTGAATGGAAAGGTCATAAGCTTCATTGTGAATGGAAATTGCAAATGATATGTGATTACAGGCCCTGCGAAGGTAGAACTATAGCAAACATTTTGATCAAGTGCATTCTCTTTCTGCTAATAGGAATAGTTTATTTGTTTACTAAGTTTGATTTTACCATATTGCAGACAATAATACCAATTTTGGTAAAAATATCCGTGGCTATTGACATTTGGAAGTTTTAAGAAGATGTTCAGTTATATGGAACATGTTTCATGGTGGCATCATATCATATATCAAATTGTTTGATGATATCATTATATCATGACACATGTTTGATTTTGCCATCGGATCATGTAAATAACATTTATAATTTAAGCCACAATTGTAGATTTGTGTCAAAAAACAGATGGGAAACTGTCAACCAACTTAGAAACAAATACAGAGTGGTCACAATTATTGACCTTCACGCTGCAGAGACATCACAGATCCAGGGTGTTATTATCACATCCACTTAATACACTATTATTTTACATAAAGAACTTGACTCCATTAGTAAATACGGGTCAAAGTGAAACCCTTTACCACTTCTCATTTAGAAATTCCTATTAGCAATGTCATTAATTGTTCATTTATCTTTGTACATTTTACAGATTTACTCAATTGAAATATGAACCACAACGTAATGTCCCCAAAAAATTATCAGCACCTTGTTCAAACTAAATGCACACTGGTTTATTTATCACATAGAACAAAACCATTCACATGTGAATTCACATCTCAAGCAGATCAAAACACATGAATACAACAGCTTGGGTAAATTGTTTTTTTCTACTATTTAATTATAAGTTAGAAACTTGCAATATTAAAATATACTTCCTCTTAAAGTTAGAGTGGCTGAGAATCAGCCGAGATGTGGTCTATCAGCTACATGGAGCTGTTGAAATCCTGACAAGCATGCTCCCTCCTTGTGTTTGGTTTGTATATGTTATTGATATTGATGTGGCCTTCATGCAATTATCAAGATTACAAAATGTAACATTATTCATTCAAGTAAAGGAAGGTGAGACAAATTATTCCCAGGTCTACCATTTATCCAAAAGATGGATTCCCACTATAAAAAATTAAAACCGGCTAAAGGAAAATAATTTGGACTTTGAGCTTGCAAAGCTTAAGGATCATGCATAAGTCCATGTTTATTTGGTACCAACATTATCACTAGGGCTTGAAAGGTCAGCATCACATTTTTTATCAAGATTCAACCACTTAAAATATTGCTCACAGCTGGGTTCTAGTGATCTAGGGTAATTTCCAAACATTTTATCTTACAAGTTACGAGATACATGCAAGTTCTGAACATACCACAAAAACTGCAAGGGCATGTGCCAGTGTTTCCTCAACAATAAGATGACACGCCAAATTGGATGCTAACACTGGTTGATAAGCCATGTTTGGAAAAAATGAACAAAATTAGTTGGACTAGTGTCTCTTTGGAAGACATGGCTATAAATGTGATTAGTAATTTTGACTAATTGATGGATATTTCAAGCGCAATAGTTACAAACCAAGTAGTCACTCTAATCAGATGGTTAGCAGTAGCAGCAATTTAAAAGGACAATGACTAAGTAAAATATGTTATTTATAATAGGTGTGAGGTCATTAGAACAATCAGTCAAGCATGGGTTCATGATGAGAAACAGACCTTTCCTCATGCATTAGGCAATCACATTAGAAGCTGCAAGCATATTAAATTGCCAGGGGATTACTCCATATTGAGGAACGCTATTAACCAATATAATCCAAGCTATCAAGATGTGCAGAAAATTTAATATCAAAGCATCCATGAGTCAAAAAAAGATATCCAGAGGTGAGAATATTAGATATCATCTACAACCAATATACTCTACATGTACATTATTGTTGCTACCATACACCATTATTGCTCCTGCAACTATTGCCACCATTCAAAACTGCAGTTGCCACCACCACTGCTCCAAATTTCCATAGTCACTGCTCCTACACTCCTCCTACACTTCACTGCCTAAAAACATTATGCTGATTAGCCTATCTAATTTCTATTGCTCAACTCATCAAGCTCTCTTAGTCATTAAAGTCAAAGTTACTATCTTATTGATTATTGTCATCATCACTCTCAGTGGTGCCTCTAACATCTCTGTTCAAACAGAATTAAATTCTCTGGTCAAGTTATATCAGCTAGTATCATACATTGATCAAATTCATTTGGCCACCTCTCTCTCTCTCTCTCTCTCTGTGGCACTCATGTGACGAGAGATGCCCTTTTCTTAGGAAATGTTGATGCTTTTTTTTCACAGTTTTGGCCTTGTTCTGAAAACCACTCATTCAAGACAGTGTCAATGAATATAATATCATGCCAGCAAAATCTAGAAGATCTTTGTGCTTACCGAAACTATATGATCTTCAGAAATTACTCACCGCAGCTATACTTCAGTTAGGCCCACACGAGGACTATAAAAAAAAAAAAAATTGCAATGATAGTCATTTAACTTACTGGGAAGACCGTATCGTGGCGTTCACACTTAATGAATTACGATCATTGAATATCCATTTCCTTTAGAATACAGGGCAGAAGCTCTCTTATTTTTCTGAGAATTGTAGTAATGAAATTGTAGATACTTTTTAGCCTACCAACATTGACGTGAAGCCAAAATTCTCTTTTGAACACGGATAATGTGGATAGTGTTAAGATTTTGAGTTCATGGTAACAGTTCACCGCAGACATATATGAAACCCTGAATGCTGACATCAAATAATTAGAGAGAACTCTAAAAAATTTATGCTATAACCTGCAATACATCATATAAAAAATATAAAGGACATGATCTAACCGTCAAACCTGCTACTGTCTTCACACCATGTCTGAAAGAAAACTCTGCTACGACCACTACAGAAAATCACTTTATTCACAGAAGCTGCAAAACTGACCTAACTAAACTACTCCCTAGTCTTACTTTTATGACAGAAGCAGAGTGCAAAGGATTACGATCAAAGTGGACCTAATAAAACAATTAGATGCCTAGGAGAATGCACCTTGCTTACAACAATATATATTTTAGATATCTCATTTCTTCAATATCAATTTTTGATACTGGCTAGAAGTGGAGTCAAGTGAGAAACGTTGAATGGTTCTTTTAAGTGAGCTAGACACCAAACTTGATCTAGTGAATCAAAGAGCATAATCTCAACTAACTTTGTATTAGAGCTCCAATGTTTAACAGAATTCCTGTTAATCTCATTCTCTTTAAACAGTGAAGGCCACTCTCTTTACGCAAGTAACTGTGATATTTGTATATAGGGTTACCTAATCATCCTAAGAAGGGCTCCAAGATACAAATGCACCACTTATAACTAGGGCATTTGCAAATAAACACTCATTTATGATGGGACACTTTCAACATAGAAATCAAGGATAGCATGTACTGTACCTAGCTCTACAATTTGTCTTGCCTGAGAGTAATTCCACTCTGCCTGAACAGAGATACCCTAACAATTCCCTTAAATATCTCAACATATGCTCATGAAGGAAGAAGTGGCCTTCCACTCAAGGATTCCTCGTCCTCATAAGAAATATCCTTTTGGGAATTTTTATATTGATAGCAGCTAGCTAAGAACATGTAAATGCAAAGATTGATCGCAGTGTCGCACTCAGAGAGGCTAGAAGTGAATAAAATTAGTCTAAATGAGCTTTGTTCAAGTTGTTTGTGAACCAGCAACCCCCCCTGCTTCTGCAACTAACCTTCTCAGTAACTGAAATAAGGAAGTTGCTAATGAAACTAGAAACTCTTACAACACTCAGATTCACAACAATACCTAGGCTTTTCATAGTGTCTGGCATATGATCATAAAAGTATTCTTGCATTCCTACCATTTCAAATACATCCTCTATGCCAAATAGCACATATTGTGGAAGCAACAGAAAAATGCTCAAGGGAATTGTTGCATTGGGCAGGTCTATCAGTCCATTGTCCTTTGCTACCTCAATTCTTCTAATCTCTATCAATGCCGCAACAATCATTGATATAATGGAGAAAAACATGCCAGTGCCTATCCTTTGCAGCATATTAATCCCCCGTTCATTCCCTGTCAAGCGCCTTGCGATTGGAACAAAGATGCGGTCATAAATAGGCACCAATAGGAGAATATATAGGCTAGTAAAACATTGTAAGCTTGCAGCAGGGATCTGAAAATGTGTTCCAATCTTTCTATCCATTGTGCTCCCCTGTTTTGTGAAAAATGTTGAAGATTGTGCAAAGACAACCCCATACATCAAACATGCCATCCAAATTGGTAACAGCCCAAGAACATCTTTCACCTCTTCAACCTCTTGGATTGTGCATAGTCGCCAATTGAAGGTTGTTTTACACTCATTGTCCAACTCATCTTCAACTGTAGCTTCATCAAGAAACCTGAAAAATGAGAATGAGGATATGCATCACAAATATCTCAGTTCATCTAAAATTGAATATGCTCTTTGCTACCAAGGAGATGGAAGCAAGATGCTCCATATGTATGGGTTTGTTGATAATAAAAACTCGACCGGTGCATATCTATTTACATTGTTTGGAGTTTTGAATTCGGTGTAAGACACAATAAGTGGATGCCCGTTCCTAATCGAAGTAACGTACATTGCAACGTCAAAGACTTCGAAGCACATTTTTTGTTTGTCACAATTATGCACAGATATTGGACTTTGAACATGGACCCATCCCTACTTGTTACAATTAGAATGAAATTACCTTGGGAAAGAATCACAAGTTGTATCCATGGAAAAATCATATCACGGTGAAATTATACTATTTTAGAGAGGTTTAATTGAGTCTAGTGAGGTATCAATACTCAAGGCTAGGACTTAAGGTAATGAAATATGTTCTTCGACTAAAGCAATGGATAGGAGGAAATTCGCTTGGTGTAGGGGTAAGTTGGGTATTCAACCTTGAACAATGTATTTCCAAGTGGGAAATTGTTAGGGTATTCCCAATTGCATAACATGTCACTGGCAGATTCTATTTGTAAACAGAATGTGCAAAGAAAGTTTTGGATTGCATTCTTGTATTTCAGAAGTGAAGTTGTTTCCAAATTGCATTCAGAATTTTAGAAGCAACATCATTTCTGTGTTTTCACATTCTTTATAAAAGAAGACAAATAAAAAAGGTGAGCAATAATTTGTTGTATGTGCTTCTTTTCTTTGGTTGTTATATTGATTAAATTTCATCTTTATGTTGAAGATATTTACATTGTAAATTAGTTGTCCATTTGTTATAGGTTGCACTCAAATTTTAACAATCATAACTCATAATCATCCTTTCAACCCAAGTGAAACCTAGCAATAGTGCATGTTACTCCGGTTATGGAGACCAAAGACCCAGGTATAACACAATAAATACTAACAGATAATGAGCATCTTGACAAAATCGATAAATGAGAGTTATATATTGTAGTTCTTTAAAGTGAACAAGCTCCTTGCTATTATTGAACCATGTGATTTAACTCACCCATTCAGAACCAACTAAGATGGTGCTTTCATAACAAACACAAGTATCCATGTGAAGAGTGCCTTCTTAGATTAACCTAACCTTCTTTACCTTCATTAAAATCATCATTAATTATTTTAAAATGCATGTCAACTAATGATGCATCTCTACCATTAGGTTCTTTTGCACAATAGCTTCGCTTGTAACAATATATATTTTAGATATCTCATTTATTCAATATCAATTTTTGATACAGGCTAGAAGTGGAGCCAAGTGAGAAACGTTGAATGGTTCTTTTAAGTGAGCTAGACACCAAACTTTCTCTAGTGAATCAAAGAGCATAATCTCAACTAACTTGTATTAAAGCTCTAATGTTTAACAAAATTCCTGTTAATCTCATTCTCTTTAAACAATGAAGGCCACTCTCTTTACGCAAGTAACTGTGATATTTGTATATAGGGTTACCTAATCATCCTAAGAAGGGCTCCAAGATACAAATGCACTACTTATAACTAAGGCATTTGCAAATAAACACTCATTTATGATGGGACACTTTCAACATAGAAATCAAGGATAGCATGTAATGTACCTAGCTCTACAATTTGTCTTTCTTGAGAGTAATGCCACTCTGCCTGAACAGAGACACCTTAACAATTCCCTTAAATATCTCAACATATGCTCATGAAGGAAGAAGTGGCCTTCTGCTCAAGGATTCCTCGTCCTCATAAGAAATATCCTTTTGGGCATTTTTATACTAATAGCAGCTGGCTAAGAACATGTAAATGCAGAGATTGATCGCACTCAGAGAGGCTAGAAGCCAATAAAAGTAGTCTAAATGAGCTTTGTTCAAGTTGTTTGTGAACCAGCAACCCCCCTTACTTCTGCAACTAACCTTCTCAGTAACTGAAATAAGGAAGCTGCTAATGAAACTAGAAACTCCTACAACACTCAGATTCATAGCAATACCCAGGATTTTCATAGTGTCTGGCATCTGATCATAAAATTATTCTTGCATTCCTACCATTGCAAATACATCCGCTATGCCAAATAGCACATATTGTGAAAGCAGCAGAAAAATGCTCAAGGGAATTGTTGCATTAGGCAGGTCTATCAATCCATTGTCCTTTGCTACCTCGATTCTTATAATCTCTATCAATGCGGCAACAATCATTGATATAATGGAGAAAAACATGCCAGTGCCTATCCTTTGCAGCATAGCAATCCCTCGTTCATTCCCTGTCAAGCGCCTTGCGATTGGAACAAAGATGCGGTCATAAACAGGCACCAATAGGAGAATAGATAGGCTAGTAAAACACTTTAAGCTTGCAGCAGGGATCTCAAAATGTGTTCCAATATTTCTATCCATTGTGCTCCCCTGTTTTGTGAAAAATGTTGAAGATTGTGCAAAGACAACCCCATACATCAAATGTTCCATCCAAATTGGTAACAGCCCAAGAACATCTTTCACCTCTTCAACCTCTTGGACTATGCATAGTTGCCAATTGAAGGTTGTTTTACACTCATCATCCAACTCATCTTCAACTGTAGATTTGTCAAGAAACCTGAAAAATGAGAATGAGGATATGATGTATTCTAGCTCAGCTTGCAATTCTGCTTCAATCTCAACCATTCCAGTGACCTGTTGTGTAGGTTAATCTATTGCAGCTCATTTTGCTACATGTGGCTAAGTCCTTTTAGCACCTTTTCTCACCACACAAGAAGATTGTCCTTTACTTCTCCTTGTCTTTGTATTTATACTTTTCCAAGGGGTGTGAAACCCCAACGGTCCTGTCTCTTGGTCTCACTGGCCAACCTGAGCTGACTTGACCCTTAAAGCAACTCATACTTAAATTAGATTATTAAATGTCTTTCCTTGGGTTCCAAGCCCACTCCTTTGGGTCCAAAACCCCAAACAAAAAACTAGAAAACCCCAAGGGTTTTTCCAAGGGGAAATACCTTCCGAGCTACCCAATTTCAACAATTCTTAGCAAACTTAAGCTAGGACTATATGTCCATTTCCAAAATGATATAAATTAAATTACATTACCTTCCTCAATATGGTTTTGTAGAATCCATTAAACCTATTAAAATAGACATTCATTTGCTTGGCAGAGTAATATTTGTTAAATCAATTAGAAAAGACAATCATACAGATCAGCCTGTATCTACCTCTGCACCCAACGTGTGTAAATAGAACTACAGAGAAAAATTCAATTTTAACCATTCCATCTAGTCTGAGCAATACATCATCAACATTTATATCATTCATATTTTATGAAATCCAAGCCATAATGTTAATGTCTAAGGTCTATACCACTTTTTTTTGTCTACTAAATACTAGCAACAAAATATTTTTGGTCCTGTTTTGTTGGCTTTGCATTATTTGTGGCCTTGATTCACCAAGGAGTAGTTCAAACTTCAGAGACAGTGCACATTGATTTAATTGACAGGCTGGTGTGACTGTAAAAATATCCCTCTGTGCCTACTTCCATGTCAAACCACAATTCCAAACCCTGTGAACAATAGGAACTTCTTAGGTTTAAAGGCAAAGCATAATTTGTATGCATTTCAACCTCGCAAATTAAACATGAAACATGAACATGTCATACTAAAGGGTGGGCTATACACAAAAGTATCCCAAGAGTTACTGCAATAGTTACAATGCATAGGAATTTGGGCAACTCCAATGCCTGGTAAATTCAGGACAGTTTATTGATATTATTTTTGTTTCAGAGGGAAACCCATTGAAGATTTTCTTAAGATTAATTGTCACTAAAAGTCTAAAACCAGTTAGTGGTAGTGCTTTTTCAGTGTTTCCCAAGTAAGTCGGCGAGTAATCTAAGAAACACTAAACACGAAATTTCATACTAAATGGCGGGCTATAAACAATTATTATAATCGCAATGGCAATTGTCATTGCACCAGTATGGTGCAACTGATCAACTACGTTGGGCCAATGACTTCCTTTCTAGATAAATATTCACCTGAAAGTGAAGTCAAAAAACATGTTTGTTGAGAGGTTGAAGATTTGCTTGCAAGTCTCAAACTAAAAACAGTGTCTGTTTCCAATAGACTTCTGGGCATTGACATTGTAGCAATCCCCGAGTTCTAAATAAAAAATAGTGGGGTTGTTTATATATCTAATCTAGTTATTAGCCGAGTAAGCTCTGCAGAACATTAACGTTAAAACATTGGGCACTTGGTATCACCAAATTCATGGAAGCACAATGGAGAAAACTTTAACAAAATTAAAAATGCATAGCACCCAATCCAATTCTTAACAAAAGAAATTTTTATCTTGCCAGTGTCAATAGCTCCCATAGAGTGCTAAAAAAGCCACTCACTCTTCTTCGGGAATCTCAAAAGGTCTTCTTCCTCTATATGCTTATAAGATATGCAATCCCAATAAAATAAAAAAGTATACCCAAACTCCAAAGTAAAAAACAACACACGCATCAATTGGTATGCAAAAAGGACACCAATGTATCCTTACCTGGCCCCTGCCTTAGAAGCATTTTTAGGAATGATCTTTGCTACAACTTTTTTTAACAATTCATTTTCAATGTCAATGTCTGTATTATGATGGTTCATCTTGTGCATTTGTTCAACTTTAATGACACTGAAGCTTACTTGCTACTGTTAGGGAAAACCAAACAATGAAGAATTAAAACATAGCATACAGGTTTCTCTTAAATAAGCTACATTGATGAATGCTTACATATAATGCCTTCAACAAATCATGAATGGATGCCAAAGACTAATGTGACAAGCTTGAAGGCATTTTTTTAATAAGCCTGAAGACTTTTTTTTATTGGCAATATCTCTTCTAAAATACTGAAGGTGATCCTGCTTTCTAAACCTATTTTCTCAAAAGCCTGGAAAATTTTCTTGACTGGCAACGTCTCTTATTAATTTGCAAAGGTGATAATGGATTCTTAACTTGTTTTCTCTGTCCACCTCCACAAGAAACTGTTTTCTCATGTGAGATCCCAAAAGTTTTTTCCGCCTTATTCCATTCCATATTTTTATGGTCTTATCACAGTTTTTCTCATAACAAAAGGTAAATCTATCCAGATGATCTTCCCAGTAAGATTTGTCATTTTCTCAACAAAAGAGTAGCTCTTAAATACGTTCAAAGATTAAGACAATCCATTACATGCCATTAAGAGCTCATCTACCAAATATTCAAATCCCTGAGCTTGTGAGAACATCGTGTAACCAAAATTGAGATGTACCTTCATTGAAAAAAATGCATCTCACTCATTGACATGATCTACATCATCGAAAATTATGAGGGCATGGACAGATTTAAGATGTTTCTAAGCATCTCTATAGCTTAATCAATATGATCAATTTGTCAATCCAACTTCATCAAACTCTTAAAAATGAACAAGACCTAGGATCCACAGTAATTTGAATTTCTTTTTAAGAATTATTTTACAAATAGTGTCTTTTCTACTCCACCCAAGCCCACGATTCACACAAACTCAACTTTCATGCTTTATTGCTGCTAGAATAATGTTGTCTTTTCAAAAATTTTGAACTTCTAATCCAGACCAGTTGGATCTTTAGCCACATTGAAGGGTAATCATTTGGCATTTTTCATGATGCTTTGAATAACCCTGCCCATTAATTTCGCATCGTGACTAATCAGTCTACCAGACACACATTACTTTAAGTATTTGTGCTTTCCTAAAAATCATCTAAAATCTGAATTGAAATTAAAATTAAAATTAACCATTTAACCCTAAAGCTTATATGCACTTGACTGCTTAAAAAATCCAAACCTAGAGCACATCTATATTAATAGATAATACAATCAGTATAGATGTATCTCTGCCAATATATCAATACATCAATACAATCCATATAGATACATCTATACAAAAGTTTGCAGTGCTTAAAGATGTAATATGGTCTATCAATACAAATCTATTTTCACAAAAATTGCAATGCTTAATAGATATGTGTAGAAATACAACTTAAAAGTTATACAGAAACAAATAAAGGGCTAACCTGTTACATGCCTTGACTTGAAAGCTGAGAGAAAGATGTCAAAGAGGCCAGCTCTCCCATTTTCAAGTTTATGGGACATATCTTTTTTCTTTTTTGTGAATTTACAATGCTTGGGCATACTAGCAGCCCATCAATGTCTATCTCTCGTATCCTTGCAGACCTTTTTAAGAATTTCATTCAGAAATGTTTGGCCTATATATGCATGAGGCTTTCAAACACATATTATTTAGCCTCCTATCACACCAGATCAGTGAGGATCTGTGAGACCTCACCCTGCCACACAATATCTCAGATCCGTTTCTGGCAAATGGACTAGGTCCTTCATACATCAGCAATAGGAAAACTCCCAGACAACGATTTAGTGGACAATCCACATTTTCCACAAGCTCTTCATCCGGCGGACAGAGTTTGTTGAGTTTTCTTCAGTGTTTTTGAGTTTGTTGAGAAAATCGCGCTGTCGTTTTCTGATGCTGCCAGAAGATTGAATGTGAAGAATAGCAACAACATAATGGAAAAAAATGCAATGGATAATGAAATTGATTTGTAAAAGAATTTAACTATAAGAGGCAGAGGTTGAACCATTTTTGCAGGCATAGCAGATGAGCTCAACCGTCTCCTTTGTTCCATGATGATGCCGGTTAGAGGGATCGATGGAATTCATTTGCAACATCAGAGGGATCGATGGAATTCGTTTGAAATGTTGCAAGCACACTTTGAAACTGGAAAATTTATACAAAAATTTGAGGTGGAGAGGCCAGATGCTTAGGAAATCACCTCCAACTTCCAAGCCCCAAGCTCCAACCAGTAAAAAATGGGGCGAATTTCTCCAACTTCCAAGCCCCAACTAGTAAAAAATGGCGCGAAATCCACTCCAAACCAGAAAAATCGGGAGGCGAATGCAGGGTGGAAGGTTTGTGCACATTTATTTTTTTGGACTAATATCTAATAATTAATTGTTTTTTAAATAATTATAGGGCTAATTTTATAAAACTATAATAAATGGGTTTATATTAAAAATTTGCCCCTCTAAAATTTAAAACTCCTTAAAATTCGCCTTTGGGCTAAAATTCGCCCCTAAAATTTTCCTTGCCATCAAGGGAATCAAACATTGAGACTCCTGTTGAGTTTTTAAAAACTCCATTTTTGAACAACTCACAACTGCCCACTTCTACTCCTCACCTACTGAGGAACTTCATCCCGTTATAGTCTTCATGTGTTGCTCCAATGAAGACTAACATAGGGAACAAAAGGATTCCACCTATCAGTACAAGATTTCCATCTCCCACTATGAACACGGGATAGGATTATTGTTCATATTCTCTTGTATATGTCCTTCTCCACATTGAAATTCTAGGGATACTCAAACTGCCACAATATCAGACCCTTGAGCTCAACAACTACCACTATAGCATGTACCTTTGTCCATCAAAGTGTTGCACAGTGGGCTCCAAGTTGGGGACTATCATGCTGCCCTCCAACAAACCATAAATTCCCAATCCATTTTCCACACTTGGTCCACTCTCACACTTCCCTCCAACAAACCACAAGTGAAAAATCCTTGTTGTATCACCTGCTCCTGGTTAGGGCATCCAACACCTATGAATACCCTTCCTCTTAGCTACTAAAAAAATTCAGAAATTGTCCTCTTCTAGGATGCCCATCCACGTGCATCAAAACAACTACAACTTCACCAATACATACCTTATTATTTGGTATGTATAACAGTTGTAGATTCTGGCCTTGGTTAGGGCTGATGACACACTACTTTATCTCCTCTTCTCTCCACCAAAACATCCTCAAATGTTGTGGCCTTGTTTCCCTTACCTCCTGCTCTTATTCGTTGCTACCATGGACTACTTCTCAGCCCTTAAAAAACCCTCACGACTCCTTGTTCTAGGTAGGGCTTGTGGCCTAATTATTTTTGCTACCAGGGTTGTAGCCTCATTAACATGGGTGAATCCCATACAAAACTACCCTAGAAAAATACCAGAACTTCCCTCACTCCAAGTGGTTTCCTCTTGCTCTTGATTTGGACCTGGAGTAGACAAAATAACCCACACAATCAACCCATAAATGATCTCCAGGATTTTGGTTATCCTAGTGCATGATCTCAACTCTATTATGGATGCAAAATCACCTCAAAATAGTCCTCAAATTCCATACACTATCGTCCTATTGAGCTCAACCTATTTCATATATGTATTAGTGATTTTTTATGCACTTGGGATGTGAGAAATGTCTTCACACTTCTCCTCCTTTTATATCTTCTTCTAGGGAACGTCTATCCCAATGAAGTTTCACCTCATGTCAAGGCTAACTTGTCTTCTCTTAGACAAGTTTCCCACACTTAACTTCAAAAAATCATATCTCGACTTCTAGAATTCATATTTTGAAGATTTTCATTGTGTCCAGTTTGTCTTGGCATCCTCTATCATCTCCATCCATCACATGTAGAAATATCTCCATGGTTATGGCCCCAACATCAATGGATAAAAAACCCCAAGCTTGGGTTTCAAGCCCACAAGGCCACTTTTGGAGCTCCTTCCTCCAAAGTCTCGATCCTCAAGGCTTTGAATACCTCCCAATCTACAAATCTCAACACAAACAAGTATTAGTTGGTAAAATATTCAATCACATGTTCATCATAATTAAAAACCCACCAGTTAGTGACATTATCTACAATAACAAGTTTAGAAACAAAATCAATAAAAAAATGTGACACAATAGGGTAAATATAGGCAAAGGCTACCATTGTACAATAGGTATATATTGGATAATGTTGCAGGCTAATATTTTAAAATATGTTTTATATATATATTTATTCTATACATATGATTATCTTTAAATCAGAACTGCACACACACACACATCAACCCCTGCAACAGAGAGTGATTCATATTGTGTTATTTATTTGGTAAATTCAAATTATAAGTGGTATGATATTAAGGTATTTTTTTTGTATGGATTGATCAAAATACACCATGCACCAACTTCATATTGCATCTTAGAGCCATAAAAATACAAATTCCTAATGTTAGCGTTAGATTATAATATAGTGAAATTATCATTATTTATATCTAGGTTATTAAAACCATCATTATTTACATCTAAGGTACAAAATTCATTATTATCATCTTGTAAACAAGCAATGATATTAGACTAGATTTTAGGTCTAAAGGGAATGATTGAGATGAAGAAAAAGCCATGGAAGTTTCAAGAAAAAAATTCCACAATGTAGCATTTGTTAAATGGATTGGTTTTTGGGCCCCTCTAGTTGAGTCACCATATGCTTCATATGAGGTTTATTTTTCACCCTTATCTCACTAGTCTTTCCTCCATAAGAAAACTAGAGGTGTAACTAACCAATAGTGAAATAACTATGTAGCTTCTCCAACTAATCCCTTCTTAGCAATAGACCATAAGGCTTGGGTATGTCCAAGACTATGATATCAATCACTTGATGAACTCGAGAGTCAAAGGGAAATCTAATCAATACATATGTAAGCCTTCCCTTTTTCCTTTACTTCGCACCTATCTAATTGAATTATATTAGTGTTGATATGTTCTTGGAAAACATTAATTTTTGTGCACATAAAGTAAAGAATGGAATTGGAGGATTCTCTAGAGTCCGCCAAAAAATTGTGTACATTGTGATTGAAAATCTTGAAGTTCAGAAGAAAAGGCAAGGTTTCTGAATTTGGATGTTTCCCGATGTTAGTAGCATTTACAATGGATTTTATAATGTCAAAGTTGTTGGATCTAGTTATATGTATTTTATCAAAATTCTTAGTGTTTGTTATAAGTGTTGATTATGAAAGAGAGCATTGAAAGGATTTAAGAATAATTCCCCTTTGATGTGTAAGATTATAGAGATTGTGCAATGATACATTAGCCTTGATGGGAATTTCTTGAAGAAGTTGATGGTCCTTATCCTCAACATAAGAGGGAGACCTAGATCCTATGTACAAGTAGGTGTTTTATTTTTCTGTGTAGAGAATAAGAAAAGAGTTGCTTTGTTCTTTACACATGAGTAGAATTAGACTCGTAATTATATGTAGTACTAGATTTAGTCTTAGGTGTGAAGGTATTTCTTTTCATAGTATTAACAACAAGCTCAATATGGATTTACCTTTGGCGGGTTCAACAGTTTCAAGCATAATCCCTTTGCTACGAATATTATAGATTCTTTGGGTTGTTTGAGTATTTTTATTTTCCCCTAGGGATGCTTCACTAATGGTATGAGTATTTATTTCTACCACCCATTCCTAAATAAACATAACAAACCCTTCATTGGGATCTTCCTCAATTGTTTTGGGATTATCTTCTGCTTCTTGAGAAAACTCATCAAATAATCATTATTGCTTCAAAAGCTTATTAATAACCATTTTCATGGAATTGACCCATTGTGGACAAGGTTTTTCAAAGTGATTGGCCTGATGGTATGAATAAAAACCATCCATTCGAAAGTCATATAGGTTCAAATTCACATTTGAGTTATTAGTGGGTTTAGAGTAATGATTACTCATCTTTTGGAAAGGAAAAAATGGTTTGTTTCCAGAAAATATTTCTCCCTAATTTTTCATGAGTTCAACTACTTTGTTTGAGATATTTTTTACCAAGTTAAGCACACTCTTCAAATATATATCTTCCTTTTATTCCAACATATTCAAATTACGGGATTTTTTCCATTAGCCCTAGGTTCCTCTTTAGTTGTGTTGTTTTTCGGGGATATGATTTATTTTTCAGGTGTGATAGCCTCTTCAAAATTTAGGGCCAAGGTGTTCTTCTTTGTTATTTTGACAAACATGTCTATAAATGCATTCAAGTCTAAAATGTAATACTTTATATCCAAAGGATCAATAATCAGTAGGAATATTGTGCAAAAATCTAGTGAAGCGATGATTGAAGTTATTAACCTCCTCTTTCTTGTTTATCTTAATTATAATCAATTCTTCCAAAAGAGTGTAAATTTTTTTTATTCACAAAACTTGCTAAGAGAATACCTTTTAAAGCAATGAAAACCAATTATGGAAGTGATAGGTATAATATAGTACCGCGTAGAGCCTTTGTTCTCAAAATTGTATGGAAACGGTTTACAAACTATATCTTTGTATTTCACATTCATCAACTACAAATGTAGATAAAAAAAATTATGTGGTCTTTGGGAGAGGTATTCTTATTAGGATAGACCTTGTGACGGAGCCCTTTTTTATTCTTAGGAAGGTCATGGAGTTTACCCACAAGGTTGAAGGATCCATGTGACATCCATATGGGCTAAGGTTGGGCTGCCATTATAAATGGTATTCCTTCTTGGCTATATTAATCTTATGATTCTGAAGCGGAATAGGGATGATCAACATGATTGGTCTCACCGTCAATATCAAATAATTCTTGAGTGGAGTATGGAGAACCAAAATGGATTGGAGTTATCTGATTAAATGGAGTAGTGATACCTTTAAGGACGTGCTTAATCAAACCTTCATAAATTTCAACCAAGACACCATCTTTGATGATTCTCCTTTTAATAATATCCTTTTTGGGGAAATGGGGAACTACAAGGAGTTTTTTAATTTATTTAGTGTGAGCTCTAGTAATACATCGGAGTGTGTTTACTTTGGTAGGAGATATAGAATATAAAGCTCCTTGTGAGAGTTATTTTTATTCAGGTTCATAGAGAATGTCTTTGCAATTGGTTTCTCTCAATATTATTTGTATGCGTAATAGGGATGTGGGGTTATTAGGAAGGGTTGTTTTCACCAAAAATGTTTTCTTAGTGAGAATGAGGAATTCTACCACCCATGCACTTTAGGGACCTCCTTGTAGCGCCAATTTAACTATTTATAGGGATAAATGACCCAAAAATGGTTCTTAAGGGGTTATCTCTAGTATTAGGTATCAATTACACCTCACACAATTTGGAGTAAGAGACCCATCTGAATTTTGGCCTCAAATCCATTCTAGGTTTTGTGAATATTATGAGATATGGATGATTTTCAAAGTAAAGGGGAATGCATATTCTATGTTATAACTATCTAAATTCATAATTTAAGTAATCTAAGCCATCTATCTAAAATATAGATAGATAACAATTAGGAAGGAAGGAGCTAATAAACACATATATGCATAGACAAGGAACTAGCTAGTTGATATCCAAGACAACGACAAATGCTTAACCTATTAGAGAAAATAAAGAATATTTATTCTTTTGATATAATAAATTCTCATCATTGAAATATGCAAAACTAAAACAATAATAATGTGGGAAGAAACAATCTATACCATAGATTATTTTGTGTCCTAGCAACAAAACATCTCACAAAATACATACATCTATGAACTTATTCAAGAATATTCAGAAATGAACATTTGTTTTTTTTTTTTCAATATTTTTTTTTTTTTTGGTCTATAATAAATTTAAATTTTATAAACTCTCTTTTTTTTTATATTTATGATGAATGATTTAGTAACTGCTAGATTTTTAGCTTGCACACTAAAATTGTATTTTCAATTTACAAATATAATAAACATTTTAAACCTCAATATGAAACCTAACCACAGAACAGTTCTTCACCTTTTTTTTTTTCTTTCTTAAATTATGTGATGCACCCGACCGTATACCCCATGACTATGTGATACTTAGGTCCCCATTACGAGTCTAGTCCTCGTTATGTTAGCCCCTTTATCGTTATTATTATTGTACACCTTAACCCCCATATTGTTATTATCATGTCTTTATTTATTATTTTCTTAAGTCGTGTGGTTAGGATTAGTTGAGACCCTCATGAACTTATATAGAAAGGATGTTTTGTCATTGTATCAATCCAACAATTGTTCATTTATGTAATGTGTTGAGTTTCTATGGCTATTTATAAGGCGTTGATCTCTTCTTCCATTTTTGGAGCCGGTTTCACAACATTTAGAAATTATATATTATGTATAGTGTACATCAAATATAACAGTAACATAAGCACACACAAACACATTAAACCAAAGAGACACACGTATATACGTGAGTCTACCCGCCTTGGGCTACGCTTCCACCCCAAATGCCTACAATTTTCCTTTTTTTTATTATCCAGCAAAAATTGAAGAGACAAAACCTACAGCAGATCCGCTGTAATATCCTCTATTCTCTCTCACAGTCTCCCTCTCTGTTTCTCGCTCCGAGAATACACGCATAATACACAGCCGCAATACAATGCCCTCATAGAAAGCGAGGGGTTGCCTTCTAGGAAAAAAAACCCTAATCTAAACATAAGTTCTACTGTCAGATCATTTGCCTAATGAACGGCCCAGATTGACTAGAAATTACCATACTTTTACAAGGCAATTTTACATATGTTTTTAGCTTCGGGGGTGCTGCCCCCAAACCCCCGCCAGGGGGGGGCTCCGAAAAGCGCTACCGCCCCCCCCTGGACCCCCCACGGCAGTGATTAATTACAGGCGGCGTTGCCGCCCCTTTTAAGGTACAGGGGGTCCAATGTTGTGATACAAAATAAACAAGATAATCAGGCTCCACACCCAATTGAGCTTGATTTCGTAGGAAGTAGTAAAACAACATGCGGGTGATTTTTTTTCTCTTTATAGAGGGCGTGTCGGTCCCGAGAAACGTCATATAAATTTTATCTGTCACGTATTTTGAGATGACGAAATTAGGGTTTTTTCAAGCTCTCGAATTTAACCTAAACAAGCCATCATGAAATTTTCGTTATAACTATTTTTCTACAAAGGTTCAAAAGCTAACTTTTTTACATTTCAATGTTGAAAACTGGAGGAACATCATGTAAAAATTTAAAATGTTGGTTCACAATAGTTTCGGAGATCTGATCTATGGAAATTAGGGTTTTTCAGGCTTCTGATTTGAATTCTGTAAAAAGTGGCCACAATTACATGGAAGGTAGTTTTCTGTGTATCAATTTGAGATTCAAAGGACGAAACAGTGACACGTGGCACACCGTACAAATTCACTATGCTGAACCAATCCATAATTAGGTCATTGTGGCAGATTGGGCATAACTTTGTCTTGAAAAATCCAAATTAGGTCAGACCTATGGCATTGGAAAGAATATTCAGAGAGATACTACAAGACCGAATTTTAGATATTGAAGACCTGAAATCACAACTATAATTTAGTTTCAATATTGAGCTCCTCAAAAGCAAGAAAAAGGTGTGTATTTGTTTTCAAATTGCATAATTCTTGTTTGAAAAAGCAGTTTGAAGTGATTCCAAGGGCATATTGAAGCATTTTTATCAGTATTGGGTTCTATCATGGCTCCCAAAGATAATTCCATATTCATTAAGCCCTCAAAAATCTATAATATGACGCATGAAGAGGAATAATTGCAGTATGAGATATCAAAATTATAGTACCAAGTGAAACAAATTTCGATCTTACAAAAAGAAATCAAATATGACAGAGATGGTTTAGAAGAAAAGATGAAGGCTAAGTTGAATGGTTTGAAGGATCAAATGAAAGATAATATGGATAATTAAGTAGTGGAATATCACATCGAGCATCAACAACAAGTTCTCCAACTATCAAAGGATAACCTAACTTTGGTGCAGAATCGAATGAAACAACAAGAAGATCAACATCACAGTGAAAGAAGTACTAAAGCAGTCACAGAAACAAGAAATCGACAAGTAAAAAATAAATCAATTTTAGAGTATATCAGCAAGCGGAAGAAATTTCCCGTTAAATATTCCACATGGAATGATAAGAATTTTATACAGAAGCATCAAGAAATAATCAAGCGTTGAGGACAACAATTGTTTGAAGGAGAGGGACATACAGGTTCCAGACTCTCAGTCTAGTCCTTATTATACAAAAGCATCCCCCGACAGCATTATTTTTTTCCCTAGGAAAAATTCGTAATTTTATTAATGAAAACAAAATTACATGCTGCACGTGTTGGTAATTGTCAAAAGACAGGCTAGTAAGTTGCATCATATAACCTTTAATACATGGGGAGAAAATTAAAATTTTCTCCCTTTCTTCTTTTTGACCTTGCGCCAAGGACCTTGTGTTGGCGTGGTGGAAATAAGGGTGAGAAGATTTTCTACTATGATTGCTCCATTGTCCTTATCTGAATCTGAAGTATCTGGGTTGTGTTGTCTTTTGTTTCCTCCAGTCTCTACTGCCCCATGGTCCTTTGTCGGCTGGGCCATGGTGGTATGTTCAGAAAGACCTTGCATCTCTTGTTCTTGTGTCTCCAGTTCGGTTGTTGTCTGGTTGTTTTCATTTGGGATGGGTGCGTCCTCTTCTTCCTTCATTTCCTATTCTGGTTCTTATGAAGGAAATTTCCAACCCTTGGTAGCTTTTCCTGTCTTTTTATTTTTTCTGTTGTATCTTTTTTCTTCTGGGCATGTTTGCAAATGCCCGGTGTTTGTACATATTCTGCATCTGGATGTAGTGTTTTCATATTCAAGATGCTGAGTCCATTTTTGTTGTTTGTGATTTAGTTGGATGCTCTCTGGAATCCCTTTGCTGAGGTCCACTTCCACACATATGCGTGCAAAGGTGTAGATCCTTTCCTCTAAGCATTGGGTGTCATTTTTTATGTATCTCCCAATGATGTTGCCTGTTCCAGCTAGAACAAATTCATTTCAGAAATGAAGTGGGAGGTTGTATAGCCAGACCCAGACCAACATTCTAGTGACCTCCATAGTATTTCCATCAAAATATGGAAACCATGGTGTGGTGAATAGGTCGGTGGATCCCCAAAACCACAGTCCAGCCCTAAGAATGTTGTCCCTGGCCTTGAAGGATAGAAACTTGACAACGAAAAAGCCCTTTGAAAAGAGATGGATTTAATAGTCCACAGTCCAGTTGGTGAAAATCCAATGAAAGAGCTCCATTGGTTTGGGCCAGAAACAATTAAATCTGCAGATTAGTGTTTGAGATTCAAAGTTGGATCAATGTTCATCAATCTTTGGAATATCTATTTGCAGTTCTGGCACATGATTTAGTTGTTCCACAATGTAAGGTTTGGGGGCATTCTTTGCTGGTACTATTGGGGATGTTTTGTTTCCCCTATAATATGTACCTGTAAGAGGGACCATTTGAATATTCATTTTTGGATGTGCTAGGTCCCCTGGGACCCTGAGGTCGTTTCTGCACAACTATTCCACCTCTTAGTTTCAGATTGAGATAAATGGTGGAGTTAGGGTAGATGGAGTATTATTTGAGTGTGCTGGAATCTTGTAAGGATCAACCACAATATATTATGGACTGCAAATGGAATGGGTATCTGGAGGATATCCAGATGTATTGCTTCAGGTCTGCAACTTCATCAGTATCATGTATCCAAATCAATAAACTATTCCCCACATGGGGTTTTATGAAAATATGAAAATGTTTTGAGCTTACCCGATTTGCCTTTGTTGTGACGCTAATATCAACTCCTAGTTGTTTCTATTTTGTCTGTGGAGATAGGGACCAAAAGGAATCCAGTTTCAAAGCTCGATAGCGAGCAAGATTTGAAGACTGGGCAGTGAAATTCGATGGATAACACTGTGCGTCGGGCTCTCTACCTCCATAATGCCCCGCAGCACAACAAGTGGGTAATTCCCCCCCCCCCCCCCCCCCCCCCTGCTTGTATACACTCCAGAACCCAAGTTTTTTTTTTTTTAGAAGATCAATGAGGCTCCCCCCCCCCTCCCAACCCCCCCCCCCCCCCCCCCCCCCACAGAGGCCGCAGTATGAACATGCGAACCTAAATTGGAAACGCAATTTTTTGCCACGTTTCTCATTCAAGCTGTCTAATCACTGTAAACATTCGTGCCCTTACATTATTATTGTTAGGTCCGCTAGGATTATATTGTTAGATCTAAGACTTTTGTAATCCTATTTCGAAGGTCCATCTCCCATTTATACAAGGGACAACGGACAAAATTTCCCATGTCCTTAAAAGAAATAATATCTCTGCTTCTCTCAAACCTCCCTGCACTATTATAAATTCTCTTAGGTCTGTTAAAGACCATATCGACCCTAAAGACATGAAAGGGGTTTACATGATTCCTTGTTCTTGTGGAACTCCCTATATAGGAGAAATAGGTTGATCCATTAGGCAGAGAATCTGGGAGCATGCTATGGATATTAGACATAATCGGTCCCATACCTCAGCTCTTGCTGAACATGTGGAAAAATATTGCCACCATGCTTGTATTGAAGACTCAAAATTTGTTGCTAAGGTTGATCACTTCCACCATAGGAAATTAAGGGAGGCGATCGAAATTGAACGACATGCTAAGAATCTCAACCATGAAGATGGTTGGAAATTAAGAAAGAGTTGGAGCCCGGTTCTCAGCAAGTAATTCTTGTTATTTTATGTTTTATTTAATTTATTTTATATTTTATTTTATTTATTTTATATTTATTCATTTATTTATTTATTTATTTATTGATTTATTTTTTATTTTTATTTATTTATTTATTCATTTATTTATTTATTTTTACTTTTATTTTTATTTTTAATTAATTATTTTTATTTTTAAAATTTTGTCCTGTCCCTAAGGTAATTATGTTTATTTATTATTTATTACTTAATTTATTTATTTTATCGGAATATTTAATTTATTTATTTTATTTTACTAAATCAAAATTTTACCCTCCCTATTTCCTTTTATATTTTGTTTAATAATTTATAAACCCCCATTTTTGAAAATTTTATTGAATTTATTTACTTATTTGGTATTTTATTTAATTTATTTATTTAATAATTTCCATCCTAATCTTTCCTAGGTAGCTTTGTTTCATATTATTTTACTGAAACAATTAATTAATTATATATTAAAAATTCCCCCACCTACTACCTATTATATTTATAAAATAAAAATAAAAATAAAATAAATTAATTAATTAAGTACTTAATAATTTATTAAGATATTTGGAATTGATTTTTATTTATTTAATTTATTTATTTTTGACTAACTAACTAATTTTCTAACGGCTAGTCTTAACGGCTATTTCTGGGCAATGATGCATCTCCACTATTTATCGAGATCTATCAGTCTCTCTCCACCTGTCCTGAGGATGAACCACATTAGTTGGTTCAAAACCTCGACCTAATCCTAATGATGTGATTAATCCGAAAGCTCTTTTATCTAGGATTATATTGTGACCCCATGGACTCCTATATATAGAAAGGAGGTTTTGTCGTTTGTATCATCCAAGAATTGTTCATTTATGTAATGTAAAGGAGGTTTCCCCCTCGAAGTGGCTTATTTATAAGGCGTTGATATCTCTTCTCTTCCATTTTTGGAGCTCATTTCATAACATTTTTATCCTAGGAAAATACTAGCATGCCTTTCTTCAATGAAACCATGAAAGAGTTAAGGATATTTTGTTGCTAAGAAAGGTCGATAAGGTGCATCTTTAGGTTGTCCTTAGTGAGCATGTTGGTAAAGACACTAAACGATAGTTCCTTTGCATTCAAAAACTCCTCCAACTCCTTAATTTTTTTCTTAGATTGGCTTCTCCTTGGGATCCAATATATAGAAGCCTACTCATCCTGGTAATCCTTTCAACCAAGGAGTAATATAGTTGTTATTGTGTTACTGACCAAGTTATATCTTTTTCTATTTTCTCATGTATATTTACAGATAAGTTAATAGAAATAAATTCAAATTCCAACTCTCGAGTGTACATCTTGCTAGATTTTGTTAGGGCTTGATGATACACTTTGGGCCATTACTCCAATTAATTGACTCTCATTCAAGACTCCTCGCAGTTGTATGCCTCATGCCCTAGCTAGCTACCAATGTGGCAATAACTTGGTTGATATCCCCTATGATATTTGTAGATTAAGGTATACTTGTAGGACTCATGTAATTCTTAGGCATGTGACCTATAATCCTCTTTCTTGACTCTCACATATTTTATTGTAGTTATTTCTACTTTCAACAGTCTTACCTATTGTGCAAGCTCAATTATCTATGCATCCTTATTCTTCATCCACTCTAAAATTTAACGAGCATTTCTATTAGTTTATCGACATAACGATATCACTGCTAGGTCCATGGAAATAGGGTTCTTCCTTGTGTCAAGAACTATGGGCCTCTCTGAGTTAACTTGTACCAACATGCGATGTGGCATGACATATGTTTTGCTCAGGTTTTATACTTCAAGTTGTGATCTAACCTATTATTGTTCAATTTGACCACCATTTTCTTCTTAGCTGGTGTGATTCCATATCAGTCACAAGGAGGTGGACTCTTATAATATATGGAACTACCATCCATACTAAATTATTCTACATTATAACTAGATTTGGCTTACACTTCCAACTCTTATTCTTCTTGCTAAGCTTGGAGAGATTTTTATCTAGTTTTGGGTTCTCCCTCATCTTATAGCCTTTTTTATTTTTTCTTCTTTCCTTTTCTTCTCTTCTTTAGGTTTTTTTTTATTTCTTCTTCTCTTGTATATTCCTTGGCTTTCCATATTTTTTCTCTTTATCTCCCCATCTCTTCTTCATCATGTTGTTTTTATTCAAGATATCGAGATATAATTGTAGCTCCCTATGTGGTTTGAGCTACCTCTTTTACTTTTCCTAGAATATCCTCTTATTCCCTTTGATTTTTTTCATATCGATTTTCTTTTTCATGGTTAGATGCTTCTACCTTTTCCTAGAATTTTCCACTTTTTCCTGGGTAGGATTATAGCTTATTATTGAGATAAATTCTGCAAAATTTATAAAATTATTCTACTTATCTTCCTTTTCCTAGACCTTTGAATGATATTCCCACTTGTAATTTCATGATCAGTAATGATCCTTCACTATGTACCTTGGATCATACCTGTGGAATGTCTGATCCCCGAAATGAAAACCATCAAAATTTTAGAATATTCTTTTTCTGTCTTAATTTCCTTCAATTCATATGCTCCTAGGTGGAAAGGTATGTGAGGCCGAGGATATTTCTTGGTTCTTGAAATAGCTCCACCTACAATTCTATATACCTAATAATTTATTTCTTGCAGTACTACCTTATTGGTTACAAATATGGGTAGTAAGTGACACAATTTCATTGCTCCAAAAACTCTATTGTAAATTCCATCTTGATCCATAAAAAAATCATTGAATGAATGTGCTTTCTGTCCAAATATTTTTCATATATATGGGGTATCATCAATGGACATATCCTAGTAAAAGGAAACTAGGAAATATTGACAAATTTGTGCATAGGATGATATATAGTGATATTAACTAAGGATTTTGTAGTAAATTTGCACCAATGCCTCGTGAAGGGTACATATATAGTTCATGGTTGGGAATGGAAAATTGGCATAGAAATTTTAGCTTATTTTCCTTCCTCATGGTTTTGATCTTGTTAAATATTATCTATAAGGGGGCTTGATAAGATGTATTCCTAGTTGAAAATTCATCCTTAAATCGTCACCATGTACATCAGTTGAACCCAACCTTCTATGAAAATATCTACATTGGGATAACCGTACAACTGCCACAACATAGAAGCCACCATCTAAAAATGGTTCTTCAACTTATTCGCCAAATACTTATTGTTCTCTCTTATCCTAAATGTAACCTTGTTGGTCCACCATGTCTTAAGAAGTTCCGTAGGAAAAAAATTGCATTTGGCCACCTGTACTTGCATGATTTGTAATGATCCTTCCTTATGGACCTTGGATCATACGTGTGGAACGTCTGATCCCAGAAATGAAAAACATCAAAACTTTAGAATCTTCTTTTTCCCTCTTTATGTCCTTCAATTCATATTCTCCTAGGTGGAAAGGTATGTGAGGCCAAGGATGTTTCTTGGTCCTTGAGAGAGCCCCACCTACACTTGTATGTACCTAATAAGTTATTTCTTGCAATACTACCTTATTGGTTACAAATATGGGTAGTAAGTGACACAATTTCATTACTCCAAAAAATCTTATGTAAGTGTCATCCCGATCCATAAACAAATCATTGATTGAATGCAACTTTTGTCAAAATATTTGTCACGTACATGGGGTATCATGATTGAATGGATCCTAATATAGGGAAACTAGGAAATTTGGACAAATTTGTGCATAAGATGATATATAATGATATTAATTGAGGATTTTGTAGTAAATGTGCACCAATTCCTCATGAAGGATCAATCTCTAGTTCATCATTGGGAATGTAAAATTGGCATAAACTATGTCTAAAAAATAGGATTCCATGAAATATTGAGGTTATTGGCCTTCCTCGGGGTTTTGATCTTGCTCAATATTATCTATAAGGAAGCCTGATAATATTTCTTCCCAGTTGAAAATTCATGCTTCAATCGTCATTGTGTACATCAGTTGAACCCAACCTTTTAGGAAAATCTCTACATTGTGCTAACCATACAACTCACACAACATAGAAGCCACCAACTAAAAATGGTCCTTCAACTTATTCACCAAATACTTCTTGCTTTCTCTTGCCCTAAATGTACCCTTCTTGGTCCACCATGTCTTAAGTTCCTTGGGAAAAACTTTGAATTTGGCCAACCAATATTCATCTAGGCACATTTTTTCCTTAGGCATATTGTAGAAAATATTAATATCACATGCACTAAAAGAAGAAATGGGTTCGTTTTTTCTATCTATAATCATGGCATCTTCTAGATCTACATGCTTCACCAAAAATTCTACAATGCCAGCACATGGGAACACAAATGGATGTGAACCTACCTTTGGCAACCTAAATCTCTTTTTAGTCTTATATATTTCCAAATTAAAATCATCTGCAGGTGTATTTTACGTTTGATAAATAGTGTATACATTTGACCAGGTGTATGTGGTGAACTTTTCAATGAAACGTAAAGTGTCCTAGAATTTTGGTTTAGAGGAATTGGCAAGTTCTTCTTCATCAGACGAATCTGTAGACGTTGTCAAGAATTCAATAATATCAGACTTTCAGCTAATAAGAAATAAAAATAAACCTATAAAAAATTACATGATTTTATTAGGGTTAAGTGTGATAATGATCACTTAACTTCCCCTTTTTTTCCCTTTTTCTCTAAACCTTATTCCAAACCCCATGGTTGGGATCAGTTGTTACTATTGCCAATTTATTTCTAGTTGTTTGCAAAGGAGCTTCTTTATCAAAATATGAGCTCTTAGATACATGGGTTCTCTTTATTCCCCCCCCCCCCCCCCTTCCCCATGCCCTTTTCATTGAGTGTTTCCTCGTTCTATTGCACTAGTGCATTGATCTCTACTAATTGAGAAGCTTGTTAGATATAGGTCATGATTCCTGACTAATCCACATCTCCTCCAGTTAATTGGATACCTTTTTATGCTTGTGCATCCATATTTAGATCATTATATATGGTCTCTTCATATTCTTCTTCTTTAGAAAGGTGTGGGTCAGATACTCTCCATCAATTTGGCTTATGGGTCCACCCATTCTTTTTTCTTTGGATATTTTTTTGCTAGTGGGAATGTGTTCTACAAGTGTCCTATTTGAAAATAAATTTAGCATATAAATTTCATGTTCTCGTAATATAATACCTAGGTCCACTAAAAATTTTCATGTTTCATTTGGATACGTTCAAGTAGACCTTTGTTGAGGTATATCTCTACACAAATTTTGGAAAATGTGAAGATATCTTTTTCTATTCTTTCAAAGTTGAAATTTTTAATTTTTCCTATAGTATTTCCAATATCCTCTAAGATCAGATGATGTTAGGATGGAAGGACGAGATTTGGTTGTCTCACCAAACTTGCATTATTGTGACCACCATGGGGTAATGAAGAGCCCAACTCTACCCCAAAACCATGGCCCATCATTTATAACTTTCTCCAAATATTTATGTGTATCTAAATTAACTATGAAGAAACCCATTAAACATAAAAATATGTTACATTTGGGTGTCCAAGAAGTAGACACCCAATGATGTAAATATTTAGAGCTCGGCCAAAATCCATTAAACCTCTATATTGATGCTTTAGATTGTAAAGTAGGAAAATTTGATTTTACCTTTGGGTGCTTTAATTTCATGGTTTGTGCTTGTTCTTTTTATTCAACTATGTAAATCCCTGAAATATTTTTTATTTCATCAATAGAACAGGAAAATTTCCCTTGCATGGCATCCTTGAACAAGATTGGTCTGTTAGGGTTTTTGAAACCTAAGGCTCCACCTTAGAGCCTTATATTTAATATTTTGTTGGAGTTCCTTGCAATGCCATAATATTTTAGCTAAAAATAATATTGTATCGATTCCCCTCGAATATCAAACTTTATGAGAATAAAAGTACACTTAGATTATTTTGAAGGGTTTGATTCAAATTTTCCCCTAGATACCGACCTCAGATCAAGCAGACATAAGTTTTCCCATTGAGGGTTTTTATGAACATCTATAATATTTCGATATTCTCTTGTCTCTTGGAAATATATGGCCGAGAGAGACGAACGGGCATCCCAAAGAAGGATGAAACCCTAATATTCAATACTACAAACTCCAGTTCTAGCACAGTGGATTTCTCTTTTGGAAACTTTGAGCCCCATGAAGAAATGAATGCATGAGATCTCTTCCAACTTGTCTATATATTTATTTCAATCAACATTAAACTAGGATATCGATCTAGATATCCTTGCAAATGTGAAACTTCCTTGAACACTAGCCACGATCCCTGCTTGATACGAACTCCCAACAAGGTAGTGCCTTAAAAAGACGTCAAATATAATCAAAAAGAAGTTTTTGGAAGCATCCCAGAACTATGTTCCCACCACGACCACTTTGAGAAAGCATATCCTCTATCGTTAACAATTTTTTTTGTTTATTTCTTATACTTTCAGCCTTGAATCCCTTCATAGCATCACCCTCGCCATTGACAACTTGAACAACATGATCACATTATTTTCCTTCAAAATACCAGAGCACAGATCTAGTAAACAGAGAGGCAGATCCAAATAATAATCATGCCCACCACAACAGTGAACACAAATCACTTCTAACCTATTCCAAATCTCTTCTTCATTTCCAAATTCCATCTTCGGATCAACGACGTCTCTTGGCAAGGCTCTGCAAACAAGGAAAATCCTATCACTCTACGATATCTCTATATTTGCTTAGTAATATACTAAAGAATATAATATTCTTTATATTAATATTTAATTAATAAGATTAACTTTCAATATCAAATATTTTTTAGGTCATACATTTATAGAGAGGTATTTTTCCTTGTCAACTTCATTCTAATTATTCCTTTAGGTTATATATATATATATATATATATATATATATATATATATATATATATATATATATATATATATATATATATATATATATATATATATCTTTCCCATCTTACATTCTCCCTGATGATGAGACACATATGATGGTTTGAAACTTCGATAAATGAAAACCTTATGTGATGGATCTAGAAGCATCTCAAAACAACATGTGCATTATTGAAGAATAACTAGCTTATGTTTTTAGAATATTTGGTGTAAATAATAAATAAATAAATAAAAATTTAAATATGTTTATACTAATAATATTTTGTATGAACTTGTCCTTACATGGCACTAAATGTATGTTTTTCTTCTCTATAATATGGCAACCCACATGTATATGTGAGGACATGTGGAGAAATTTCCCTTGCATGTAATCAAGCCTTGGTGTATCCTATGTGTCATGCAGGAACTCATAGAACATGACACAAAATTCTACACGCTTGGCTTCCTGTGAGCCCAAGTGTTTCATCGGCAACAATAGTATCTAGATGGACACAGATCAATTCTTCAAGTGTCTGCCAGTGAGGTCCCCCAAAAGTGAAGCAAAGGAAACACCAAATATTATTCATTAATCCACCTAGAATAGGAAATGTGAGATATGTATATCATATGGATTTTTTATCCATAGAATCGTATAAAGAAACCTCATTTAAAAAAATTTAGATTTCCATGGTTTCCAAATTGCAGACATTAATTTGGAGAGGTTGGTTATTGAAAAACATTATAGTGTTTTGTAAATATATTTTCCCATTGGTTGCTGAATATAGAAGCTAAGATATATTAGTCCTTTTATAAATAATTTGTCAAATATTTTACACTAGAAATGTACGATGACATGGTGGTTGTTTAAGTTATGGATATCAAGTTTCATAAAGTAGCAAGACAAGGAACAATTTCATTTTATTTGACATTCAGCTAAATGAGATCATTTTTTTTGGATCTAATTTATATCTAAGTATTGAGGAATTCATGTTTTCTTAGATAATTATATAGATATTATATATAAAATTATTCTAAATTTAAATACTTTTACAAAGATATCACCAAATATTTTATAGTTTGTACAGTAAGGACTAGTAAGATTCGCTAAAGTTTTTAAACTTTAGAATAAATTTTCATCATTAAAATATTCCATATATATATATATATATATATATATATATATATAAACTTCATCCAAAATATTTTGTAGGGAAAAGAAGAAAATCTTCTTTTTTAATTGTATTTTTGGCTTATCTCCTTATATGTTTACACAAATTTCAATTTTAGACACTCATTGGATGTGAAAGTAAATTCCACATCCAATGAGTACCCATTATGCATACTTTTGAGAAGACTTGTATTGATAAAAATTGAAGATACATTAGAAATGTGTGTTGAACACACTTTCTTAATGTATCTTCAATTTTTATCAATGTGGGTCTTCTCAAAAGTATGTGTGATGGGTACTCGTTGGATTTGGAATTTAATTTGCATATAACAAGTGCCTACACTTGAAATTTGAGTAAACCTATAAGGATATAAACCAAAAATACAATTAAAAATAAATAAATAAACTTTTCCCTACAAATTCACATCTCTTATTTTATTATTTTTTATTTTTTTATTGGGATGCCACTTTTAGGTTGAAATTTTCTCTAATGTGTGTGTATAAATATACAAAGAGAGAGACCAATTTAGTTTTTTATTATTTGTGTTGCATTTTAGAATGCATAAAATGGATCAAAATTTACTTGGGCATATAATAGTGAGAGTGCTTATAATATTTTAACTTTAAAAAAAAAAAATTGCTTTATAAAATTTATATATAGTTGTTTTTTAACTTTTAACTATTTTACTTCTCTATAAAGTTGAAAAAATATTATGTTGTTTCATATGGATATCGAAATATTTTATTTATGGTTGAGAGTGAGAGTAAAATATTTTTACCGCTTCTCCTTAGTATGGACAAAGAGTGAGATTATTGATTTATTATACTTTTAATTAAACAAACCATACATGTATATTCATTTTTTTATTTTTTATTATATATTTTATTTATGGTTGAGAGTGAGTGAAATATTTTTACCTCTTCTCCTTAGTATGGCCACTAAGAGTAAGATTATTGATGTTCTATAATACTTTTAATTAAATAAACCAAGTGGTTATATTCATTTTTATTTTTTATTATATCTGACGTTTTTTTATTTAAATACATTTTTTTAAGGGACATATGCCAACTCCAAGTTGAACACGTACATACTTACATATCTCTCTCATATAAGTTGTAGAATGAGCCTCTCAGCTCAATAATTATTAGCATTCTTATTCTGAATACTATAGATAAACATGATTACTAGTTTCGAGAGGTTTAAATTACAACAATTAGCAAATCAACGCTTTAGAAATTGATCTATATATAGAAAGGGTGGGGAAATGCATATACACTATAGATCCACTCGCTTTATTTATTTTACCTTTTCCTCTCCTACATTACTCTCTTTCTTTTTCCTTTGTTTATTTTGTTTCCATTAGCTAATGAGCTTGATTATTCTTATAAGGCCTTCTTTATTACCTCAAAGTTAAATTTCTCATATGACATTTTTTGTGTCTAACATGTTCATTGAATATATGGAAGAGAATTTTTCCAATCTCATATTTTATGACTTCTTGAATAACTCTCTAGGAAATAGGTGGCCTCTATAGAACGTTGAAAGTGGATAAATGTTATACAAGGTAAACCCAACTAATCAAATGCTTCCATAACATTATAGGATCCAATGGATTATGTGAAGTACTCTAAATGATAAATATTTGAAATATAGTTTTCATGTGTAATTTTCTATGGAGACATTAAAAGGAAATTACCATCTGAATTGCAAATTGTAAACAATAACCAAAAAATGTCCAATACAACTATACAAGGTCTAGAATCAAAATTTCCCATTTAAAAAAAGTATAAATTTCCATGACCAAATTTACCTTTTTCGTTCTTATTTTGTGTGTGGAAAATATATCTATTGATCCAAATTGGATCAATATATGATTTTTCATCCATCTCAATAATTTTAGAGTGGAAAACTTAGAGTAATCATCTTACCAGAGCAATTTTATTAGTGGGACCTAGTTTGAAAAACTAGGGTCTGAAATCCTCCAAGGCCATTTTGAAGCCTTAAATGACATTTTGTGGGGGTAAGACTTTCCCACTTAATCCTACAGTCTTATGAAGTTATTCTATATTCAAATACCTTCCAACAATACAAAAAAGGCATCAATTAGAGTTCATATGCAAAATTTATCCATCTTAAAATTTGACTTATTGTGATTGACCACCATAAATTATTTGAAAGGAGGTCATGTAAACAGATATTACTCATGAAAAATGGGGATAGTCACATTAATAATATGAGGAAGAATATATAAGGGTCAAATATGTAGCTCTATTTGAGTGTTGAATGAGTCAAACTTGACCCCCATTGGCTATCAATCTATGCTATAACCAACCCACTAGGACGAAAAGGGGCTTCAATCATTTTTAATTTTTTCTTGCTTCATAGTAGAGTAGTTAAATGGAGAGTGAGAGTGAGAAAGAATAATAAAGTTTTTTTAGTGTTTGTAGCATCCTAACTCCATAAAGAGTTCCTTCCCCTTTGTACTCGCACTATTTTGTTTCCAAAAGAAAATAAAAAGAAAAGAACACTCACCTTGTAGTTAGGTTTTCACCCGTAAGATTTTCCTAGAGCATATATGGTTTTAATTTTTGGTTGGTATGTGATTGTATTTTAGTGTTCACTGTTTTTTGCATTTTGTCCATTGCAAGCATAAGTAGAAAATCAGTAATTAACAAATCTAAAATCTAGGTAAATTAACCCTCATAGTATAGATTTCAGTCTATTTTTATTAGTTTTATTATGAAGAAATATCCAAAGGAATATTCATGGAATTTTATGTGTTAACCTCTTTCTCTCACCAAATAAATTACCATGTAAAATGAAAACTATAAACAGTAAACAAAAAAATCCCAATACAAATATACAAGATCCATAACCAAAATTTCTCATTTAAACATAGTGTAAATTTATACAACTAAATTTACCCTCTTTGCTTGTGTTTTTTGTAGGGGGAATGTAAGGTTCCCTTACAAACAATCCCACTTCAAATAGTTTCGTTCTAATTAATAAATTTTTAACATTCAACATACCTTGTGGTAGTTGCAAGAGGAGAAATGGTATGGTAGAAGATACTACAATGGTGGATGTCAGGGCATCCATTGTATGAGATGGAAATTTCACATGGATATTATCATCACTCAATTGTGTTTTTCATCACCCACATCTCAAAAACCAAGTTTAGCATGCATATATTAATTGTAACAATAAAAAACAATAACCATACTTAAGTCTTACAACAAATTATTTTAGTGGTTTTAAATATCAGTGACCTCTAAATGTGATGTTGTTGTCCTTCCAATTTGGTTTCTTCATTTCTCGCGAGCATGGGAGAAGGAAGGATTATGATGGATTCTTCTAAAAGTGCCACAACCAATACCAATATTAGTCAATTGGTCTAAATTAGGTGTTGTAAAGTTGAAATTGGAATCAAATACATCTTTTCTATTTTTAGAGCATAAAGAAATTGATAGCTTCAGAAATATTGTTGAGCCAGTGCCCAATTTCAGTGACGTTGTTCACAAGGGGTTAAATGTTAGAGTAGAAAAATGGGAAGAGCACAAATTATTTTCTACAACATACATAGCACAATGCATCGATTGTAGCAATTTCTTGTTCAAATAAAAAATTTTGAAAATTTTAAAATTTTAAATTAATGTTTTGGTGTAACAAACATTATAAAACTAACATTATACAACCTAATTTATTAGGCCAATAGGCATGTCTATTTTAGAATAGGGTTTTATAAATTCAATTTAATTATCAATAATTATTTGCATAATCTAAATTATAGTTTCGCTGAAATCCAACAATACATTTTCAATCAAAATTGTGGTTTTTTGTTGTTTAAAATACATTTTTAAATGCATAAATGGATTCAACCCCATGAAAAACTAGTATGAAACTTTAATTCTATAGATTAAACAACTTGAACTATGTTTTTAAAAATATCCACTAGATTTTGGTTAAAATTAACTAGAAAAAATGGCTTGAAAAAGGTGAATCCATCTATAAGTTACACTAATCCATAATTATTAGGTGGATGGTAGAGATTTAACCTCCACCAAATATTTTAAAATAATACTAATAATATACACAAATCAAAATTTGAGCTTAATCTACAAACTAGTTATGTCATTTTTTCCCTTTTAATTAAATTGATTAATTAAAAAAAATTATATATGAACAAGTGTCATATTAAATGAGTTATGGATTTTTGGGCATGTGGTATTGATAAGCTATGGTATTATCCCATGGCATTGTAACAAATGCTATTTACATATTAAGAATCTCCATGGTAAAGTGAGCGTAAATCTCCATCTCCATGGATATGAACCATGTTCTATGCTTTTTCAATTTTAAACATACATGTTAATTCTTCTTATAATTAATAATAATAATAATAATAGTTTAATAAAGCTATAATTTAGTTAATTTTTATGATTTTTTTATTTTATGCAATGTGAGATGTATTATGAAGTCAGTGTTTTGGTATCTATGAGTGTTTATCAACCATTTAATTTATATAGATAATATTATCATATCCAAACCTTCATCTATCATCTATATTGTAGGTTGTACTCTAAACCTTCTATTTTTGTCTTTTCTAGGCATTTTTTCTAGTGAAACATCTAGTAGGGAATGGGTGGAATCACAACTTTCACTTGAATCTCGCAATACAATTTCAAGCAAAATTATGATATTTTGGGTGGAGTCACAACTTTCACTTGAATCTAGCAATATAATTTCAAGCAAAATTATTATATTTTGGGTGGAATCACGACTTTCACTTCAATTTCAATCAAAATTGTGATATTTTGTCATTCAAATATATTTTTGAATGCATAAATAGATTCTACCCATTAAAAAACCTAACACACTCAAATTCTACAAATCATTTTTTTAAATCTCTTCAAATTTTGTTTAAAATTAACTAACAAAAATATTTTAAAGAAACCATTTAAATTTTATTTTATTTTTGTAAGCTTGGTAGTACTCCTTTTTCATTCATTTTAAAATCATTATACAACCATATTTACCACTTTGGTGGCCTCAACCTGGCCACCTGATGGTGGTATGCCATCCAAAAAAATAATGTCTTAAGTATGTCATACCAAGCAAACATCGTGTGGATATTCACACATACACAATTGTTTACATATTAACTATCAAATCTACTAAACACTTGAAATTTAAATGCTAGCCACATATAACTAGTTAAAAAAAAAAAACAAATAACAACTTTCACTTGAATCTCGCAATACAATTTCAAGCAAAATTATGATATTTTGGGTGGAATCATAACTTTCACTTGAATCTAACAATATAATTTCAACAAAATTATAATATTTTGGGTGGAATCACAACTTTCACTTAAATTTCAATCAAAATTGTGATATTTTGTTATTCAAATATATTTTTGAATGCATAAAGAGATTCTACCCATTAAAAAACCTAACACACTCAAATTCTACAAATCATTTTTTTTAAATCTCTTCAAAATTTTATTTAAAATTAACTAACAAAATTATTTTTAAAAAACCATTTAATTTTTGTTTGTAAGCTTGGTAGTACGTTTTTTTCATTCATTTTAAAATCATTATGCAGCCATATTTACCACTTTGGTGGCCTCAACCTAGCCACCTAATGGTGGTATGCCATCCAAAAAAATAATGTCTTAAATATGTCATACTAAGCAAACATTGTCTAGATATTCACACATACACAATTGTTTACGTATTAACTATCAAATCTACTAACCACTTGAAATTTAAATACTAGTCGCATATAACTAGTTTAAAAAAAACAGATAACAGTCAAAACTATTCAACCTCATCTAGCACCAAAACCAACTCCACAAGTGCCAACCTGCTTATAAAGGAATCCTATTAATTACACACATATTTTTTTTTTTAAACCATTTAGCCTTATAATTAAGCTCAGGCTGAGCTTGAGCTTTTTTAAATAGTGTAAAACTATTTGTTAAATAAAAAAATATTACCAGAATCTGACATATAACCAAAGAAAAAGTAGTGACATATTATAGTAATAATTTTTTAATCCTTCATTCTGTTTTCGAGATTTTTTGCCTTTCCATCCAAGTTGGCGAACAGAACTCCAATTCAAACCATTAATACGAAATTTGTCATTTAGAAAAGCATTTGACTTTGTCGTTCAGAAAACTATTTGACTTTGTTACATACATAAAGGTCGGTCAGGTGACAACTGTAGCCATTTGGTGCAGCACGTAACATGCTTACCCACACGGATTCCCATAAAAAAATCATCGAGAAAACAGTCCCCAAGGTAGCAGGGCATCTGATCAGGAGCCATAACTTAATAATTTCTTGAAGTTTTGCTCTTATATATCTCACAGCAAATGAACGATTACAGTTTTACAAAGCTTCCATGAAATATATATTTATACAAGCATAAGTTGGCAGAGACATTTAAGTATATAAAAATATGGCTTCGCTTACTAATTTGTCTCATAGTCACAGTGGCCGACAATGTCCACATGGATCAATCGAATGATAATGTAAACCATTGAGTTGGCAGTAGCATGACGGAAGGATTCCACAGGCTGGCATGTCTGCAACATGGCAAATAGGGCCATTTTAATAACAATACATGTCTGCTGAGGAGCTTCAAATTCTATGTACAAGAATCTGCTTTTTCTTCTTATAAAACCCTGGCTGCTCTTAAGGTGTGCAATGACCATAGAACTGCTCCGGCCCTGGCCTTTTCATCATATATTTTTTCATCATATTTTCTTGCTTGATATTTGTAGTTGTAAAGAGCAATATGGGCATTACTAATGATGGTTCACAGAGTAGAAGAAGCTTGTGTGGGGCTCCAAGCACAAGCAAAGGTGGAGGCATCAGGCGGCCTCTCCCCAAGAGAGGGCAGGTGAAAGCGGCCATTGTGATCTCTCTGGTCAAAAAAATATCCAGTACTGTGCACTCTGTCAGAAGGCTGTTGAAGAACTATCAATTAACAAATGATAATCTGTATCGGTCCTTGAAGATCAGTTAGATGATCCTCGTTCCTCTGTTTTTTGAATGCTATATATGAGATATTCGTTCCATTTGCAGAGTTGAAATATCTTTGGCTTTAGAAGTTACATGTATGTTGAATTTGAATCAAAGTGCAGGTTATGAATAATCACTGAGCTTATTATGCATATTTTCTGATCTGATCAATCCTTGACCTGATTCATACTTTTTGTTGTGAAATCAATGTGGTTGTAGCATTTGTTTCGGATTTATAATTTTTGTTTCAACGGGGTATCGGATCATTTGAAGTACATGGCATTAACATAGTTCCATTAAGTTTACAATCATATCACCTTCCCCAGTCACTGATGAATGTCCACCCACTCATTATTAAGTTATTTAAATATTTACGTCGGCATGGCTGTCAACTTTGGTTTACTGGTAATGAAGATTGCTTCAACTTTCATGGTTATATGATCCATTAAAAATATTTACACCGTACCCTAAGCAAACGGCTTTGAAGTGTAACAAGATTGCAGAGATGGCTTCGAAGTCTAATGAGATTGTGAGTTCTGTTTTCTAGATCTAATCAAATTGCAAATAAGACAGAAGTAGGTCAATTGAACTTACTTTTATATGGAAAAAGATGTGCGGAGTCTAAATTTAAAATTAACCTGAGCATTGACTATTAATGAGTAATCTTAGGTGGCATTTTACTGAAATAAATTATATATATTATGTGGTTCACAATAGTGGAGATTGATGTGAAATAAAAGATCACTTTCTATATGGAAAGAAGTAGGTCAATTGAACTTACTTTTATATGGAAAAAGATGTGCGGAGTCTAAATTTAAAATTAACCTGAGCATTGACTATTAATGAGTAATTTTAAGTGGTATTTTACTGAAATAAATGGTTTATAATAGTGGAGATTGATGTGAAATAAAAGATTATTTTTTATTGACTCAATCCTGAAATCTAACTCTCAAGGGATTATTTTTTATTTGACTTAACTATGGAGTTTAATTAACTCCCAGTATAAGAGAATTGAATCTATGATTTTTTAATTAAAAAAATGCTTTAATGGTGAGATTAGACCAATTAAACTAACCCTCAACAAAAATACTTTATATATATATATATATATATATATATATATATATATATATATATAATTGCACCAAGAAGCGCTCTCTCTAGAGAGATGTTTACATAAAAATAAGATTAAATTTTAAAAATTAAATTAAATAAAAAATGATTAATATAATGTAGTGTAATATAAATAAAAATGGTTTATAGTATTGATTTATAGTATATATGTGGAATATAATCTATTTAAAAAGAGAAATTAAACTAACATAGATCCATCTTAATTACAAATCTACTAAGTGTTAAGAGTAATCAAATTTCTTGATATACAAACCTCTTTTAAAGTGAAAAAAATATCTCATATTAACATAAATCTAAACTACTATAATTTAAATTAATAATATTTTATAATTTAAATTAATAATATTATTTAATAATTAAAATTAATAATATTATTTTATAATTAAAATTAATAATATTTTAAACTACTTTAAAAGTTACTTTTAAATAATTGTAGGCTGTCTTAAACATAAGTTTCTAATATTCAAAATAAGTTGGCAAACGAGACCATATATAATATCCTCGTTAATTAATTTGAATCATGATTTTGTCGAGTGTTCACATCCAAAGGTACTTTAAGAAAAGCTACCATCTTAAATAATTAACATAATCATGATTTGGTTAAATGTTAAAATTCCAATGTAATCTAAAACAAGGGGAGTTGCAAGCAACAAGTCCCTGCCACTAATGCAGAGGGACATCAAATGCATGTAAAGTATCAAATGCATGTAAAGTACCATTGACATATCATTTTAAACAAATCAAAATTTAAATTGCAAGTAAAGAAGATTGCCAAAATTGTGTATATTCCCAAAATAATCCATGACTCCGTAGAGAAACTGTGTTTGCCAAAGAATACTGTAATAACTCTTAATAGTAAAATGTCTTCTGAAGTATAAGTGATGCTATCTTGTGCAATAATATTGCAAGGATGCACAAAAGCAAGTTTGCCTTTTAATATAACATATACATAACAGAACTTTGAGGCTTTCATGGCATTACTTGCAGGCATATCATGGCCTATAAGTTTCGTACAAAAGAATTCAGAGCAAGAACATTAATAGTTATATGGCATGGAAATGGCATTTAAAGTAGAAATATCATTAACTTAATGTAAAAAATGTCCTTGCATGAAAACTCTGTATTGCCAAGAGAATACCCCATAATAAGCTCACTAATTCTAGAGTCAGATATATTTCATACTTGCCTTTGGTATACTTCTAACACAATTATTTCTGCTTGCACTTGATTTTCATTGACCATTAGTAAATACTATTACTCTAGTTTGACATGGAAAAACTGTTGCCTTATAATCAAAAGCCTCTAAGAGGATATACAGTTTTAAGATGACATCTTTTCTGTTACACATTGGTTGAAAAGGCCATATCATATTAATAGTTTTTGATGCAACTCTTTGCATATAAGAAACCAAAACATCATTGCATGCCTATGTAATTAGCATGTAGTTCCACATTACAAATTAAAAACACATTATTGTTATATCAAGTGGAATGCAAATATACAAAACTCAAAATATTTGGATCTTGCTTTTCATTTTGGAAGTCCAAAATTTTAAATGCCTGTGAGAAAATGTGTATTTTATGCTACATTTACTTTGTCTGCAGCAACTGGCCATGGTGCTTATGGCTACTATCTATTGTCCTTGCATTTGCCTCTTGTTTTGATGCCATTTTAAGATCTTAAGCTTGTTCCACAATATTTTGTACGATATGGATTACAAAAAAAAGTTGGATGGGGTTTAATTAAAATTGAAAACCATCTTAACAAGATTTCATATAGACCAACCAAAGATGCCCAAGCCATAGTTGCAACATAAATGAGTTCTTGCACCACTGCATTTATTTCAAAAACAATCCATGCTAAACAATAATAAATTAAAGAACTGAATAAAAGTGCAAACTCAGGTCAAAATATTCTGAAAAAAATAAAATAGTATTTCTGCAAATTAACTAAAATTTCAACTAGAAACCAATTTGTATGGTTGAGTTTTTAGTTTAGCTTTATGACTAGGCTAAATCGTTTGCTTATGTTCCAAAGATAAAACAAAATCAGGATGTAATGCAGTAATACAAGTGAAATATCAATGACAAAAACTGATATTGCTCATAACACGGAAAAGGTTAATTAAAAAAAAAAAAAAAAGTCAAAATTGGGGAATATATATTATAGAAAAGAAATTACAGCTGGGCTGGCAACAGGTTTACATCATGATAGGCTTTCTATCCAGACAAAACATAACAACCTATTATTCCAGAGCTTCCTATGATTGGCAGTAATGGGAAATTTCTATAAACGTGCTATATATTTCAAAGCTACAGTTTTCATGATGAAAAAGCAAAGGTTTCAGTTTCATGATTGAAAAACAAAGGCATAAACTATACATCAGAGCCCTCGGCAATCCTCTCTAGTGCAGGATTCCAATGGCATAGAATCTATTGGGATGGAAATTTAGCGCTCTATTAAAGAAAGAGTCATTAGACGAAACGAAGAAGATAATAGAGCTACCCAGGAATCAATTTGCATTCTGCGCGCTGAAGCTCCTGTACGATGTCAGGTGCAGAATTTGAAATTCAAAATTTGAATATGGGGGCAGGTTGTCAAAATTGAAAGTGAGCATCTCATGGCATTAATGGCTCATGGGTATCTGGGTGCTAGTTCCTACGGCTGTCGTAAGCTTCCGGAAAGTCATCATCGACATGCCATGCACGCATATAAAGGGACAGGATCGACATGGTTCTAAATAATCCAATTATTGTGTGAATAATCTTTAAGAGCACCCATGCTACAACCGCCTTAGATATAATTTGTATAACACATGTAGATAATGAATTATAAAATACACGCATTAGAAAAACCACTCAGCCACGTAGCTTTATGCATGTAAGAACAACAGAAACCACGATATATGTTTTTTACATTATTATTATTATTATTGTTGGTTGGCAATGTGAAAACACGTGTGCACATAAATCACTCGTTGCATGAACAACTAAGTTAACATGTCAAATTTTCCATAAGCTCCATCATGGCATTCACATTCCCAAGGAACGACTTCACCAAGTTCGTGGGTGGCGTCGCCATGGCCGGCTTTCCTGTAAGAAACCCTGTGTGAATGGCTTTGTTGTAAGAAACATATATCACAGCTTATGTGTGTAAAAGTACTTAACACAAATGTTGTCCAGAGTCGTACTCCTCAATCTCTTTCCAAAACCAGGAGATACCCTCTTCTCCATGTCGTGGGCCAAATCAAGGCAAAAACCCTGAATAATGACCTACGAAGATTTGTAAGCAGTTATCCACTCAAGGAAAGAAGAACCTAGTAGTTGACGTAATTCGAATACTAAGCCGGATAATTGCATACCCACGAAGAGGAGCTCCAGGAAAACTGAAACCTGCAAGGAAGGGCGACTAGGGAAAAGAATGGCATATTATACAAGGGCATAAGGATAGGTAGCAAAGCCAAGTTCATAGGTGGGACTCCTAGTAGAACAGATATCCAATGACAATCTTTCGTTGGGTGATATGAATGTTCATCTGTTAGCCATGGACATATGGACGAGCTGTAGGGTTCGATATGGATTCAAGATGCATGGACTCAGACTAGAGCATTGCACGCAGAGCAGCAGGGTTGGGTGATGTGAATGGTCTTTTGTTGGGATTTTAGATGCGGAACAGAGTCCTATTTTTGTCTGTTTATTTCTTTCATTATTTTTTCCCTGTTGCCATTTTTTTGTGTTTATTTTTTCTTTGGTTGTGTTAGCATGGCAGTGCTATTTTGAGTTTTGATATATTGTCTTCCCATTCATTTTTTCCTCGTCTTGCCTGTTACTTATGTTTTCATAGTTCTTTCTTTTGTTTTCATAGTTTGTATTTTCTGGGTCTAATAGCGGGGAAATTAAGCAACCCAGATAGTCAACTGATGCAAATACTACAGATACCACGGCACAAACTGAGACAGGTATGTTTGGTTTAATTTTTTTAATACGAATTATAATGTGATTTGTTTTAATATTTCGAATAATGAGGTTAAAGATCTGTTAAATTTCTGTCTGAGAGACTCTTCTTTCAGTCCAATGAAAAAGAAAGAATCCATTAAACTAGTTTCTTTGCAGCTAATCTAAATATTGATCTGCTGAATTCAAAATTCAAAGGCAATTTCAATGAATAAAAGGGAAAAAGAAAGAATCCATTAAACTGGTTTCTTTGCAGCTAATCTGAATATTGATGATGGGTGCAATGTTTAATACAGTTTCAGTCAAAATACACAAGCTGTGTAAAATAAATTAGATTGAAAATCGAAAAATGAAGAAAGATTTAAAATATAACTGAGGTCACAAAAATGGAAAATTTAGTTAACGTTAGCTTTTTGTTTTATTTCATTTCTTTTTCCTTGTATTGGAAAAAAAAAACAGTGGGATCTTGCAGTTGATGAAAATTAGTACCTGTGTATCTGTGTATATGTGGCAGGAAGCTCATCACATCCAGGATCGTTTCTTCTAATGGCGGTTAATCTTTTGCTTTCTCTATCCAGGATCGTTTCTTCTAATGGCGGTTAATCTTCTGCTTTCTCTAACTTTGTCCCTTTTGCTGTCTCTTTTGCCCAGAGTTGTTATGAAAGTTGTTATGAAAACTGCGGTGGCTAAGGAGATGGGTTAAAGCGGTGGCTACACATATCATTTTGCAAACCCTCGCCAACAAAAAAAAAAATGTTCTCATTTTGCTTCTCTTAGGACTCTGAAAGCATTTTTCTTCTCTTAGAATTCTGAAATTTTGCTGTCCTTAGAAATCTCTGAAATTTTGCAGCCATTGGCACGGGGTTGGAAAGTTGCAGTCATGTTCTGAGCTTTCTGCAATCCTTCCTAGAGTTGGAAGGTAGGCGATGGGCCATTCCAATCCTTGGCAGGGTTGGAAGGTAAGCCATGGGCTCGAAGGTAGGCTATCATCAGTGGCCTTGCGGTAGCGGTGGCCTTGTGGATAAGCTGCAAGGTTGGAAATTAACCGACTTCTATTGTACCTCCATATGTTATCACCCTAGAATATGTTATCTGTATGGTCTCTGCCACGTAGAACATGCTCAACCCAGATGTCAAGTTGGACAAGCGCATGCATAGACCCGGATATGAAGCTAAACAAGTTTGGACGAGTTTAATAAACAAGATTTGTAACAAACATTAAATGTCAGCGAAGTAATGCTAGCATTACTTCACTTGATCTCATATGCTCATACATGGTAATGCCAATGCCCTGCACTTCCGTTGCACTTACCCTAAGTTTGGAAAGGTCTGGCCTCGATATGAGGCCAAATAAGACCTCAAAGTTTTCTATTAGCTGAACTAGCGGCGAGAGAAAGCTAATACGTTGACCAAACGGTGGATATGATCTAAATTAAAAAACATTGGGATAAATTGAGTTTATAAGCTTCGGTTAGCGTGCATAGACTAATGAAAAGATCCATTTCGATTACAATAGTCCCTGCCATGCCGCAGGCGGCAGGGACTAATAAAAGGCAACCATGGAGTAAATAATGAATTAATTCGGTTGATTTTTGGTCAATAATTTTAAAACTTGTGAAGGTATTTATAACTAATTTTATAAGCTCTAATCTCATTGAAATTTCTGACATCTGAAGGCATGATAATTTTAAATAGGGAATCCCTCAATACGAATGCCAACTATTGTAACATCATTGTAGCATTGCCACATGACATAAGGTATGAGCATCTTCGATTAAAAAACTTTTAGAATGACTATCGATTGTTGAAATATCGTGTTATATAGACAGGTTTACACAAATGATTCTATAGAGAAAAGTTAGAATTTTAAGTTTTAAATATTTTTAAAAAACTTTATAGTTTATTAAAATATCTAATTTGAATTAATGTTATATAATCAATAATATCGTCGACGTAAACTTGTATATATTTTAAATATCAAAATGTTTTAATCATAATTTTTTTATTTCAATATATATATATATAAAGTTTGATATTTAAATATTGTATTTAATGTGAATATTGAAATATTTATTTATTTTTAATATTGTTTTTAAATGTTATTTGTCAATAAATAGTAAAAAAGTTATGTATTTTTTCATATTAATATATAAAACGTATAACTATAATAAGAAATTTTTCTCTCTTTAATATGCAATTATTGCAGTTAAGATAGACACTGAAATATTTTGTTTATGACAAATATTGAAATGCTTTTGTGTTATTTTTTTTTAATGATACACGTCGAATATATATTAAATACAGAAGGAATTACACAATACCTTATGTCATACCTGATGGGGTGTCATGTCCGATGGACATCTCGGAGCTGGCAGCGTGGGCTGGACAGACCTGACGCCACGCACCAGCGAGATTCATTAACTCCCATGCTTGAATGTTATGAGCCATCGGGATGTGAGGTATCGCGGCAGACGACGTGCATTAATCAAGTGTCTGGGCGAGCGGGAGAGCAGTATGAAAGTTTGGTCGATGGTGGATGTTTGTGAGGTTGCTTCTCTATGTGCACCGGTGTTGGCTCTCAAGCTTCGTCTTGAGCTTCGATGGCAAGAGGTGTGGTGGAAAACGCGGGAGATAGGGAACTAGGGATGGTGGTTCTGTGACTTGTGGGATCCTTGAAGCGAGGAGTTAAAGGAGCAGAGGGTGACGAGAAGACAATTGTGTTTGGCTTACTAGTGGGAAAGGTGTTTCCAGGCGTGTGGGTTTTGTGGTCCTTCTAGTCTGTAGTGGAGGACAGGGTTGCGAAGACAGAGGAGTTGACCTCTGTGCGGTGTTGGTTTGGGCTCAAAGGCCCTCTTGGCTTTCTAGCGGTTTCATATTTCAGAGGGCAATGGTTCATCTCTGCCTCCAAGAGTAGCAAGGAATTCATCAGTGTTTTGGTGGCAGTTTCTTGTGTTGGTTTGGGAGCGAGTGGCTAGATGGGTAGTGGTGGCTTTGGGGACAGCAATGTTGGACTATATAGAGGCGCTCTCTCTATAGAGATGTTTACATAAAGATAAAATTAAATTAAATAAAAAAAAATTAATATAATGTTATGTAAACATTATAAGATGGTCAAAATAAAATAATCCTACAAAAATAAAATAATAATAATAAATAAAAATGGCTCACAATATTAATTTATGGTATAAATGTGGAACATAAAATTAAACTAGCCTAAATCTAGCTTAATTACAAAATTTACTAAGTATCCATAGTGATCAAATCTTATATTGATATACAAACTTCTTTTAAAAAAAAAATTTGATCCTTCTCAACATTTACTAAATCCCAAATTAACATAAATCTAAACTACTATAATTATAATTAATAATATTTTAAGTTACTTTAAAAGTTACTTTTAAATAAACATACTTTTAAATAATAGTATGCTTAATGTGTATCAGAAATTTTCGGTAAAAATCACATATAAGAAATTTGTGTCGACGCGTTTCAAACCAGCTAGTGTGGTTCATCATCAGGACAAGATGAACCACACTGGCTGGTTCTAAACGTGTCGACACAAATTTCTTATATGTGATTTTTACTAAAAATTTCTGATACACATTTTATGGATCACAGAAGCCAAATTCCTAGTATTCTTAATATTAAGTATAAGTTTCTAATATTCAAAAAAAATTGACGAATGAGACAATATATAATATCCTCATTAATTTGAATCATGATTTTGTGGAGTGTTCACATCCAAAGGTACTTTAAGAAAAGCTACTCATCTTAATTAATTAACATAATCATGATTTGGTTAAATGTTAACATTCCAATGTAATCTAAAATAAAAGGCAACCATGGAATAGACATAATGAATTAATTCGGTTGATTTTCGGTCATTAATTTTAGAACTTGTGAAGATATTTATAACTAATTTTATAAGCTCTAATCTCATTGAAATTTCTGACCTCTGAAGACATGATTATTTTAAATAGGGAATCCTCAATACGAATGCCAACTATTGTAACATCATTGTAGCATTGCTACATGACATAAGGTATGAGCATTTTCGATTATAAAACTTTTAGGATGACTATCGATTGTTGAAATATCGTGTTATATAGATAGGTTTACACAAATGATTTTATGGAGAAAAGTTTGAATTTTAAGTTGTAAATATTTTTTAAAACTTTATAATTTTATTAAAATACTTAATTTGAATTAATGTTATATAATAATAATATAATCGATGTTAATTTATATATTTTTTAAATATTAAAATGTTTTAATCATTATATATATATATATATATATTTATTTATTTATTTATTTATTTATTTATTGTATTTAATGTGAATATTGAAATATTTGTTTATTATTAATATTGTTTTTAAATGTTATTTATCAATAAATAAATAGTAAAGAATTTATATATATTTTTCATGCTAAGATATAAAAAGTCTTTATCACTACAATAAGGAATTTTTCTTTCTTTGATATGAAATTATTATACTTAAGGTGAGCATTGAAATATTTTGTTTATGGAAAATATTGAAATTATTTTGTGTTATTATTTCTTTTTTTAATGATACATGTCGAATACACACTAAATACACAAGGAATTACACATCTCTATCATATCAAGTTGTAATAAATAACTTTCCTTGATGGCAGTGTCATGTTCGATGGACATATGGGAGCTGACAGCGCAGGCCGGACAGGCCTAACGCCACATGCCAGGTGGAGTCATTAACTCCCACGCTTGAATGTTATGATCCATCGGGATGTGAGGTATCGCGATAGATGATGTGCGCTAATTAAGTCCTTAGGCGAGCGGGCCAGGAGTATGAAGGTTTAGGTGATGGTGGATTCTTACGAGGCAACTTCTCTCTGTGCATCAGTGTTGGCTCTCAAGCTTCGACTTGAGCTTCGACAACAAGAGGCATGGTGGAAGATGCGAGAGACAGGGAAATGAGGATGGTGGTTCTGTGACCTGTGGGATCCTGGATGTGAGGAGTTAGAGGAGCAGAAGGGTGATGGGAAGACAATTGTGTTTAGCTTACTAGTGGGAAAGGTGTTTTTAGGCATGTGACTTTTGTGGTCCTTCCGGTTTGTAGTGGAGGATGGGGTTGTGGAGATAGAGGAGTTGACCTCTGTGCGGTGTTGCTTCGGGCTCAAAGGCCCTCCTATATTTCTAGCAGTTTCATCTTTCAGAGGCTGGTGGTTCATCTCCAGCTCTGAGAGCAGCAAGAAATTCATCGACGATTTTGTGGCAGTCTCATGTGTTGGTTTGGGAGTGAGTGGCTGGACAGGTGGTGGTGGCTTCGGGAACAGCAGTGTTGGACTACAGGCTACTTGACCCACATGAATTCAGAGTTTTAACATGGAGGCAAGCCGGAGCAGGGTCGTGAATCTCATGCCACGTGATCGAGGCCATGTGCGCAGAGGAAGATTTGGTCGAGGGATGGAACCACGCAGGCCAAACAAGGACCCAAGCTAGAACTCAGATTCCACCGAGAGCCATCATTTAGTGGTTGTCATGATAGTTTCTCTAGTGCAATCACCTGTGCAAGTGGAAAATTTGGCCACCCTGGACAGCATCTCAGTTCAACTACAACAAATCTAGGTCAACCTGGACACCATGATGGAACAAAGTTATGAGGATCGTAATGAACTCATCACCTATATCAATGATATTCAACATTTGCAAAAGGAGACTCTAGATGCTCTGGAGAGTCTGCGCCATTAGCTGAGGCGCTCTCACGACTAGCTTCAAGCACCAGATATCCAGGTTGAGCATATTGACTACCATGTGTGCAATCATGTCAGTTTCTTTGTTGGACCACCACCAAGCCCTCTAAATCCACCTCCATGAAGCTATGTATCCACTGGTTTTTTCCTAGTTTTTTTTCGATAATAACCAATGGAATTGTATGCCTTGGCATGCACCCGAGACACTTCTGGCCTTCTTTTCCTACCGGGCTGCGTGGATGTATCACAGCAAGGTTGTTGTTTGATGTAAATTTCGCTACGATAATATAAAATAGACTTTGACCGACAAAAAAAAAGTTGTAATAATAATAATAAATAAATGAATTTATTGTTTTTCTTAGAGGCTCCTTATAGATTAATATAGGGAAAATGTTTCCACTTAGCATGAGATAGCGTTATATTAAAAAATTAAAATAAAATAAAAAAAATTACATTAAAAAAATTGAAAATTTAACTTTAGAATAAAAAAATAATAGAAGATGACTTTATGGGGTGACAAGGGAGGGGACAGGTGGGATGGAGGCATGAAAGTCATTGCACCAAGAAATGACTTGGAGGGAGGGGGGAAACATGTCACACCATCCCTTCCTTGATTGAAATAAAATATATATCTATGAATGATTCAATTATGTTGGCTCATAAACACAATGCCTACCTCCACACAGACGATGGATGAAACACTCACGCCTCAGTTTGTTTCATGATTTAGTGATTTAGGTGTGTTTATTAATTTTTTTCATGCTCATGGTGACTTTATATTTTCATTTTTTGTTATGATTTTAAAGAAATTTCCTTGCAACAAAGTCCCTTAACTTTTATTTCGTTGTGTGATTCGACTATTGTTTTCCTCCTCCAAGAATTCAAGATATATTTGATTAGTTTGAGCCCCTAGCCTCTTCGCATTCCCATCTTCTCATATAACACGACAACATTACAGCTATAGCTGGATTGGTCTTCATGTTGTTATTCTCCTTCACCATATTTATATTGTCCTTAGAGAAAATTATTCTTTCCCTCCTTTAGAGTAATCCCATCCTTATTACTACATATGCTCCCTACATTAGTCATGACAAGGAAAAGGGATTGTTGTAGAAGAGGAGTAGGATATTATGAAGCAAGTGGTGGCTCACATGCCCAACTGAGGGTGGAGTCTTAAATTAAACAATTCCATTCACAATTTTCAATGGAAATCTAACATGAGCTCCAAGAGGCCCAACATGAAGTGGTGGGAGGGAGGGTTTGTCTTTCGGACTCTAACATTATAGTAGAGGGTTGAAACTTGGATCCCACATATAAGGAACACTATAGGAAGGTAGAATTAGTACCTATCCACCATATATATATATATATATATATATATATATTGGAAAATGAAAATGATACTAGGCAAGGTGCTTCTTGATTGTGATGACACCAACATTGAAATTATGCACATGTTGGATGAGCTATAGTTGTATAATGAAGACTTAGTTCAAAACTCAGGATGCATTGAAGCTTGACATGTTCCTCCACCTAGTCCAAAGAACTCCAACGAGGAGATTAATGACCCCATTAAGATGGATTCCTCTAAATCATCATATATTTCATGTCAATATCCTGGTTTATTAGTTTTATTTTTTTCCTCTACAATTTGTCAACCTATGTATTGTATCTTAATAGAAAATTTCAATTTTGATCAAAAATAAGATGTAATATTTTGTTCAAATATTTATTGCAAACCTCACATGGCACAGAGCTTCATGCATTGCAATGAATCTACATTCCCTTACAGTTACTCTCTAAGTATATTGAACCTAGATTTATACGAATCAAGTTTTTTAAAATGTATTTTTTTATCATTTAATATAACAAATTAATACATAACATAAATTAAATAATTAAAAAACTTACGCTTTGAAAATGTAATCTCTCTTAATATTAAAAAAAATGAGATATATATATATATATATATATATATATATATATATATATATATATATATATATACCATGATTAATGTAACAAATACATCCTTAAAAATTTCTAAATTTACTTCATTTAAATTAATAAAATTAATTATAAATTTGTATGGTGTGATAACAAAATTTACGATAAAAAATTATAAGTTTATGTTTTCTTTTTCTAAGTAAACGTAATCTATTAACAGAGAAAATTATGTACAGCAGGCCATAGCCATTTCCTTGCCTAGTTTAGTGGCATTTAGAACAAAAAACCAAAGTTGAACACTGCCCTCCAAGAGGGAAACCAGTGCTGAGTGTTTTTCAAGAAAAATCCCACGCAGGGGAGACATGGAGTTCTGAGATGTGATATCATAACTAACAGAAACAAAAACATAAACGACATAGCAAACAAGAACAAGCCCTGAAGAAAGGGAAGAGACTAAGCACATAAAACAGTGGAAAAGGAAGGTGCTACTCATCAGGATCTTCTTCAACGACCCTGCACCAGAGTTCATCTGGTTCCCCGTCGTCCTTGTACAGGTCCGCAGTTGAGTGAATCACCTTCCCCATGACAGAAGAGACCAGCACCATGCTCTCTTGACCCTCTGCAGTCTGCGCTTTGCTCAGTTGTCCACCATCGATCTTCATCTCGCTCGCTTGACTACCAGCTTTCAGCTTTTCGCAATCATGCTCAGCATTTCGGCCAGCGCTGAGAAGGTCATCAAATGAAGTGACCAAATTCCCTGGCGGAGAAGGAAGGGCCTGCTCAGCATGAGCGTGACCAATGTCGTCTTTCATCACATTCAGCAGTGAACTAGGCTGACCATCCACGCCATTGCGAACGTTGTCCTGAGTGGATTTGCCGACCTCATCCGACAAATTCCTGCTGTCAGTGAGCTGCGTGCCTGCATTAAGCCCCAAAAGCTGGGCGCTCTCATTGCTGCAATCCGTGTTGCCAGAGCAAGGAGTTATGATCTGAGGTGATTCCTGAAAGACCACCGTAATAGAGGTCGTCACTCTGGGTTAATAAAAGAGAGTTTTTGAAAGAAAAATGCACAATGTGGGGCTGAGCAGGAGGAATCGGAGGAATGGGGGAACGAAAGCTGCGCCCAGAGCGATGAAGACGACCCCTGTGAGCATTGGAAAGGTTGTCGGAGTTTGTTGAAGACTCAGAGGAGGTACTGGAGGAGGGGGTGGAGCGCGAATCTGACGTCTGGTGGATCCTCTTTTGCACCGCATCCTATGCCTGAGACGCGGTATTTCCTCGGATGAAAAATCAAAGCGGGGAGGCAAATGCAGGACTGAAGAAGGGGGTGCTTGAGAAGGAAAAGTCACCAAGGCGAGCATGCAAGAGCCTACAAGAGAGTGGTGGAGGTTGTCATCTAACTCCAAGCAGAAATTGAGACGGGTTCTCATGCCAGTTGCAGTGCGCTCGGAAGAACGCCTAGTCTCCGGAGTGCAGCATTGCTTAACAGGCTGAGGAAATCTATTAGAGCTGAAACCACTTGCCATTCTATCATCCCAATACACCGTGCAACAATAATTCCTTCGCATTAAACCTTCATAAATTTGAACTAAAGACATGGCTAGGATGCAGCGTGCGAAGAGGTCTCGAGGATCGGAGGTGGAGTTGTTATGAGTGCCGGTAGATATATGCATTAAACTCTGAACATTCCAGTTGATGAACCAAGTGACAGTTGCGAGGCAAGTTGGCATATGACAACCCATTATGCTCCTTGACCATCCCATCACCTTAATTCGCTGCATCGTCACCCGCATCCGGGGAAATTAATAAGTTTATGTTAGGAAAATGAAAAAAATTAATTTTAAAGTTGTATGGTGTGAAATAATATGTTTAAAACGTACAAATTTATAATATATTTTAATACTTTTTGGAAAAAAACGTAGATTTATAAAAAAAACCATTATAAACGTGTTAAAAAATACATATTCAAGATTCTTTGGATTTTATTTTAAAAGCTAAGCAACTTTATGACCATGATACCATTTTAAGTTTTCATGTTTTCACCAAAATATTTTTGTCTGAGTCTCTCGAACTCATTATTATTATGGTTAATTCTAAAACCCTAAACCTCATCAATATATGCCTCTCCTCTACATTCTTCACCTTCAAAGGTAATTGTTACAAACAAAATGAAGACACTACCATGGGATCATCCATATCCCCATCAGTTTCTAACATATTTATGGAACGTTTCGAATCTTGGGCCCTAGGTAACTTCCATTTAAAACCAAAGTTTTGGCATCGATTTTTAGATGACACCATCGTAATCTAGCCCCACGTTCTCCATGCATTATACTCTTTCATAGATCGTCATAATCAAATATCCTTCGATATACAATTCACCATGGAATTTTAAAATAACATTTTTCTTCCCTACCTTGACGTTATTATCTGTAATCTCTTAAAGTATTTCCTATCTTATCAAATCTATGAGAAAAAGACTCATACCAATATATATCTTCATTCCCAATCCCATCACCACCCCACTTCAAAATATGTTGTCCTCAAAAACTTAATATGTCAAGCCATTCACATTTCTGATCCCCAACACCTTGAAAAAATAATGACCCCACCTTGCCAAAGCCATGTTATCTAATGGTTCCCCTCCTATAAAATTAACAAATCCTTTCACTGAACTCTTGATCCCAAACCTAAAACCCTTTTGTCGCCTCCTCCCTTCAGCACAATTTCTCTACCCTACATTCATGGAATCATAGATCGTATAGCCAAATTCATACAAAATAAAAAATAAAAAAAACTTCGTTTAAGCCCCAAAAAACCCTCCAACATCTTTTCACACTACAAGGAAAAGACCCTCTAGCAGAGGTTATAAAGGAGGTTTTTAGTGTTATAAAATTGGCCAAAATTGTCAAAAAGACATTTGCTACAACATCCATTTATGGTTACGGAGGTTTTGGCGGATTTTTTAATGGAAATTCAACACAACTAAAAAAAAAAGGGTGTCGAAGGTTATTAAGGATGTTTTTTCATCGGTGCGTTACTCTGGATTTATCGTACCGGTGCGTACATCAAGACAACGCCCTGGGGTTGTCTCAGTTGAACGAACGTACCTGGACGTTTATGTGTAAAACTGCACCGGGCATAGTGTTGGTCATACAACGTACGGGGTCGTTCTAATTGGTCTTGGGATTTGTGTGGTGCCCATAGGTTGTATCAACGCACTGATGTGTATACCTTTATGATGCACCGATGTGTCGTATCACAAAAAGGCACCAAGATTTATAATTGGTATCGGTATTCATGTGGTGCCCATTGACTCTAAAAAAGCACCGGTGCTTATAGATACATAAATGCCCCGGTACGCAGTATCACACAAACACACCAATATTTATAACTGGTATCGGTATTTGTGCGGTGCCCATAGATCATACAACAGAACCGCTGCGTATAGACACATAAACGCACCGGTTGACAGTTGCTGACATGCACCAGTTTTCATTTTTCCTTTTTAGAAACATCAACCTGTGACATTCCAATTATTGTGATTGTTTTAAATTCATTATTCATCAAAATTCGACACATTATAAAAATATTCATATTAATTACATTTTTATTAATGCATTTGAATGTGTTGTTTGGATTAATTTGTTATATCATATCAGAATTATTGTGGTTTTTTAAAATTCATTATTCATCAAAAGTCAACACATATATATCTTATAAAAATATTCATATGAATTAAATTTTTATTAGCGCATTTGAGAAAGATAATGGAGAACGCAATAGAATAAATTAAAACATATTTTATGATTATATATATATGAATGAGACAGTCTTTATCATACAAAATGGGACAGTTATTCGTATCCCTTTGTCTCTCAATTGGGACACTATGTCCATTACATTAAACAAAATGTTCTATTTCACAGACATATTTCAAAAAATAAAACGCCTTGCTTTGATATCCAAGCATAGTGATCATCATTCTTCGCTTGAACTGTTGTCACTGCTAGAGCTACTTCCATGACATGGTTTATTTTCAGGAATGTTTTGTTCACGGCGTTGATTATTTTCTTCTTCTTCACCTTCCATCTACAAACATAAAAATAAACTGAAATGAGTGTATATACATTGGTAAGAATAATGAAAATTTCAATATTAAATAATATAAATCAATGTAAATCGAAAAGAAAAATGACGTACCATAGCAACAATTGACTCATAAACTATACACATTCTTTCAAAACCATGTACCATGCCATCTTTCAAAAGTTCGTATGTTGGCGCAATTCCATACTTTGTTTCCTGCAAGTTTTATACCCCATAACAAATAATATATTTAATATAAAATATGTTTTTTTTATATTAATTATAGACAGAGATAAGTAAAACAAGATCGATAGATGCTTACAAATTTGACAATTAAATTCTGATATGCCAACATATACTCACAACCCATATTTAACCCAATTTCAATCAATTCGTCCGATGGTTCTTCTTTGTATGTTAGCACCTGTTTGAAGACATTCAATGATGATTTTTGTAAAACAACTTAAAAAATACAAAATGAAATCTAGTTAATTTGTTATAAGGAAGTAACAATTACTCACAAACTTAGAGATCAACCCTTTTCTTCCTTGTCATCCTGTTTTATGTGCTGAATGGGTTCCATTTTCTTTTCTTTTCTGTAAGAAAATTCTTGAAAATTAATATTTAATGCTAAATTGTTTATTTATTATACCTAATGATCGAAAAATTAAATGATTACATATTACATTTGAAGCATGTTGTTGTTGAGATGGCTCCTCTTGCGATGCAATTTTGTCCATTTCTTTGACCATGTCCTTGTACACCTTTTTGCACATTCCTACTAGCATATTTCTGATATTAGCTTGTTCATCTTTTGAGATTTTCATAATCTGCCTGAAAATGTAACATGAAAATAGAATATTTATTTTTTATATTGATATATGAAAAGTAAATATAAAAAAAGTGATATTTATAAATCATTCTAGATAAACATTTAAAGGAATATTACTTTTTCATTTCTTCATTTTTGTTGTTTTACGTTTTTGCTATTAAAAGTCCAACATGTCTCATTGACCAATTCTCTAGAAATTGTTCCTGTAGTTTAGATAAAATTTGGTTCTTGGAATCATTGGATTGATTTTTGTATTGTAAGTGGAAAGAACGTCTATACATTCGTTCCACTAAATCCCTCAAAATTTTGGAAAAAAAATTCCCCCTTTCGTTAACTTCTAGCACCACTCCAGATGAGCTAAGGAGCAATTCATTTTCATTTGCATGTTCTATTTTTTTTCTTTTCTTAGAGAAACATTCCTTTTCTGAGTTGTTGGTCCTTGTAGAACATTAAACAGATGTGAAATTGTAGACTGTTTAACATATGTTATCTAATAATTTTAAGTATATTATTAATGATAATTAAAAAAAGAAACTCATATTAGATCGATAGTATTTTTTCATTCACTTGATTCATCCTTTTTCAATTTTTCGTTTAAAATTTTATGCTCTTCTAGTCCTAGATCAGAAATAATCATATCGAGCTTTGTCATTTTGTGGCTCTGCATGATACATAGTAAACAATACATATTAGTTAAACTTACATATAGTTCAAAAATAATATTTTCTATAAACAATTTACAAAGAACTTGCCTTTTTTGTTTTTCTTGATGTGTTAACAGTATTTTTGTTACTTGATCTCTTGTTACTCATTTCTTATCAATCTGAAACCTGTACCATATCATTCATAATATATTTATAAATAAATTCTCAACTTTTCAGGTAGAAAAAAAATCTCAAGACACCGGTGCGCCTTTAATGCACTACGCACCGCAGTCGGTGCATGGGGATATTAAAAACGCATTGCAAAATAGAATAATTGACAGTACGGTGCGTTTTGAATTATAAATGCACCACAAAAACAGTGTAATAGACCATACAATGCATGGGGTATTGTAAATGCACCACAAAAACGGTGTAATACACTGTACGGTGCTATCCTCGTTAAATGGAGCATCGATGCTCTATTTCAGATATGGCGCACGGAATTAGGAAAAATGTTTTCAATTTTTTTACTACACAGTACTTGCGCGGTGTGCTGTATAATACAGTGCATCGATGCGGTAGCGTACGCAGCGCACACTGATAAAGAAAAATCCATTTTTTTCCAAAAATTCACGTAATGGCCAAATGGATTGGGATCTGACTATGCAAGTCATCTCGTGGGTTAGGCGTCAATCTAAAATTAAAAACCTTAATTCTAAAATTATAGAAATAGGGAGAAGAAAGGGAAAAAACAAAAAAAATGAATGGTTTAGGGTAAAAATGGATGAAACTGCAGACAAAGTAAAAAAACTGCAGAAAAGAAGTAAAAAAAATAATCAAATTTAATCACGAGATGGTTTGAAATTCTATGATACAGGGTTTGAATCACCAGAGGCTTGGTTTCTGATTGTATGAATACTTCTATTCGAACGTATTTTGCTGCCCCACAGTGCCCTCGTGCTCTCTTGCTCTAGGTCTGTCTCCTGCAATTATCTGGCTGAAATTTTTAACAAAAAAAGTGAAATAATGAAAAGTGTTTAGTATTTCAAGAATTATTTTATGAAATTATATTTTCGAAAATATTTTGCTGCCCATTTTTCAAATTTCCACTTTTTTTTCACTTAAAGAAAATAGAGTTGCATTTTTTTTATTTGTGTTTCTTCGTTACCGGTGCGGAAGAGTTGTGAAGCACCGGTGCGTCTTCGTAATATGACGCACCAGTGCGTGTTATGATGATAAGCACACCGAACTGTATAATGTTCTTTTTTTTTTATGTAAGATCATAATAAAATAATGATAATTCTAAAGTACATGAATTTATTTTCATTATTTTCTAAACTTTATTATCTTACAAAAATTTGTATTATTCTAGATTTGTTATTTTACAATTATTTGCAAATTTTCAAATTTAAATATTTTAATAAAATTATTTCACATTAATACAATTAAAATTTTCACATTAATAGAACTAAAATTTTACAAATATTTTACATACAATTACAATTACAATTACAATTACAATTTTACATTAATTTCACATACATGAATTACTATTAGAATTACAATTACAATTTTAATTTTACATACATTTACATTTACAATTATACATAGAATTACATCTACAATTACAATTACAATTTTACAAATATTTTACATACAATTCAATTAAAATTAAAATTACAAATATAATTACATTTACAATTTTACATAGAATTACATTTACAATTACAATTACAATTTTACAAATATTTTACATACAATTCAATTAAAATTACAATTACAAATACAATTACAATTTTAGAATTTTACATACAATTAGAATTACAATTACAATTTTACAATTTTTCATATATACAATTACAATCATTTCACAATAAATTAAATATTACAATTACGATTAAAATTTTACATTAATAAATATTTTACATACAATTACAGTTAAAATTACAATTAGTACAAATACAAATACAATTTTACATCAATTAAAATTTCAATTTCAATTACAATCACGACATAATATTTAATAAATATCATGGTCATTTAATATTAAAGTAATTAATAAACATCATCACGATCATGATAACCATCATACAAACATCATATTCATCTAAAAAACACATTCAAACATCAAATTAACATTATATATTAACATCATCACAACACAAACATCAAATATACATCTCATGTCAAATAACTCATGCTATCACATATACAAATATATCTGCAAGCTAAACATTAAATGAACATATCTAACATGACTTAACAATATGCACCACATCATGATGATCACCAGCATGTAAATTAAGTACAACTACAACATGAACATAAAATACATGGACCATATATATATATATATATATATATATAACTGAATAATGTTAAAAATATAAAACTGTAATACAAATGTCATGGATCAGCTGGTGGTAGTATAACAACATGATCAATAGCAGTACAAGTGGAGGCCTGCTCAGTAAAGGGTGCAGCCTCGACGGTCGATGGTCGAGCCTGCTCATGATCATGATCACTAGTACTGATGGATGCATCAACTGGTGGTAGTACAATATCAATATAAGCAGTAGTAGTAGAGGCCTGCTTAGTCAATAGTGCAGCCTCGACGGTCGATGGTCCAGGTGCCTACTCATGATCATGAGTAGTATTGATGGATGCTGCAGGCTGCTGACTGGACATGGTCGATGGTGCAGCCTCATCTCCATGATGACTTCTAGATGCTGCTAGTGGAGCCTCATTCTCATCAGGCACGGCGCGAGGTGAACTATCATGAGATGCATGTGAGTTGCTGCTCGCAGACTGTCCATCACGTGCCATGGCCTGACTACGCCTATACCTACAGACAGTCCTCGTCAGTCGCGTAACAACTGTCGTAGCTCCTACGACATGCCGCATCAGGTCGTACATGTCACGTGGCATGCCTCTCCACATCCATATTAGCCTATCATCAGCCTGTATGTCTCTGTAATGAGCGGGCTTGATGCCCACATCAACAATCAATGCACAGAATTGGTTGCCCAACTCCATCCTATATCTAGTCTCAGGTCAACTGGTCCTAGAAAAAGGCGGTACCGGTGCACCATGAGCAGGAGAATGTCTCTCTGCTGCACCCGCCTCATCCTGATCATGATCATCCTTGGCATCGGCCATTTCCTGATCGTCATCAGGATCCACACCTGGATCATGTGGTGGATCCGACATCTCCTCGCCATCAAAAGAGCCAATGTCTGCAAAATATATACAAGTACACAACAATAATTAGACAATTTCATTACACAATTTAATAAAAACAAGTTAAAGAACATATTAGAATAAATAGAAATAAAACAATAATATCACCTCTATCATCTGGCAGCTCATCATCTGTGAAGAGGATGTTGGGACACCCTCGCCAATCTCATCCAGCATAAGGACATGGGACCATAATGAAGGGATTCATCCCGTCAACACTGGCTAGTAAGTCCAGTGCATCATGCAATATCCTGGCTAGAAACATAGTGTCTCCCATCTTGGGCATCATCTACCCCCACATGTGCATCTGAGCCTCGAACATCGGCCTACGAGGCTGTTGAACAAAACTACGTCTCATCTCTGGAAACCTCTCAAAAAATAAAAGCGAGCAACTAATGTGTTGCCCATCATTGGTGTTGTGCGAAATGGTCGAAATGATAAGTGAGAGGCACTGCATGTCCTATCTACCAAATGTGCCTATACGTAACGGACCTCCAGGTACCTGAAACTTTGAAGGAGACATTACATGTGATCCAATGTATCTCTGGGAGTAAACTAACTTACTCCCTTCTACACAACTAGCTGGCACATTTGGGAATGAGAGAAAATCCACCCCTCTCCTCGATAGTCCTATAATAAAATAAATATCCTCCTCAGTGGGTGTGTACCACTGGTCAAGACCAACATGGAAAGCATGTCCGTGGGCATTCCACCTGCAGATAAGATATCTCAAAAAAACACTATGGGTCTTTATGAAAGTAGCCTCCTCATAGAACTTGAGGAGGCCTACCTGCCTAAGGATCCCCTGGGTGTCTTCTATAATAGGGTGAGGGTACGCATCTCTCTCCCTCTCTCGGGCATCCCATTGGTGAATCATGTCATATTGTTCAGCCTGTTGTTGCTGTTGTGCCTCCTCTCCTCTATGAATCATTGACATATTAAATAATTTTTTTTTATTAAAACAGACATGTAATTAGGTAATACACACACACACATGTGGCGATGCAGCTTAAGTTTGTAGCGCACCAGTGCTAGTGCCCCTAATGAAATACAATGCACCGGCCTCGATGCAGCTGTCTATTTTTCAGGCACCGTTGACTATATCTAAGTTCAAAATAGCAGTGCGCTAACTAAAATATATGCCCTGGAGCATATATTCGTGTCAGCGCACCGACTTCTTGACAATTACATAGTCGACGGTGCGGTCTTTTACCCGGCATATTGGTTGTAAAATTTGCAAAAGAAAATTTGCCCACCATTTTTCAAAATGCAAGCTGGAGATTGGTGGCCAATGTAGAGTAGCAGTGCATGCAATGGGTGCAATGAGAGGACCGATGTCAGGTCGGCTCAGAGAAGAGGAAATGGCACCAGTGCTTGAGAGCTCTGGAGCACTGAGGAAAGTGAAAAATGTGGTTTTTTGGCCATAATTTTTTTTTTAACCCTGTTCTAGTGCGCGGGGTTTTATAGGCGCACTGGTACGCTTGCTTAAAACGGCACCAGGTGGTGTCAGATTTGGTGCATTCTATATAATGCACCGGGGCAGTTCCCTAACACTGCATCGAGATGTTTCAGTTTTGGTGCGATGTTTTGATGATGCACCGGTGTTAGGTCCCTATATTACTAGTATAGTCCCTTATTGTTGTTAGTGTAACCCACTTATTGTTATTATTATACCCTTGTAACCCCCATATTGTTACTATTGTGCCCTTAAATTATTATTGTTAGGTTGGCTAGGATTACATTGTGGCCCCATGGACTCCTATATATAGAAAGGAGGTTTTGTAATTTGAATCATCCAAGAATTGTTCATTCATGTAATGTATTGAAATTTTCCCCCTTGAAGTGGATTATTTCTAAGGCATTGATATCTCTTTTCTTCTCTTTTTGGAGTTGGTTTCACAACATTTTGTATCAGAGTTTTGAGATTCTAGGGTTTCGCTGCACCAAAACAGGTCAGCGTGGAATTTTCGCTATAATTTTTTTTCTATGAAGGTTCAGAATCTGAAATTTTTAGAGTGAAAATCCAAAATCCTAAGGAACATCATCAAAATATTTCAGAGCTTGGTTCGCAATATTTTTGGAGATATGATCTGTGCAAGTTAGGTCATTTTGCAGGCTCCTAAATTTAACTTGAACAGGTCATTGTGGTATTTTCTTAATAAATTTTTTTCTACGAAGGATCAGAAGCTGAAATGTTTAGAGTGTAAAGCCACAATCCTAAGGAACATCGTCAAAAAATTTCAAATATTGGTTCACAATATTTTTTGAGATATGATCTGTGGAAGTTAGAGATTTTTGAGGCTTCTGAATTTCATCTCAAAGAGGTGATCGTGGGAAAATATTCATAGTTATCTCTGAGCATCGGATTGGAACGCTGTAGAAAGTGGCCACAAGTGCACGGAATTTAGTTTTTGGTCTATCAATTTTAGAGCCAAAGGAGGAAACAGTGACACGTGGCAAATCGTACAAGTTCGCTCTACTAAACAAGTCCAAAATTGGGTAATTGTGGGAGATTGGACATAACTTTTCCTTGAAGAATCAAAACTAGATCAAACCTATGGCATTTGAAATAAGCTTCAGAGGGCTACTACAGGGATGAATTTCAGATATTGAGGATCTGCAATTATAGAGATAATTCAATTTCAATATCGAGCTCCTTAAGAGCAAGTAAAAGGTGTGTATTTTTTTTTCCGAATTGCATAAGTCTTGTTTGAAGAATCAATTTGAATTGATTCCAAGGGCATATTGTAGAATAGATATCAGTATTGGATTCTAAAATGGCCCCTAAAAATAATTCAACACCCATTAAGCCTTTATAAATCTCTACTATGACTCATGAAGACGAAGAATGGCAACATGACATATCAAAATTACAAGAGCAAGTGCAACAAATTTCGCTCTCGCAAAGAGCAACAAAAAATGACATGGAAGTTTTGAAGAAAGACGTGGAAACTAAGATGGATGGTTTGAAGAAAGGCGTGGAATCTAAGATAGATGGCATGGAATCTAAGATAGATGGCATGGAGGCTGGCATGGAATCTAAGATGGATGACATGGAAGCTAAGATCGATGAGAAAATGGAAAACATGAAGAATGTTCTAAAAGCAAACATGGAAGGTTTGACAAAGTTGATACAAGAAACGTTTCCTAATGGTGAAAAGATAGTAGAAGAACCTCATGATGAGAACAAAATAAATGTTAATCGTGATTTCATAAACTCTAATGTTGGCGGGAAGAACCACCATATTCCAAAATGGATATGAGGAAGTTTGATGGAAAGGATCCTGTAACATGGATACTACAGATGGAGCAATATTTTGATCTCCATAATGTGCAAAACACACAAAAGGTACGCATTGCAACTTTACATTTAGAGCAAAATACATTTGTATGGTATCGATGGCTTTGCTCCCGTAAAAAAATTGTCACTTGGTCAATTTTTACGGAGGAAATGATAGTACATTATGAGGATACAAAGAGCAACACCTTCTTTACCCAATTGATAAATCTCAAACAAAAGGGTTTAGTGGGGCAGCACATTGAGGACTTCCAAAAATTGAATATAAGGGTAACTGATATTCGAGAGGAACACAGGATTGATCTCTTCCTAGGCACTTTAAAGGATAACATCCAACATGAAGTTCGTATTTTGGAACCTGATTCATTGGAGAAGGCATTCAGGTTGGCAAGAAAAGTTGAATGTAAAATTATGGCGACAAGGAAGCCTACCACTCAATTCTATAAAGAAGGAAGTGTTGCTACGCCTAGATTTCCACAACCTACAAGGTTGACACTACAACAATTGGAAGAAAAAAGAGCAAAAGGGCTTTGCTACAGTTGTGATAGCAAATACACTAAAGGTCATAAGTGTGCTGAGAAGAAATTATTTTACAAAGATTGTGAAGAAGAAGAAGAAAATGAACAAGAAGAGGATATACACCAGGAACCACCCCTAGAAGAGGAAGAAATGAATCCGACCATATCGTGTAATGCACTGGCAGGAAATACCACTCCTCAAACTCTCAAGATAGAAGGACATATAAAGAAGAAAAGGGTAATAGTGTTGATTGATTCAGGTAGCACCCATAATTTTATTCATTATAAGGTAGCCAAGGAATTAAATTGTTTCCTATACCCAACACCAGAATGTCAAGTGATGGTCGCAAATGGAGGAACTATAAATTTCTCTGGAAAATGCCATAATATCAAGCTAACCATGGGGGAATATGTATTGACTAGTCCAATGCTTTCCATTCCTATGGGAGGTGCTGATGTTGTACTAGGAGTACAATGGTTACAATCTTTGAGGACGGTAGCTTTTAATTTTCAAGAACTTTTCTTGAAATTTTTTTCAGAAGGAAAGGAAGTCGAATTACGGGGTATTGAAGGGAAGCCAGGAAGGATAATAAGCTCTAATGTCATGAAAAAGCTTCTAAAGAAAGAACAATGAGGCGTAATTTCACAATTATGCTCTCTAGAAGTTCCAACATCAAAATCATCTATTTCTGCAGATCTCCAACAAGTCTTGGACAATCATTCCAAGGTGTTTGAAACTCCCAAAGGACTCCCACCTATTCGTGATCATGATCATGCTATTCATTTGATTCCAGGAAGTGTTCCTACAAACATCAGGCCTTATAGATATCCTTACTTCCAAAAGAGCGAAATTGAACGTATGATTGCAGAAATGTTAGAGGCGGGTATAATTCAACCTAGTCAAAATTCTTTCTCTGCTCCTGTAGTATTGGTACACAAGAAGGATGGATCATGGCGAATGTGTCCGGATTATAGGGAGCTCAATAAGCTCACCATTAAAGATAAATTTCCCATTCCTGTGATTGATGAATTATTGGATCAATTACATGGAGCAATTTATTTTACCAAGTTGGATCTTCGTTCAGGATATCATCAAATTAGAATGAAGACTGAAGATATTCCCAAAACAGCATTTCAAACTCATGAGGGTCATTATGAATTTTGGTCATGCCTTTTGGCCTTACCAATGCACCTTCTACATTTCAAGGGTTGATGAATTCCATTTTCAAACCCTTCCTTAGAAAATTTGTGCTACTATTTTTTGATGATATACTAATCTACAACAGGTCTTGGAAGGATCATGTTGAACATGTTGACAGGGTGCTCAAACTATTGCAGGAGAAACAATTATATGCAAAAACATCCAAATGTTTCTTTGGAGTACAAGAGGTGTAATATCTGGGTCATATTATATCTCACGAGGGTGTTAAAGTAGACCCTAACAAAATTAAAGCCATTAAGGAATGGAAAGTCCCCACGACCATAAAGCAATTGTGAGGATTTCTCGGGTTAACAGGGTATTATCGCAAGTTAGTTAAGAATTATGGGAGAATAGCAGCACCTCTAACAACATTATTGAAGAAAGATGCATTTTCATGGACTCCTGAAGCAACTAAGGCCTTTGAACATCTTAAAGAGGCAACGTGCCTAGCACCAGTCTTAGCTACGCCAGACTTCACAAAAACCTTTATTGTGGAATGTGATGCCTCAAGAAATGGAATTGGTGATGTTTTAATGCAGGAAGGAAGACCCATTGCTTTTGAAAGTCATCCAATCAAAGGAAAGTATTTACAGAAACCTATTTATGAGAAGGAAATGTTAGCAATATTGCATACACTAAAGAAATGGAGAACTTACCTAATGGGAAGACACTTCAAGGTAAAAACTGATCATGATAGTCTTAAACACTTTTTGGAACAAAGACTATCTTCAGAAGAGCAGCAAAAATGGGTCACAAAGATGTTGGGTTATGACTTTGAAATAATATACAAAAAGGGGAAGCTAAATGTTGTTGCAGATGCACTCTCAAGAAAGAATGAAGAGGTGGAAGCATTGCTTTGTGCCATTTCTATTATCCAACCAGATTGGATAACCGAAGCAAGAGATGAATGGAAGAAGGATGAAGAAGTGTGGAAACTCATTCAAATTTTGCAGCAAGATCCTAGTACATCTGATACATTTAGTTGGAAAAATGATTCCTTATGGTACAAAGATCACTTATATCTTTGTAAGAATTCCAAACTAAAACAAAAGATTCCTTTGGAATTTCACACTTCTCCTTTAGGAGGACACTCAGGATTTTTAAAAACTTACCACAGGGTGAAGAAATAATTTTTTTGGGATGGCCTTAAATCTTATATTCAAAAGTTTGTGGCGGAATGTTTGGTTTTCCAGCAGAACAAAGTTGAGACAATTAAGACCCCAGGTCTTCTACAACCTTTATCCATTCCAAGTCAATGTTGGGAGGAGATTTCAATGGATTGTATCACTGGTTTACCTAATTCCAAAGGAAAGAGTGTCATCATGGTGGTAGTTGATAGACTTACCAAGTATGCACACTTTTCTGCATTATCTCATCCATTTAAAACAAGTACAGTTGCTACTACATTTATGGACACAATTCAAAAGCTACATGGAAACCCAAGGGTTATTGTGAGCGACAGAGATCCCATTTTTATTGGAAATTTTTGGACAGAGTTATTTTCTTGTTTGGGTAGTCAATTAGCTCATAGCTCATCTTATCATCCTCAATCTGATGGTCAAACTGAGATAGTAAATAAATGTTTGGAAGGATATCTTCGTTGTTTTGTATCTGATAAACAAACACAATGGGTCAAGTGGTTACCTCTAGCTGAATGGTGGTATAACACCTCCTTCCATACTGTAGCGAAAATGACCCCATTTATGGCATTTTATGGATATCATCCACCATCCATCACATCATCTTTAAGAGAAAATTTGAAGGTTAAAGCAGTGGAAGATCACATCGAGCATCAACAAGAAGTTCTCCAACTCTTAAAGTATAACCTGAATTTGGCACAAAATCGAATGAAACAACAGGCAGATCAACATCGTAGCAAGAGAAGTTTTGATGTAGGAGACTGGTTATTTTTACGGCTACAACCATACAAACAAATGTCCCTCAATCAAGCTAAGAAGGATAATAAATTATCGCCAAAGTACTATGGTCCTTACAAGGTGTTGCAAAAGATTGGTACTATGGCATACAAATTGGAGCTTCCTGCTTCTTCGCGAGTACATCCAGTTTTCCATGTTTCATGCTTAAAGAAGGTTATAGGAGAAAATCTTCCAGTTCAAACAATATTGCCAGAACTTGATTAGGAAGGAAAAATCATATTGGAACCTGAAGCGGTCATGGAAACAAGAACTCGACAGCTATGGAATTGATCAATTTCAGAGTATCTCATCAAGTGGAAGAACTTACCCACTGAAGATTCTACATGGCAGGATGAGAATTTTATACAGAAGCACCCAGAGCTACTCAAGCATTGAGGACAACACTTTTTTAGAGAGGGTCATGTTAGGTCCCTATATTACTAGTATAGTCCCTTATTGTTGTTAGTGTAACCCCCTTATTGCTATTATTGTACCCTTGTAACCCCCATATTTTTATTATTGTGCCCTTAAATTATTATTGTTAGGTTAGCTAGGATTACATTCTGTCCCCACTAGGATTACATTGTGGCCCCATGGACTCCTATATATAGAAAGGAAGTTTTGTAATTTGAATCATCCAAGAATTGTTCTTTCATGTAATGTATTGGAGATTTCCCCCTCGAAGTGGCTTATTTCTAAGGCGTTGATATCACTTTTCTTCTATTTTTGGAGCTAGTTTCACAACAACTGGGGCAGAATATTCGTAAAGCACCAATGCAGAATAGTCGTAAAGCACCGGTTTTTTGGCCTTAATTTTTTTTTTTTTTAACGCTATTCCAGTGTGTGAGTTTTATAGGCGCACTGGTGCTTTGTATAAGAACACATTGGCACGTTTCTTTTTTGGCGTGGTGTTTTATGTTGCACCGAAGTGGAAGAGTACTAAAGCACCAATGCGTGACCATAATAGGACGTCCCGGGCGGGTGTGTACGTCGCGCACACTGTCCGTTGTGCCACTGTTTTGTGCGCACCGGTGTGTTCTATGGTAGAGCGTGCACCGGTAATTGAGAGCTCAGGAGCACTAGAAAATGAAAAATCCAGGTTTTTTGTAATTTTTTTTTTTAATTTAACCCTTTACCGGTGCACGTGGTTTATAGGCGCACCGGTTCTGTTTCTAACAAATGCACCAGTCGGTTTTTTTTTTGGCGCGTTTTTTTATGATGCACCGGTGTGGTTTCTTTCTATCGCACTGGGTGGTTTCGGTTTTGGCACGGTGTTTTATAATGCACCAGCGCGGAAGAGTTGTGACGCACTAGTGCTATATAATAATATGATGCACCAGGAGGGTGTGTATGGAGTGCACGGTGTCTGGTGTGCCAATGTTTTTGTGTGTAGCGGTGCTTTTGGTATTCCAAAGCATCGAGGCGACATTTAATGATAAGCACACCGAGCGGAAAACATCCACTAAACCCTCCGCCTGCCAACCTCCTCTAGTAACCTCCACTAGAAATGGATGTATGGGGTATTCTTTTATGGGTTTCCTCAGAAAAAACCACTAGAGGGTCTTTTCCTTGTAGTGTCAGAACCCCTAGAGACTACTCTAACCCTATTTTATCCTTGAGGTGTATGAAATTCCCTGTTCATGTGCCAAGTCTTATATAGGCTAAACAGTAAGTTCATTCAATGATCTTCTAAGAAAACACATTATTAACACCTTCCATAACATAATCACAAATATGTTATTTATGAGCATTCCCACAATTCAAAACACCTTATATTCTTTTAAAAAATGAAAATTGTAGCTTCTAATCATTTCCAACCTGCTCGCATAATCAAATTCATCAAAATAAAAAAGAACCCTAATAAATTTAATCAGGATCAGGGATTAAAACTCAATCAATCATAGAAACCCACCATCCACCATCTTTCCCATAATATTTCCCCTCAGTCTGATTTATTTCCGTCTCACTTATATTTAATCATTTATTTCCTTTCAATTTATCCTTCAATTGATCCTCTAATGTATCTCCATTCATCTCTCTTTTATTTATTCTTTTGATCCTCTAAGTAAGTGTTTTTTCTCTCCTCCTTAGATTCCCTAACTATTTAATATCACATTATAATCTATTTATAATACAGTCACTTGATCCTTTGATATTTCTAATATCATTTCATTTATCTTATTTTTTAAATCCTTTAATTAAGAGTTGTTTGTCTCCTTATCTACTAATTATAATACTATTATATTAATTCAAAATAATGCAATCTATTAACATGATCCAATACTTTACAATATAATATAGTACTATGATCTAGTACTAATAATATTAATACTAATACTAAATAAACAATATCTAGTACTAACAATAATAATTTGCCTAATTAACAACAACAACAATAATAATAATAATAATAATAATAATTTTATAGGATACCTTTTCTTTATTTATTTTTTCTTCTTTATATATATATATATATATATATATATATATATATATATATATATATATATATATATATATATATATATATATATATATATATTCTATTAATTCAAGAAATATTACATAGTGTTGAGATTTTGAGCAAAATCCCATTGGCCTCATTCCTACCGGAATTATTGGTCAAATGGTACTAACAAAAATACAATGATAGTAACATAGAAAAACTAATCGAAAAAATAGGAACTACCCATTGAGACCAGAACTGGCCTAGAATGAAAATACACCCAATTTGTATATCTAACCAGTCGAGTGACCCAGACTCGGATCATCCATTATGTCACCATGTGATTGATGGAAGGCCTCATGAAAATGAGCCTCCATATGAGTTATCTGGCCTTCAATGTCATTGATCCTCCCCTAAATCCTCCTTGGCCTCGCGAGAGAGAAACCATTATGCATAAGATGTTCCATTGCTTATGTTGGAGATCATTCATGAAAGAAATTATCTTGTTATGATCTTCATGAGAGTCGTGGATCAGTTTCTCCATCATGGATACTAGCTGACAAATTTTAGCTTCAAGGACATCAAATGGTGGTGGTAGGTCAATCCTTCCTTGTGCGTTACTACACTATTATGCAAGCTCCTCCCCATCGTCCATTTTCCCACCACAATGACCCTCCTCCAGGCCTCTTTGACCACCACTACAATGGGCCTACCCACATTGCTGAATTATTCATGCCTTATTTTCCACCCAACAACATCAGCTTCCCTTTGAACCAGAGACCTTACTCTCACTCTAGTTCCACCTGGGTGGGCCACTCTACTTCACTCTCCATCTAACTAGGCACTTAAAACCATAGACTCTCTAGAAAATTTCACCTTTGGATCGTGATTCTATTTGAATGAGTACCAGTAGCACCTAACCCATGATTCTTTCATGCCTGTCCACCCTATAAGCACACACTCCACCCCACCTCACTACTACAAGCTCGATTGTGCAGGAAAATCCTACCTGCCACTCCCAAAGAGGAAATTTCCCAAGCCTCTAGACCCACACCAAGCAAGACTCTGTGGACCATAGTGCGAATGGGGAGAACACAAAGCATCTCAAGGCATGCCTAGCCTCTTATCGATTTAAGAACTGCTACGCACCAGGTCTCATATCCACTACCATAATTCACCTAGATGAAACTCTATAAAACAAAATAAAGTAACCCAAAATTAAATTCATGTAGTTCCAAGCTGACTATCTAGAGGCACCCTTCGATCTCTCTAAGAATTTCTGCCCCAAACGCCCCTCTCCCCGCCATTTCCATGCCAACCCTTGGTCCAGGCTCCACCATCAATTTCCACCAAGGTGTAAAAACCACGCTCCAACGAATTCAATATGTATTTGGCCCTTGAATCTTGAAGGCTCCATGAGTCTCTCAGATAATTACACCCAAATCAATTGCACAAATTATTCATTAAACATTCATTTCACTCCACGCAATTAACCCAAGTTCCATCCCCCTTCACACACTTAAGTATTTAATTCACTCAAGATCCTCTAGAAGTTTCACTGTTCGGGCGCCATGCTAAGCCATCTCTAGTTTTTTCATTTGCACCATGGAGGTGTCGGCAAACTCCCTCGTCGTCGATCCTAATTCTGTCACCACCATCCAGGAAGGTTTATCCGTGTCTTTAATAGCCTCCAATTTCTCTATTTCCTATCAATTCATTGGAGGGGGCCAAGGGGAGTCAAGGTCTAGCTTGAATGCATGCATGAGTCACCCAATTAGTCGGTCAATCAACTAGTTGATTCCCTGATCTTCTAGAATGGGAAGTGATGACATAAGGGAAGGATAGAAGCAGATCTATGATCATTTATGACTATATTTATAATTTAAAAATCTTAATTATCTTGGAGGTAGGTTTGTCATTAATTAGCGTGTTGATTTCTTGAATCACCAATTCAGAATCCCTTGTTAATTGTAACTTAAGAACCCCCAGTCATCCAGCTAATCTCAAACGGTTATAAAATGCAGTGATTTCTACCACTTTGTTAGTGGTGATGCACAATACCCTGCACATACACCCATGGGATTACCTTTATTATACCTCAAAACTCCTCCAAAGCCCAACATCCCAAGATTGCCTTTAGAGGCACCATCAAAATTCAACTTCACAAACCCTTTAACGGGAAGGGAAAAAGTAGAAGGGGAGGAGACCACAGCTCAATTAGAGGAAGTTTTTTGGTTTCCAAGAATTTCTCTCTTCAATTCCAATTTAGCGAGGATTTTTTCTTCCTCACCCCCTTCCTTACAATCATCTTCTGAACATTTTTCTACTAGAATTGTCTCCTTGACATTCTCTTTTGTTATGGCCCACAAATTTTGAATAGACGAGCATTGGCATTTGAAACTAATGTAGCTACACTCTTTCCAAATATTCCAAATGAGAAATCCCAATATTAGTACCCAAGCACAATTAACCACTGGGAATTTTAAAAGTGACTCCCTCCACTACTCTATGGTTTCCAAAATGTTGTTTAGCATCTGGTCCAAACATCCAAATTTACTCCTTAACTTCTCCCATACCTTTTTCACTACAAAGAATATAATCAATAGATTATTTATACATTCTTATTATTGGTGACTTAATGGACACCACGATGGCCCTACAAAGCCCTTCTTACAGAGATGGCCCCAAGTTAAAATCCAGCACCAACCGAGAAACCATAGAAAGTGTGAGACTTTCGGCCATAGCCTAGAATTCCATATATTTATCAAAAAATATTTAAGGTTTCTCTAAATTGCATGAAACAATATTATATGCCTCCTTTATAGTAAATACACCTACCGACTTGCACCCCCATCTCAACCTATCTGCCTCTTCAGAGGTTAGTATTATCTATTCTTCCAAAGCATTTTGAAGAATCAACCAATTCTAAATTCCCTCAGCAACTGCTCAGTCCTTCTCTATCTTCCATACTTACCATGTGGACTGAGAATCGGGGTCTTTCCAAAAATATGCCACTCATGAGGCTTCCTAGGCATGCAAAAAATACTTGATGGGATCTAATGTCTCTATACTATCCAACTTTGGCATTTGTTTCCAAGATTCCTCCCAGAACCTATTCTCTTTTCCATCCTTAAATTTCCAAAAAATGTGTCATTGAATGATGTGTTTATTCTAAACTACGATGTTCCAAAGAGGGGATCCCAAGGGGAAGTCTTAAAATATGATAATTTACAACTACATATGCCCCCTACAATACTTATTATTCAACATCATTTTCCACAACTTTGGGCCTCCATGCAACCACTACCACCACAATTTAGCCATGATTATGTTGTTCAAGATCTTTGTGTCTCCCAACCCAAGGCCCCCTCCCATCCTCGAGAAACAAATCTTATCCCATGACACTAATTCCCATTCCTTAGCTGAATTAGTCCCTTTCCATAGGAACTTATGAAAAATAGTGGTGATATCCTTATAAATGCTTTGCGATGCAGGAAGTACAGATAGTCATGGCACACTGGAATAACCTGTAAAATAGCTTCAATCAGGGTGGTCCTACTTACCAAATTCAAGGATTTGAAAGTATGTCTAGCTAGACACTTCAAAAACTTACTACATACCTCTTTCCAAGAACTCAATCGTAAGGGGTTTGAGACCATGGGAATGCCCAAGTACTTGGTGGGGAGGGAGTGAGCCCAAGGATGCGTGCCAAATTCCTTTGGATCAGAGTGGGAGTATTAAAGAAAAACAAATTGGATTTATCTTTGTTGATAAAAATACCTAAGGGTTTCTGAAATTATGATATAATAACATCCGGAATTTGTGTCTCTTGATGGGATATTCCTACAAAGAGCAATGTCTCATCCACGAAATTTTGGTGCATAATTGGTAGGTCCTCTCCTAGGATTCATATGCCTTCAAGATATCCATCATGCACTACGACTTTGATGTATCTCACTAATGAGTTTTCCATAATAATGAACAAAAAATGAGACAGATGGTCTCCTTGTTGGATCCCCCTGGAACATATGAAGGTATGCATAGGAGAACCATTAAGTAGGATTGAGAAAAATGGCATAGACACCAATGATATGATCCATTTAATCCATGCAGGGGAAAACCCAAAAGACTCCAATATTTTAAGTAGGAACCTCCAACTCAAACAATCATAATATTTGGAGAGGTCCAAATTCACTAACATCTATGGATTCTTACTCTGTTTCAGAGTGTACCATATTGTGAGTTGTCACAATGCCACCTAAAACAGGTGCCTTATTTCTAGGAATATATTTCACCGTAGCCTCTACCTATTCCAAAGAGATGTTTCTCTTCTACAATTATTGGGGAATGTAGCTAACCACTTGGTTGATTTTCTCTGAACAGTCCTAGTCTCTTTCTAAAACTAAGTTATGATAAAATGTCACTAGCTCATGTTTTATATCTTGATGGTCCACCAGATGATGCCCCTCCCACGATGTAAGGGATAACATTATGTTGAGATGGAAATGTTGGAGCATGGAGCAGTGGAAGAATGATGTGTTCCTCTCTCCCTCTTGTAACCATTGAACTCATGATTTCTATATCCACAAAAATTCGTCTTGCTTTCTTCACAAGTCCAAATCATGGGCGATTTTCCCCTCCTGTTTTGCAAGAGTCTCCAATCTTCCCTCCTTTATGATTTTACTCTAGACCTCCTCCATATTAGTTTCCAATTTCTTTCTTTCCACCAAGATGTTTTTGAATTCCTCCTTAGTCCAGGATTTAATTCTTAATTTCAATTCTTTCAATTTATTTTGAGAAATTTGTATCAGGTTGCCTTCTTGTACCGATATCTCTACCCACCACTGAGCCAATCGATCCACAAAACTTGGGTGTTGGGGTCAGAAACTCTCAAACGGGAATGGATGATTTATTGGCACCATTTTTATTTGATATCAAGCCTAATTAGAAATATGTATGAACCTAAGCACATGAGGATCATCACTTCCACAAATAAGTCACAGACCATAATATCTTCCTATAGGAGAAATTGATTCAGATAGTTGGCCACCTAGTTTTTCCCACCGCATCTATTATTCTAGTTGTGTATTCCATTCCTAGTTTCTACCTCCACTAGTCACAACTATTGAATAAATTCATTAAAAAAATATACCATTAGGTCTAGGATTCGAACCCATCCACTCTTCTCTTTTATATTTCTTAATTGAAATACCCTCCTATAATCCAACAGTCATCACAAAGTACTTGTTTGACTTGTCTCAAATCAATCAAGAATTTTTATTTTTGACCTAGGATGGAGAGACCATAGATCATCATTAGGTTGATCCATTCCCTCACTCCACAGCATCGAAACCATCCTAAGAGTCTATAGGGTGTCAGAATCCAATATTTGAAATTGATTATAATTTGATCCCAAACTACATATTTTCCTCCTGTTGTGCCTCGTGCATCTATGGCCATTACTTCCCCTTGATGCCAACTTCTACTTATGATTTCTCTCATTTTGTCACCAGAAACCTTAGCTTCCTGCAATAGTACTATATTTTCCTTTTCTTGCTCGATCTTCATCTTCAAGTATCGAATATTACCTTTACCATTTAATCCTCGTATATTCCAGGAAACCACTTTTATTGGGAAATTATTGGTCTGTGGTGAAAATATTCCGTAATATCGCTCATCAATCTAGAGTTCATTAAGAATTCACCTGCATCATGAAGCATGACTCTAGAGGATTTTCTACATTTTTTCACTTTTTCTAGAGGCTGAGATTCTGAAGTTTTCATTGCTTGGAAACTACCTTATTTTCCATACGTGGCTATAGACAAATCCCCTTCCGATCTTCCCATGTGTTTACTATATTGGATGAAAAAATGATGGAATTGAACCAACTGGTTGGAGGGGATCTCCTACACATCCGTCCTAAAAGAGATCCAGAAAAATTCAAGCATAGTATTCTCATTAGCTCCCAACTTGTTTAACTGGTCTTTTGCTTCCAAAATATTTCTTGTACAAATAAATACTTATTTCAGTCTCCAATCCTCTTTTTCTTCCCTTGGAGATTTGTGTTTAGGATTTGATATTTTTGTTTCCTTCTTGCACTTAGATTTTGATTCCCCAATCTGTATAATCATTTTCTCTCATTTGATGTTTCTCTCCCCTCTTTGATCCAGGTGTTCCAAGATAACAAAATGGTTTTCATTACTAATCTCAGTATGCAGGTTTGGAGAATCATTTTGCATGGGTTGAGCCGCAGAAGGCTATGTTAGTCTCGATCCCTATTATATTGCATGACACCCACTCCCTGCATAATAACTTAGTTACATTTTGGTTTACCTCTTCATGATCCGATTGACAGGAATGCTTCCTCATATTTCCCATCTCTAGCTCATTGGGCCTCTGCTAGTGTCACAGAGCAATCTATGAAGATGATGATATTCGTTGTGGAATTGAAACTCGAAGGTAACGTGATCATAATCAAGTGACTGAGTCCAAATAGAATCGTGGTACTCCAAATCTATGGATTTCTGAAAAGGTTGAAATATATTTATGTAAACATAGATCCAGGCATATGATTCATGTTGTCTTCTCTTTTTCATATCTAATACTTTCACAAAATCCCCAATTTCATTTCCTATCCCTTTGAGAATAGCAGGTTCCATAATTCTTTGGGCAGGGAGTAAAGGCAAAACCAGAAAAGGGCAGTCAGGAATTTCTCCCTTTCTCGATTGTGGCATTCCTCCAAAAATCTGATAAAGAGCCCCACATTGTTCATAAAATATGGGCCATTCTATAAAACTCTCTTTCAGTGGGCCACATATGCATATACTACTATGAAAATACCTCCGGATCACAGCCTTAAATCCACCTCCCCTTTTGGATTCCATTTTGTTTGGATCCACTAGACAATATCATGCTCCTTTGACCATATGCCCATAAACTTGAAAATCAGTGCATGATCCTTCATGAATTGTTATAAATTTTCCAATAAATTGTTTGGGATCACAAGTTTCGAGTTTTTGGTTGCCTTCGGAAGGTAGCAACCTTACTTTTTTCTTTCCAGTAAGCTCTGAGCATGAGTGATTCCTCTACAGCTTTACTTCCATATAGATATACGATGAAATCTCTCACACTACTTTGTGATCCAACCATATTGTTATGTTAGGAAGGGTCCCCCCCCTCCCTTGACGGATCACCCATTGGCCCTATCAGACTAATAAAAAATTATAGGTAGGTTGATCTGCTTGGGCTAGGCCTGACGTTAACACTGACAATAACTTCAGAACATTTTATGTAGAAAGAGAAGCCTTAGCAGAGCTAGTAATATATAATTTTAACATTATAATAATCTCCTTAATTATTTAATAAATATTTATGAGTGTTGTTTTTTTTGGTCCTACCCACTCTTATTTCTAATTTTTTAGTTTTTATTATTAATTCCTTCTTCCAATTTATTTGAAAATTCAACCTTTAAATTTATTTGCATTATTGATGAATAAACATTCAAAACTTTTTAATTAATTGATTAGTTTCCCCCTATATGCTAATTATTATAATATTTTTGTTATACATATTTTTATAGTTATAATAACATTATTAATTAATCTATAATTATTTATGACATTTCCTTTCTCTATCTTACCTACCCTTATTTCTAATCTCTATTTTATTACTAATTCCTTCTTCCAATTTGTTTGAATATTAAACCTTTAAATTTATTTAAACTCTCTAATAATCGTTGATGGGCTATTTTTTTATTTTTCTTCAAAAGAAAGATTTGCTAATTTCCATTTTTTGTAAAAACAATTTCGCCAAATTTTATTGAGAAAAAATTACAAATTGAAACCATGAGCTAGTGAGATTTTCCAAAGTTTCTAAACTTTAAAATAAATTTTGATCCCTAAAGTTTTCCTAGGTTCAAAACTTTTTAATTAGTTAATTAATGTTTCCTCCAATAATCTCCTTAATTACTCAACAATTATTTATGACCTTTCCTTTCTCAGTGTTACCCTCCCTTATTTCTAATTTATTACTTTATTATTAATTCTTTCCTCCAATTTATTTGAATATTCAGACATAAAATTTAATTTTCTTACTCCAACAACCAATTAACCAAAATCCTCTTTAAATTAATTGATCTTTCTCTATCTTCACCATAATTTTCAAGATCACGATCCCTAAAGATGAGTGAAGTGTTCACCCAAAACATCGAACATTGTATTTTCTTCACATTGGTTTTTCCAAAAATTTTGTCTCTAAAAACAATATATAAATGTTCCAATATATCATTTATACTAGTTAAAAAATCAAAATCAAAATCAAAATTGTTCCACATAAACATTATGTTGTTGAGATCATATAGAACATATTTTCCATGGGCATGGATTTCGGAGATAACCTATTTTACGTACAAAATAGCAGGACATTGGAAGCTTTCAACAACGGAGAGGATGAAATTTGAAATCACCAAAGGAGGGTCTTCATGAACTCCACCTCCTCTATGTCAAAAAACACATAGAGACCCACAAACCCTACTAGCAGAGACAAAGCCTCCTTCAAGATATCATGTAAATTTTATTTTGATAAACTAAGGATATGGATGAAATACACCCACTCAAAAGATTGCGTGGATTTCATGATATCTTTGATGATGGACTACAACTTGAAATTACTCATTGAAGCCCTTCGAGTGGCATAATCACTTATCATCTTGGTGTCTCCCATAATCTATAATTTTTAACTTTTCTTTTTATTTTTTCCATGTCTAGTAGAAAATACAGAGAAATTAACTCTTCCCAATTGTTAGAGCCTCTACCAAGGGTGTATCTACATAAAATATAATGATAATTATTGAAAAAATAAATAAAAAATCCTAATTCACACATTAAAGGGTGGCCTTAGCTAGCCCCAATGAATCTCATAATCCAAATTAGGCACTATCAAATTCCTTAGGTTTTCTACCTTCGTCTCACATTTAAATTCATTGGAGAGGGAGATAATTTTAAAAGTTGTGATCTCCATGGAAAGCTTAATTATCTAAAAAATGCAAAAGTTGCAAGCCCTTTAAAACCCACTAACTAGGAAATAGGGCAGGCTGCATAATATTTAAAAAATTTATCAAACCACCATGACGTTAAATTTATCTCTTCAGCGCGTTCTCCCGCTCGTCCTCCTGAGAACTCCGGAAGTTTAATCTTTTGTAGTTCTCTAGAAATGTCTTCCTTTGGTGGCTTATATTCATCATCTTTAGACTTTTCTGAATGTTTTTCCTCAAGATGAGGTTGCTCTCCTTTAATGTTGGTTGGTTGCAACCCCTTTAATGTTTTCAGAATGGCTTCTAATGAGCGCATTATAGTGGTTAATTCACGTGCTGGAACAATTGGTGCTGTAACAACTGGGGTGCTGATGTTGACCTTGGTGGCGGCGATGGTGATGATGAGGGCAATGATGATGAGGTTGTTAGTGGTGTTGGTGACGGCGATACAACTCTACCGCACTGTCACCGTTGATATGTCCTTACCATCATGACTCTGATTACATAATAAGATTGATAAGAGTCATAATACGATTATTTAGATTTAATTTGCATAATTTCAAACTCATAAACGAGTATATATATATATATTAGTAAAGTCCGAATCCAATATATTTTGAGTTATTTATTATACTATAGCATTTCATTTAATGTTGGATTTAATACTCAATATTCGAAACATGACAAAGTTATTATCCAAAGTCCGTTGGCGTATTCGGACTAACCCAAAGTCCGATCATTCTACAAATTTTAAATACATTTCAAAGGTTAATAAACGGACACCAAAGGTGTGGCATATTACATATAAAATCCAATTCTTTTCTTTTTTTAACATTTCTAAAGTATTATCACTGTTTTCAATAATAATATATATATATATTTTCAAATATGGGTAAAGGGCATTTAAACAGAAATAATTTTTAAATCGAACACATATATATATATATATATATATATTCATAAAATCATATAAATTATAGCGTAAAGGACAAAGCTAGGTTATTAATTTAATTACTATACGTATTACTATAAGCAACCTCAAGACTTACTTAATTAATATGTGTTTTTTTTTTTTTAATAAGTTATTACCTATAGGAAATTATACCCAAGTAAATTTAATTAATACCATAGGCTTTTAATTATGTTTCAATGGACATGGTTTCCACACTAAATAAAAAAAATGGTTTGATGTTATTAAACTTACGAGTCGAATTCCCTGCCTAACCTTCTGTTAAACCATTGGTGGCGGTTATATGGCAATATATTAATGTGCTCTGGTTGTGCGGAAAAATTAAATATGCAGTGGTTAAGATGATATTACGATATACATCGTATTAACCTTACAATAAGGTTCCGAACCATATACTATATGCAACCATACATATTTTTATAAATTAAATATTATATATTTTTTTTGGTTTATGCTATCGTGGTCTGTTACCTCCTATCGTGGCTTCTCCTTCGGGGCGTTACATTGATGGTTTGAGCCATTGACAACAATAACTGGTAACCGACATATTCGGGCAGATGGCAGTCTTTCCTTGACGAGCTTACGAATTTTTTTTTGTTTATACTCGTGAATTTACACTAAAATTACTCTATTAATAATTTTTTTATATTCATGAATTTACACTAAACTTACTCTATTAATAATAAGACGCTTCATTTTATTTTATTTTTAATTTTTCAATCATCGCGGCCATGGTTCTCTGTAGTTAAATACCGAGGGTCCACTAAAGTCAAGGAAGAAGAGATTGCTGGTTCAATTGCGCAGATAGTCGGCGTAAGGTTGTGTGCGGGCAGGTCTGCAGTTCAATTCTCTGCCAAAATGGAAGGCTCAAGTCGCGTGTTCAATCCATAATGTCCTTTGAACCTTCTTTTGCTTACAACATTTTATTCAAAAACTGATTATAAAATTTCTCTGGACTTCCTTCTCTTACCATATGAATGTCCAGAGCAACCCTTGCATCACATCCCATTCCAAGGTAATTGTTCATGAATTTTACTGAGATATCAAGGTTCCGCATTTCATTTGGCTGTCGTCCAGTTATAGTCACTCTTCAGCGGTAAAGCATCGTAACCAAATGTAACGTCGAGTAGAAAGTTTTAATCGGAATAACGGTTATGACACCGCTGGCCTTCGATTCTCAAATTCTCCGAAGGTAGAACGCAAGGAACTACGAGCATCCGGTTCGATTGGAGCTGGGAATGATAAAGAAGCTGAAAAGAAGGTTTTTAGATGAGCATCTAGTTGGACTTTGCAATATGTACGCATATAACCACTTACTAATTTATACGCCCACTTTTAGATTTTTTTTTTTTTGTTTTTTATACAACACTCAGGTACCAAAAGCACCTCATGTGAGAAATAGGAAATCATTCGGAGAGCAAGCGTTGCCTAGTCGAGCTTCTCGAAAAGAAGAAAAAAAAAATTTGTAGACATCGACCAACAAATAAATAGTGATTTAGTATTTGAAAAGGGCGGAGGTTGAATCCGCTGGGGCTTATGACCAAATTTACCTTACTTTGAGGGAATATGGATGTACAGATCCGAGGAAATCAGTATGAAAATTCTAGGAGTCATAGAATCGAAACTACCAGATTAAAATAAGTATGGGAATGGCACACATAAACTAAGGTAAGCATAATGCTATACTTATGCCCTGTAACATTTCTGCTAGCTACCTAGATTATTATAGAGAAAATATTGAACATTCCAATAGTTTTCATAACAATTTAATTCAATTTTATAGCTGGTGCAGTATTATAGCTAGTAGGCACTAAGGTCTGAAGGGTTTAAAACCAGGCTCGGATACCAAATGTAAGGTCCTAAGTTTCTAAATTAAACTAAGAACCTTACTGCTACTCCTGATTTTTCCTTCCTTATAAGAACCTAACTGCTATAATTATCTATTAGTCTAAATTTACATTAAGCATTACAATTATTAACACTGTAATTTTGATTTTAACATTCAGAATAGGAATTTAAGCAGTAATTCAGAATAAGATTACAGAATTTAACAATCAGAATAGAAATTTACAGAATTTAACATTCAGAATAGAAATTCAGCAGCAGATAACTAATATTTTACCTTCATAACAAAATTCATGAAGTATAATTTTTTTGATATTAACCTGATTTTTCGTTGCTGTAAACTCCTCTTGCTTCACTGCCTTTGTTCCTATTTACGTTCCAAAAGACCAAAACCACCCAACCAACTGAATACTGTTGCAGTACTCAGTTCCAAAATCCTCAAATTTGAGAGATTTTGGCCAACATGCCCAAAATCTTAGAACAATGGAGACTTCCTAATTCCTGATCTTCGTCTTTCCATTTCTCAACTCAAATCCTCCATTCTTTCACCATCTTTCTGCCCCACACCCCCCCCTTTTCTTCTCCTCTTCATATGGTTAAATATTCCATCTGCGGTTGCCACCTCCTCACCGCCTTCTTATTCATTTATTAGGGACATATGTGTAATTTCCATTTTAAATGAGGGATACGTATGAGTCTTGAAGTTGATAATTCATTATTTATTTTTTTATTATTAATTTACTTTAATTTATCTTAATTATATAAACATATATATATATTAAAAATTAATTTTCTTTAATCATATTTAAATTAAAAGATAACTTCACATATATTTACATTAATAACTTATTAAATAAGACCATTTTTCTTTACTAATGTTTAAGGTACCAGGTCCATTTATCCTTTATTTAGGCATCCTTCATAAATAATTATACTAGTGTAAGATATACTACGCATGGCTATGTAGCTATCATATGCATATACCGTATGCTTACTAATATCTTTTATTTATGATTAGAAATGGGTCACTACAAAGAGAGAAGAGGAGTGGAGAGAGATAGGGAGAGAAGGGAAGAGAGAGAAAGACATATACACATAGATGGATGTGAGAGAGAGAAGAAGAGAGGGAGGGAGATATTGATAGAGTTAGAGGGAATATATATATATATATATATATATATATATATGAGAGAGAGAGAGAGAGAGAATATAAAAACATATAACGAGAAAGGTGGAGAGAGAAATGGAGTGACAAGGGAGAGATGGAGAGAGGGTGAATAAGAGAAGAGAGTGGGAGGGAAGAGAAAGATAAGGAGAGAGGGTGTGGGAGAAGGGAAGAGAGAGAGCAAGAGAGGAAGACGGAGGGGGAAGAGATACATGGATATGGAGAGATATTGCGTATGTTTGGGGGGTGAGCTAAATAGAGGGAATAAGAAAGATACACATAGATACAAATATAGATATTATATAGTATTATATAACCATAGTAGATCTATCTTAACCCTAGATCTATCAATAGCTGAGAAGGATCAAATATCTCGAGGTGCAAACCTTTCCTCAAGTTATGCACTTAAAAAAAAGGTTTTCACCTCAAGAGATTCGACCCCTCTGGGTGCTTGATAGATTCTTGATAGATTCGATATTAAGATATAGATCTAGAGTGATATTAACCTAGTATTGTTTACTTTAGATGATAAGAAACATGATAAGCATTATTTGTTATTGAACTACAACATATACAAAACACAATTTTCACTTTGGCTTTGCACTTATATGGATGAGTAATGGAAAATGTAGTACCTTCATCTTTAAAAAAAATGTCTTCCAAAAATGGATTCATAAACAAAATCTCTATACTAGTTGCTTTCAATTCTCATCTATCTTATGTGTATATCATAGAGATCATAGAGAAATTGGAAGATCCACGAATCTTAGAGGTCAGTAACCTACTCTTATTTTATAAATTATTTTTATTATTTTAAAAATTTAATGATTCTTTTTGTTTCCTACATTAAACAACGTGTAATAATGAATATATTTAATATAAACAAAGCAATTTGAAGAATATATATTCTAAAGTTTTATTTATTATTGAGTTTTGAAATCTTGATGATATTATTATTATTATTATGGTCAACGAAGAAACAAAATTGGTGTATAAGACCCTTTTATTTTATTTTAACAACGATGTTTAATATTAAAAAAAAAAACTATTTTATTAGCCACAATTAAATTTTTATTTATGTTTATCATTTTTGTTATTGATGTTTATCATTTTTTTAAAAATATTAGAATACAAAGAATATCATTATCTTTAACCTATCCAGTTAGAATTATTCACCTATACCAAAACAGGTATCTAAATATATGACCATCATATCTGGTTGTTACTTTATCAACATCATAGCATTCCATCTAATATTAATGAATTCAATCTTGTTGGCCCTTCCAAAGCATGGTTAACTCCATGCAAGTTGGAGCAAATAAAATTTGGACCCGAAAACATTTATCATTTAAAAAGTATTCATAATTCAGGTACATGAGATATAAAAGGGTCAAATCAATAATGGAAATTGTAGGGACTTGGCGCAGCATGTCACATTCCTATTGCTGACCCACACGCGGAAGGCTGCAAGGAATCGCGGCATCGTCATCGGGAACCAACGGATTAATATAACCTTGAAGCTATAACGACATCTTGGACGGCAGCCAATGCACAAGTAACCAGTTGAACTTGGCGCGAAGCTTGGCTTATCTGCGCACGTGTGCAGAATCAGTTAAGCATATAAAAGTCTGGTTTGATCTACCATTTTTGTCTTTTATGTACAGTGGTCGACATTGTCGACCTGGTTTAATTGAACGATAATATTAAGATTACGGTTCTTGTTTCGGATAACAATGAAAATCATTGAGTCTGCACTAGCATGGACGGTAGTCGACAGGTTGGCATGTCTAATACATGACATGGTCATTGATGTAATAACACATCATGTTTTGGGGCAATTTAAACTCTTTGCAGAAGAATGTGCTCTTTCTTCTTATAAAATCCTGGAGGCCTTTCTTTCCCACTTCACCGAAGTATCCAGGATTAAGAAAGAGCACATTCTTTTGGTCCTGAGAAAATGCGGAGCTATTTTTTTATCTTTGCTGGGAAAAAGTGGATAGCAGATGCTTTTCTTTTAAACAATCTTTGGAGCTCAATCATGAGGTTAAAATGTGTCAAGGATTAATTAGTGGATGTATGGTTAAAAATGTGTCAAAATAGACAAGTGGCGAGTTAATAATTTGGAGAAATGTGGTCTGAGAGATACGAGTTATGGAAAAATGGATGAATTATTTGGAGAAATGGTGTGACAATAGGCACAAAATGTTTGATGATCTTGTAGAATTTCTAAATTTCGGTGATGTTGATTATATTGTGGATGTGGCTAGAGGTGATCCCATGGATGTGGATAACCAAGTTTGGGTTTCTCTTCAAGTTTTACAAATCTCACCAATTTTAACATGCGAATGGATCTTTTTTTTAATGCCTTTAGGAAAAGCAAGTATTTTTTTAAAATATGGATGAACAGGATAGGTTTTTTTTATCTAAAAATAAGCAATGCGAGGTTATTTCTATGAATGAGGAATACAATGCCTAATTCAAAAAAATATGACTTTTGAATCAAAATGGTGGTTTATTTTAGTTTGGAAGGGTTAAGGACCCCTGAAATGTCTTTCTTAATGGCTTCTCATTAAAAGGAAATTCCTCACATGGGATGTTTTAACAAAACAAGGAAGGAAATGTCTTGGATTTTATGTTTTATGTTGTAAGAATATTGAGTTTATTAATCATTTATTTGTTTTGTTTTCCTTTTGTGAAGTATGTTTGCAAAGAGGTTTTGTCCGTCCTAAAAATAAAAAGTTGGTGGTTTGTGAACTTTGTAAAAATGTCTTAGAGTTTAGAGATTTAGTTTGTCATCTTTTAAAGTTCTCCCAGTGTCTGTGATGTGGATCATTCAGTTATGGAGAAATAGAGTATATTGTATGTTGAGCAATAATTGCACATAATTCTAGAGTTATTTTTTCAGAACATGTCAAGCCCTTGAAATCTAAGAATAATTTTATTTTAAGGAAGATGGTGCTATCGAGAAGAAATGTATGAGGTTTCTTTGATGGTGTTAGTCAAAGGGAGAATTGTGTGGCTGGTATTGTCATTCTATTCCCTCATAATGTTGTTTGAAAATGTAAGTTGGGCATTGGAAATGGTATGAACTTTGTTGTTGAGATTACTGTTTTGTGGTGTGCTTTGTAGTTAGATCTATGGAAGTTGGTGAAGGTTTTTAAATTGATTGGGGATTTAAAAATAATAGTGAATTAGTTTAATGGAAAGGTGAGTCTTAAAATCCTTCACTTTGAATCATGGAAAAGGAAGATCAGGCAATTACAACAATTTGATGATCTTCAAATCCTTCACTATTATTTAAGGAGCATAAAGTTTTAGCAAATCTTCTTTCAAAGAAAGTTTTACTTTTGGATGTTAGCATTTGTACTTGTTCATAATTCAAAAAATTCAGTAATATTGTTTTATGTTCAATCTTTTATTTTAATTCCTTTAATCCTTCTTTTCTAGAAACAAGTTAATTTTCTTCTTTATTTCTCACTAGAACATATTTTAAATGCTAAAATAAAATATTTTCTATACAACCAAGAGATTACATATTTCTATTATTTAAAATTATACTTTTTTATTTATATTCCAAAAATATGGAAATTATGTTTTTCTTTTCGAAAATGAAAATAAAAATAAAAATTCACATGTTACTATGTACAACTACAACAGAGCTAATCCGACTATGGCCTTTCCATCATATTTTTCTGCAAAACTATTGTCGCACACTAGTAGTCGTTATGTCCCCTCAATGCAAAAGCAAAAGCGAAGTCACATGGCCACCTCTGCCCAATAATGGGCAAGTGAAAGAGGCCATTGGCCAATGTGGTCTGTGTAAAAAATAAAATCTACACTATGGTGCGCTCGGGTAGGAAATTGTTGGTGGGCTATAGATTCACACAAGATATTTCATATGGGTCGTCTTTGAAGATCAGATAGATGATACACATTTTCTTCTCTTGTTCTTGTGCTTCTTTTTATCCACTTGTCATATTATTGTTCCATTTCCAGTGTTGATATATCATTTGGCTTTGGCTTTATCAATGGCATGTATTAAAATCTATTAAAATTTGAATTAAAGTATCTTTATGAATGTTTGTAGTGTAGAAAAGTGTAGAGAGGATACAAGTAATATAAATGCAAGTCCCATCACCAATTTTAATCTCTAAAAATATTTTTAGTGTTGAAATCAATTTACAAGTAATCCCACCCATGTTGTACTTTTAGCTTTGAACCGTCATTGACCAACTTGCAACATTTTCTTTGGAAGACGCACGAAAGTCTCTTATTCAAAAAGGAAAACCATATTTTTTGACCCAATTGGTTAGCTAGCCATACATGATCGGAAATCGCAAGCACGCTCACGGTGAAATTCTTCTCAATAAAATGCATAAGAATCTTTTCATTTAATTTCTATGTGAGATTATGTGATATTCCAAAAGCACACAACTTAGAATCCATCATATGTGTTGCTGGAGCTGAAGTATACCTTTAGGTTAAATTTGGGTGAATTTGGAAAATTTAATGTAAAATATAAATTAAAGTGTAAAGGAAATGAAATGAAGTTGAAATGTACGTTCTTGCTGGAGGGAAAAGCTAGGTATTTGGTATTTTTGTGGAACTGTTAAAATATTTCCTATGCATTTAGGGTTAGGGGATTTTAAAAAAGGATTGAATGTACATGACAACTTCTTGGTTAGTTTCGCATTGGTAATTGAAGAGGGGTTTTTGTGTGTTGCATAAGGAGGGTTGGAGGCAGCGTAGCTTCCCTGCTGTCATGGTAGGGAGACCTACTTAATATGTAAATTTTCGCTCCAGTTAATTAAAATATGGATTCTCCATCTCGGTGTCATATGTGTTTATTTCAGCAATTTTGTTTTGTTTAAGTTGCGGTAGGTTTTCTGTGGGGAAGTTTGTTGTTATTTAGTAGATAGTATATGTTGTTGGTGTTGTATTTTTTCAACTGTTTTGTCAATGTAATGTGTGTTGGAATGGCGGAAGAGTAAAGGAACAAATTACACAAAGATTTCACACGATCACACAAACAAGCTACTGCTCTATATTAATCTTCAACCTCTATTAATCGCAATCTTGTTGAATACAATGAACCCACTGAACGGTATTCAATCCTAACTCACTTGACATGCACACACTTACCAAACTCATCTATCACATAACTAAACTTTCTCAATGCTCACTTAACTAACTCTCTAACTCACTCACCAAATTTATCTATCACACAACTCAACGCTTACTTAATTGATTGTCAAACTATGCATGCAGGATTTAATTCCATATTTTAACACTCCTCCTTATTTATGACTGCTAAACTAAAACATAACTCATGGAAACTCAAACATGCATGCTGGTCTATGTCTCAGCTAGGCTTACAACACCCAAGTTTCTTTTGTGAAAATAAAATACATCTATTGCTAATGTCTTTGTAAATATATCAGCCAACTGATCACTAGATTTACAAGGCTTCAAGTGAACTTCTCCATTGTTCACAAGTTCTCTAATAAAATTATATCTAGTATCAATATGCTTGCTCTTTTGATTTAACACGCTATTCTTGGATAGTGCAATCACTGAAGTGTTGTCACAATATATAGTTTTTGATCCTTGTTGTTTCTGCTTGAGTCCATTCAATATTCTTCTTAACCATACTGCTTGACATGTTGCTTCTACATATTCTTCTTATACTGATGATAGTGTCACAATGGGTTGTTTCTTAGATGCCCGTGCTATCACACTTGAACCAAGATGGAACACATAACCGGATGTGCTCTTCTAATCATCCAAACTGTTTGCAAAATCACTATCTGTGTATCCAAACAAATCTTTCTTTTCTGTACTTGAATACACTATGCCATAATCTCTAGTTCCTGCTATGTATCTCAAAATTCTTTTTCCAACACTCCAATGTGTGTCTTTTGGAGTCTTCATAAATCTGGAAATCAAACTCACTCCTTGCATAATATCTGGTCTTGTAGTTGTGAGATACATGAGACTTCCAACCAATATTTTGAATAGAGTTGGATTGACATCTGATCCTTCAACATCATTACTTAACTTTGTACCTGTTGCAACTGGTGTAGGTACAAGTTTGCAATTATCCATCCTAAATCTTTTCAATAGATCTTTGGCATATTTATTTTGGCAAATAAAAACTCCTTTTTCAAATTTCTCAACTTCTATGCCAAGAAAATATTTCATGAGACCAAGATATGTCATCTCAAATTATTTCATCATGGTTTCTTTAAATTCATTTAACTCAAGATCACTTGTAAAAATCATATCATCAACATATAAGAAAAAAATAAAAATCTGTCCATGCTCATTTACCTTTGTGTACAAGGTAGGCTCAATGCTGCTTTTGCAAAATCCAGTCTTAATCATGTAACTGTCAATTCTGCTATACCATGCCCTAGGTGCTTGCTTGAGTCCATAGAGAGCTTTCTTCAACATGTAAACTTTATCTTCTTTACCTTCAACTTCATAACCTGGAGGGTGTTGCACATAAATTTCTTCTTCTAAAATTCCATTCAAGAAGGCTGATTTGACATCCATCTGATATACCTTCCACTTTTCTTTAGCTGTTGTGGCTAGAACTTCTCTTACAGAATCCAATCTGGCTACTAGAGAAAACGTTTCTCCAAAGTCTATTCCCGGTTGCTGTGAGAATCCTTTTACTACAATTCTTTCTTTAAATATGTCAATTTCACCTTTCTCATTCAACTTTTTCTTGTACACCCACTTCACACCAATGAGGTTTTTATCCTTTGGAAAATTAAGCAAATCCCATGTATCGTTCTTTTCAATAGAATCAATCTCTCCATCCATGGCTTACACCTAATTTTCATCTCTTATTGCTTCTTCAAATGGAGAAGGTTGGAATGCCAACAATGCAAAATTTGAACTAACATCCAAATCATCATAAATATATTTTACACTGCTCATATTTTTCTTACCATTTCTTGATTCATTACCTAATTGGCTGCTTGGAAAATTCTGGTCTATTGATCTGCTTGAAGATCCATGCTACTCTGAAAATCTTGGAGTCCTTACTGGTGTGACTTTTTTTGGGGTCTTATCTATTGATCCTTACTGCTCCTTTTCTGCTACATCATCCTCTTCCATCAATGGTGCTTTTGCATCGATTGGTTTGTCTATAGTCCCATTCCATGACTCTTGTTCTTTGAACAAAACATCTCTACTAATTATTGTCTTCTTGGTGACAGGGTTATACAATTTGTAAGCTTTTGACTACTCACTATAACCAATAAATATGCATTTTTCACTTTGATCATCTAATTTTCCTCTTATCTTCTTAGGCACATGTGCATAGGCTACACATCTAAAAACTATGAAATGAGATACAATGCATGACATACCTGATCATGCTTCTTCTAGTACTCTATTATTCACACTTTTTGTAGGAGATATGTTTATCACATGAACAACACATGGAACTGCTTCTGCCCAATACTCATTAGACAAGTTTCTTGCTTTCAACATGCTCCTTGTCATGTTCATGATTGTTCTCTTTTTTATCTCTTCTACGCCATTCTGCTGCAGTGTGTATTTGGTTGTAAACTGTCTTTTGATTCCATGTTATTTGCAGTACTCATGAAATGCTTTTGAATCATATTATCTACCATGATCTGATCTCAATACCTTGATCTGCCAATCACTTTGGTTCTCTGCTAAGGCTTTGAACTCTTTGAACTTTGCAAAAGTTTCAGACTTCTGCTTCAAGAAGTAAGCCCAAGTCTTTCTATTATAGTCATCAATAAAAGTGAGGAAGTAACAACTTCCACCAATCGACTGTGTCCTCATAGGTCCACACAAGTCTGTATGCACCACCTCAGGTGGTTTCTTTGCTCTGTATGAAACTCCCTTCGGAAAACTTTCATGGTGTTGCTTTCCCAAGATGCAACACTCACAAGTGCTAGCAGGTTATTTGATGGGAGGTAATTCTCTAACCATCTATTTCTGTTGCAACAATCTTAAACTGGAAAAATGCAAGTGTCCAAACCGAAAGTGCCATAACCAATAATCATTAGAACATGCAACTATAAAAGAACTAACCTAATTGTTGTAGCTCATAATTAGAGGAAAGAGTTTGTTCCTCATCATCTGCACCTTTTCTATCAGCTGCTTGCTTGGGGTTTTTCATAAATAACCCACTCTTGCCCATAAAAGATAACTCTGTATCGTTTCTGTGTCAATTGACCAACATTTATCAAATTGTGTTTGAGACCCCAAACATAATATACCTCCGAGATTGTCTTTGACTCCCCCTGCTTGGTTAGAATGTTTACCACTCCTTTGACATCGAAATTCATAGTCTTATCAGTCCCAAACTTTACCTCTATCTTCACTGATTGATCCAAATTTGCAACCAAATTCTTGTTGCATGTCACGTGGTTACTGCAACCATTATCTAATAGCCACACCTTATTAGACGATTCATGCATGGTTTTGCATGCTAGATGATGGGCACTGGATTTTTATACTTTCTTCTCTCATTTTTACCCTACCTTTCTATCTCTTTGTGCCATTATTCATCTTAAAAGCATGAGGTAAAACCCTTTCTCCTATATTTTATGGGATATTTGATTAATGATGTACTTGTCATGGAGGTTTTACCTTTTTACGTATTAAATTCTATATTTCTCCATATTTGTCTACAACATGTGCGTCAAGGCTGCAAGACAGGGCACAACCCATCATTTTCCAGCACCTCCCTTATTTGCTACTATAGCGTAACATCCATGAATGTATCAGCGTTATCTTGGGATTTCTTATGGTTTCTTGCTGGGAAATCCGGTTGCCGTTGTAAGAATATGTATTTTCGTAACAATGGAGTTGTTGGGAGAAATTGGGGATCTCAAGACTATGGTATAAAGAAGCCTATGGACTGTGAATCGAGAGACCCCCTTTACATATATATAGATATTGTAATTAATCTTTCTATTATTAATTGAATACACAATGGCTCATTGTTTCTTCTGTAATCCTTGAGTTCTCGTAACCCTGATCCAAGAGTTGGGCCCACTCTTGTGATTCGGTGTTGCGTCCTTCTTTATTTTCTTTCAGAACTGTGTTTTGTGTGATTCGTTAATTGCTGTTACAATTACATTTATTGTTGTGGATGATTTTTATTTCTGCAGTTAATTTATTGTTGTTACAATGTTATTTGTGTTATAGATTAAACCTATGATTTACAGCAGACCATGTGCTTGTATCTGCATATACTTTGCCATTAGTCTTGAAATAAATAACGCCCTCGAGTTGATAATTTATGTGGAAAAAGGATTGAATCTTGATCATATCTGGACACCAAAATTTTGGTGCTATTGCTGGGGAAGGCTAACAGGTGCAAGAACAGGATATGCAGTAGATCTCAGAGTCGATCTCTCGTCTTGAGGTGGGAATCTATTGCCCGGCTTCAAGTCCTGAGTGTAAGTGCTTTGTATTTTATTTTTGCTTTCCTTCTTTCCTGTTTCTTGTATCATTTTTTTTTCTGTAAAAAAATTTAAACCCTCATCTTGGGGAAGGTTTTTTATAAAACCCTGCCCTAAGTCCTAGGCGTAGTTCAGTTTTTCTTTCCTGTTGTTTCTATTTTTCCTATTTTTCTTTTTAGGGGCCAATTTCTCGTCCTGGGGAGTGTATGTTATTACTTTTCTCCAGGTCCTGAACTCTAATTTCTTTTCTTTTGTTATTTTTTTTTATTTCCTGTGAATCTCTTCTCTCGTCCCGGGGAGGAAGTTATCTGTCCTACTTTGGGTCCTAAGCTATTGATTGATTTTCTTTAATGAACCCTTTCCACAACTTGTATGAAAAAAGATCCGCACAAGAGGGGTAGAGGAAGACCCCCAAAGAAAGGGAAGGATTTGGGGAGGAAGACGTATATTCAGGAAATTATTGAAAAATGTAGATCTGAGGCATCATCTCGTGCTGTTGCTAGGGTTAGGGTTCAGACGAAGTCCGAAGGCCAGTCTGTGGAGCAACCAGTGCCATCCACGGTACAAGAAGATGTTCCATCTACAACAGAAGATTTAATAATTAGGGTACCAGTGGAAGAGAAATCCTTATCAACAACATAAGGGGAAGAAGTGGAAAGTAAGGGATCAAAAGAATTAAGCAACTCTAACTGGGAAGAAGAACCCCAAAAAGGGTTTTCATCCCCAAGAGACTAAGGAAATCTTTAGCGAAAATTCTTGTTGCTGAGTTAGGAAACTACGTACGAAGTAGAAATTTTTGAAAGGCGCGGAGTCACCGAGGAACCGGGAATGCGGTGCGACCACCTTCGTTGAATCACTCAAATACAGGTTACCAAAACCAACCGAAATTCCAAGTGAGTATTGGAAGATCTTTATGCTTTGTAAGTTCATCCATTTATTTTCCCATAGGAAATGTTACGGGAGATGCACCAATAGGGCCCATACCTTTGACGGCTGTACCCTGTTTCCTTGGGCTCTCTTGGATGACCACGACACGTTCCTTTTTGAATTTCATATTGTTTGTCGAGGATACCACTATATGACTAATGCTCGGAAATTGAAAATATTCCCTTGCTACCCTAAAGGGGACAGCCACGAGATGGTTTATGGGTTTAGGGAAGCATGATTACTTCATGGGATGAAATGAAGAAATATTTCTGGAAAAATATCAAGATTATTGCAAGTCTCGTGACATCGGGAGGAAATATTTAAATTTTCATAAAAGGAAGATGAAAATATGGACGAATGTGTAGAATTATTTAAATACATCTCTTGCGAGGAGTCCGGACACGATGACTTGGATAAAGACATTTTAAAGATCATCTTCAGGCACTCGGAGAGGAATCTCTGCAACTCTGAATATAGTGGGAAAAAGAGATATTTCAAAAGAAAACTATGAAACTATATGTGATTATTGTATCAAATGTTAAAGGGGTTGCGAAGTGGACAAGGTATTCGGTCATTAAAGACCTCGGGTGGAGGGTCACAAAAGCGAGAGATTGGGAATCTACTAGATAACTTGAGGGGCCAGATATCACAGAGTATGCTATCAGCCCAAATGGACGCTCTATAGGAAAAACGAAGCGAGATGGAGCTAGAGAAAACCATGGCCATATTCTTCCCTTAGTGTATAAAAAACACTTTTTTGAAGGAATTCCCATTGAACACGGTGGAAACTGTGCAATGCGCGAAACGAGACTCACGCAACTAGTGCATGTCCTTCCTTACTAGAATTTGAAAGTGGTTTTCCAAGGAGCAAGCGAGGAAAACCCGAGTGGACCATATATTTCATGGGGCAGAAAAAAATAATGGCAACCTTGACCACGGCGGTGAATCCCGGGTATGTTTCGGGACCCATCCCCGGTATTTTCACTTGATCCCCCTATGGGTCCCAATGCCTTATTTCATCTATGGCCTTAATACCGGTATCCCCCCTTGGAAGCCTTGGGTTCCTCAGCGCCGAGTTCGAATCCTTCTTGGAATCAGACTTGGCTTGGATCTCCTCCAACTGGACGAGTTTCCTCAACCTATGCCTCAACCCAGCAACTTGATTTCCTTCCAATGCTGCCCCTAGGAAACACGGCCATTAGACCTCAACTTCCTCTCCGGCCCAACCCAAATCCAAATAACAAAGGGGTTAAAAAAATAGATATGTTGAACCTTCCATCCTACAACATTTCTCGTGAGGGCTCTATAGATAAATCTACGATCTGTTTGGGTAGTAGATGCACCTACTTCACCCATTATCACGGGAACAACTTGACGGTGAAAATACGAGAACCAAAACAAAGCAGTGAGGAGAATGTAGATCAAAACATAATAAACCCGAGACACCTCCCCAAGTTGTTCCTAATCGAGTCATTTAACATTTTCCCCCATATCTGAAAGATTGACCTTGAGCAAACCAAACCCTCGAAATTTGATTTTCTAGGGGAACTACAAAATATTTTTGTTAAAATACCTCTTTTACAAGCTATGAGGGATGTACCTATTTATGCAAAGACTTTGAAAGAGTATTGCTCAAAGAAACTAGGTAGAAAACCTAAGGATCCATTAACGTGCATGTAATGGGTAGACTATCCAATATCATGTTAGGAAAAATCATGCTGTAAAATACGAAGTCACGGGAACCCAATTCTAATAGTACGGATAGGTTGAAATCCCAAATGTACCGGTGGATTTGGGGTAGCCATTAACATTATCATGCGAAACAATGAACACACTAGGACTTGGGAAACATTAAATCAACCCCCTACTACCACCTTAACTTTCAGATAGATCCACAATTAAACCATTAGGGAATTTAGAGGATGTGATCATTTCGGTAGATTCATGGCATTACCCTATGGACCTCCTTATATTGCGGACTCGATCTTGATGGGTGGTCACCCATTGATCCTAAGACACGGTTGTAGCCTCTGAGATGCCTATAAGATGTCGGTCTCGACATATGATTATAGCCAATGGGATAGTTACAAAGGACCTTAAGCTTTATTCTCTGCAAAGCCAAGCCCATCGAAAAAACATTAACCGGTCGAAACCTCTACACAACGAGAAGAGCACGAACCCTGAAAATGAAGATGTTAGACCAATTCTCACTATTAGCTAGGCCATTTGATTTAAAACATAGGCGAAGATGATGCCATTAACGCCTTCATTAATGATTCCGGTTGTTCCCGATCGAACTCAATATATTCTAGAATCTTTTTATATTTTGTGAGGCACGAAACACGGAACTAGAAGATGACATAGAATACATTCTGTGACCCCATTCCATGATAGTATTACTCCAATCGAAATTGAACCGGGGAAAACACTTAATATCAATCAGAACATGTCTGAATCATAGACCAAAAACGGCTTTTGAAAGTCCTTCAAGAACATCGGGAAGCTTTTGCATGGGATTATGCGGCATGAAGGGCATCCACAACGGCCTATGCACTCATCATATTTACATTAAGGAAGATTTCCGCCCTGTTTATCGAGGCAGCCTCAACGGAGGATGAATCTTGCTCTCAAAAATATTGTTAAAGAAGAATTACAAAAATTGTTGGATGTAGGATTCATTTATCCCATCTCGGATAGCCAATGGGTATCGCTAGTTATTGTTCCCAAAAAGAATGGTAAATGGCGGATCTTTGTAGATTACGGGGAATGAAATAAGGCAACTCAAAAATACCATTTTCCTTTGCCATTCATTGACCAAGTCTGGACACCTTGGAGGCTGGAAAGAAATTCTTCTCCTTCCTAGATGGATTCAACGAGATATAACCGAGATCCGGATAGCCGGAGAACTGGAACAGATAACTTTCACATGCCCATGGGAACCTTTGCATACATGGTCCTTCCATTTGGCACGTGTAATGTTCACACTGCACACTTGAGAGGAAATCTTGGGAATTGTTTCTTATTTGGTCGATGATAGTGTTGAAATCTATATGGATGATTTTACTCCATATGGGAATTCATTTGAGGAGGGATTGGAAAATTTGGAGAAGGTACTCAAAAGATGTGGAACGAGACCCATGTATCGTTGAGTACGATCGGAAATGCCATATGATGAGGGAAGAAGAGGTAGTATTGGGACATTTTCTCTCGGCCGCTGGAATTCAAGTTGTGCGGCTAAAGTAAGAGGTAATATTACATTTTACGGTACCCGAAACACCCACCTGGTATGTAGCTTTCTTGGTTGTGCTAGTTATTATAGGCGCTTTATAGAAAATTTTGCTAAAATGCTTATCCATTATTTCAATTGCTAACAAAGATGTAAATTTTTGTGTGGACCGAAGATTAGAGACAAATTTCACGAAAATTAAAGGGCTAGTGTGCACGGCCCCAATCCTTAGAGGACCTGATTGGAAATTACCATTTCACATACATGCGGTAAGCCTTCTCGGACAACGGTAGGGGTTGTTTAAGGACAACAAGTAGACAAACTCACCAAGTATACGATTTACTACGTTAGAAAGAATTTAATTCTTGCTGAATTAAACTATCTTACAATGACGAGAGAAAAGAATTCTTAGAAGTTTGTCATTTATGCTATCAATAAGTTACGAAACTACATCACCGGGTATTCTACTATTTTCCATACGATCATGTAGAAATCGGGTATTTGACAAGTCAACCCATTACTCATTTAGTAGTGTTAATTTGATATTACAATAGTAGATAAGCCAAGAAAAGATAATGTAGTAGTTGATTTCCTATCTAGAATGGATAAAAATGATGCACACTAATAGAAGACATTTTCCCCAATGAACATCTTTTTGCAGTCTCTACTAAACCTCGGGATGGTATGTAGATATTGCTAACTATCTTACTGGAAAGTACCTCCTCATTTTTCATATAGAGAACCGTAGAAATATTATTCATCTGGTGCCCTATATTCTTGGATGGCGGGTACCTTTTTCATACGGGAAGCGGATAAGCGGATCCGACACTGCATGTACGAAGATGATATCTATGAAATATTGAAAGTTTCCCATGATGGCCCTTGTGGAGGTAATTTCGTGGACAAAAGAACGGGCCATAAGGTGCTACAAATTGGATATTCACCCCTGGCCTTATTTTTCGTGATGCTTAGAATTATGTCGGAAGTGTGATAGTTACTTAGCATATTAAGTGACAGATAAAGCGAGACGAAATGCCTTTGCGAGCTGGCTAGTTATCGAACCTTTCGAGAAATGGGCTATTGACTTCGTTGGACCCTTTAACCCACCTCCCGGCGAGAAGACCAATTTTTGGTATGTACGATTACGTTACTATGTGGGTAGAAGCCAAAGCAATTGCGAAAGAATGGTAGGGTAGTCTCAAATTTTCTATTTGAAGAAATTTTTCTCGGTACGATACTCCAAGAGAGGTTGTTTCAGATGGAGGAGCACAATTCACATCACAAGTAACTAAGCTTATGCAAAAAATATAGGTCCAAGCATAGAGTGACATCTCCATACCATCAGAGCCCAGATAGACCAGAGTGGAAAGCACAAATAAGACATTAGAAAATATTTTGACAACGTGCATACCATCGTCGGGATTGGGCTCGAAACTTCCGGAGGCTTTGTAGACATATAGAACAACATGGCGGATTACAACGGGTTTTCACCATTCGAGTTGGTTTATGGGAAATCTCTGTTGTTTTTTCTAATTGAATTTGAAATCAACATGCTCGGAAACGACTTTGGAAGTTGGATTAGATCTATCAGATGCCAGGCTTACCGATTGGCTCAACTCAATGAACTTGATGGAATACATTTGTGGTTGTCCAGGGAACTTCTGCTATTCAACGGCGAAGGAAGAAATGGCACGATAAGTTTATTAGAAACAAGGTGTTTCAAAGTGAATTGGGCACTACTTTATGACTCTCATTTTAAGGATTTTAAGGGAAAGATTTCCACTCGGTGGTACAGGACCTTGGTGAATGTTGTATTTGATAATGGAGCAGTCGGGCTAGTCACAATTGGTGATACACATACTTCCTTTATATTCAATCGACATCGCTTGAGACGATACCACCACCGGCAGCTCCTAGGATGCTTTTTTTAAACAACTCTGCGAGAAATGCGGTTTTGGGTTATCGGTGTAGAATCTTTCCTCTGCACCCTCCCTATAAAAAAAATAAAAAATAAATAATAATAATAATAATAATAAAGAATTTTGTTCTATTTTCTTGTATTTTTGTAGGAGCTACGACTGGGAGTAAAAATCAAGGAATACTCATGTTCTTGTTACTTGGTTCTTTGCTACTCAGGTGTTGTTACAGGATGCTGTTACTCGGTTGCTACTACTCATGTTTCTATTACTTGGTTGCTACCTTTGGATGTTGTTACTCAGTTGCTACTACTCATGTTGTTGTTACTCCGATCTTTGCTACATTGGATCTTGTTACTCGGTTGCTACTACTCCGATCTTGCTACACCAGGATCTTTGTTACTCGGTTCTTGCTACTCATATTTGTTACTTGGTTTGTTATTCGTCTTGCTACACCGGAGACTATTACTCGGATCTTGCTACTCATGATTGATGTTACTTGAAACATTTGCTACTCCAATGTTGTTACAACGATGTTGTTACACCAATGTTGTTACGGTTCTGTTACACCGATGTTGTTACTCAGATGTTGTTGCTACGATGATGTTACACGGATGTTGTTACACCAATCTTTGTTACCGATATTGTTACTCCGATCTTTGTTACACCGATGCTATTACACCGATCTTGTTACTCAGATGTTGTTACACCGAGATCTTTTGCTACACCGATGTTGTTACACCATCAATCATCCGGGTAGGTCGTTAGGTATGCCTCCACGTGACTCATACTTGATTTAATTAAATATCCCATGTGAAGATTTTAATGTAGGTGGACGTCAAAAATTTAAGTCGGGTGGGGTGTCGTCATGCCAGGACAATGTAATAATTACCCCATAAGTTAATAATGACATCACTTTCATGGTACACCTTCTAGATCACATAAATATGTGGTACCATAATTTAATCCTGTTAGGTTCGCAAAATGTCTCATCTATCTTTTATGCGAGTAGTTATTATTCCTATTCTACCAAACTTACCATATTTCTTTATGATTTTCTCGATTTTTGAGAATTACCAATCGTATTTACCATTACCACCTGTCCATTTTCACTATGATGTTCCTCCAAATCTAGTACTCACCACCTTTCCCAGCGATCTGCTACTACAGGAAGTGTTGCTACAAGTCTCCATAGTATGGGTGGGTTGGTTGTGTGACATGAGCCTGAAAACACAGTTTCAGTTCGCAGCAATCCAGAGGTTTGGCAAATTTTGGTCGACGCAGGTTGGGACGTCTACTTTGAAAGATTGCAGGGATTCAATGGAGGTATCATAATGGAATTCACACTCAATTTAGAGGAGGATCACTCATGGGTTAGAGGTCTGGAAATTCTTGCTACGGAGGAAGTAATTGCAGAGGTTAGCAAGGTGGGACAGCAGGGGAAACAATGGTTTGCCCGAAAGGTTTCTCTCCCGGAGTTTCCTGAATTGTTTTTGCAGAATGGAGAAAGTGTAGTTCAATTGGGCAGGGGATACAAGCACAGAACTGTACCGTATCCTTTGAACGAAGTTGTAGGTTTCATAATTAAATACATTACCTACAAGGGTCATGCCTTAGCTCTGTTCAACTATCACTTTAAAATTCTAATGCACCTCTGATTTCCACAGAATCAGGAGCATGCTCTAAACATGTCATTCTTTCTATTAAAACAACTGCAGCATATGGCACAGGCTGCTCAACGCTCCCACCAGATGATGGAAGTACTTTATAACCATGGACTAGTGAAATTATTAGTCGTGCATGCAATAAGCAGGTTGCAGGTTTCTTGGGTGGAACTCTGTGAATCCTCAGAAGAAGAGGTAGCAGCTATGGTTGCTGCCAGGGAAGAAGATCCAACCTCTCTGGCTAGTCAGGTGGAAGAAGAACCTTCAGAGGAAACAAATCAAGAGGAACCCCAGGAAATGGAAATAGAGATTGATTAGGAAGAACCCGAGGAAGAGGAGATGATGATTGATCAGGAGGAACCTGAAGAAATGAGTATGGAGGAAGAAATCGGCAACGAAGATGATGTTATCACACAAGAAGCATACTCACTGGAAAAAGCCACGAAGAAGGAAATAATAATGGAAGAGCTGATTATCGGCACAGACGAAGCTGCAACACAAGAACCAGCTTCGCTTGAGGAACCCATAGAGGAAGGAATTATGGATGTTATGAAAGAAATTGATATCATGATACAGTCAGCAACATTTTCCAATGAAGAACAAAGGGATGGAATTGTGGACAGAGAAATGGAAAGTGATGATGTTTCACAAGAAACAACATCACCTGATTCGATAAAAATGGATGTTGATACAGTTGGGGGTGCTACACAAGAACCACCCCCAATTAGGCCGGAACAGGAGGAGTCAACCCGCGGAATCGATGTTGGAACTCAAGAGTTGGTATCAACTATGAAAATGAAGGTGATTCCCCGGGAAAAAGAGGCTAAAGAAGGAATGAGTCGAGTGGTCGATACTGTTCCACAAGAACTAGTATCGACCCATGAAGAAGAAGTGAATAGAAAAGAGCAGGAGGAAGGAAGGGAACTGAGCCATGGAATCAATGTTGCTCCACAAGAACCAACATCGACTCCGGTTGAGGTAGTAATGCATGAAGTCCTGGTCCAACCCGGGAATGATGATGAGGGATCTGTTCCCTATTCTCCGTTCCAGTCCATGATGCCCAGAGGGTCAAGGGGATTTCACTCGCCTAAATGGTTGGTGGAAGAAGTTGTTGTTCCCCCGGTATTAAAATTTTTTGACACGGCCAAGGTTGTCCTAGACACTACTAAACCATAACAATTGGAGGTTCACCAGAAAAAAATAGTTCCTATAGAAATATAAGAACACAGAGGGGTTGATGAATTTTCTGGCCAAACAGCAGAAGTTTCCGGGAGAAATATAGAAGAAGAAGGACCTGTGGTTTGGTGGCTCGGCCAAGAGGGTTTGAAAAAAGGATCGGGAGAAGATGTCGGTAGAAATTTTCCGCCTTCTGAGCCTGTCGTAGGTCTAGAACCTGAATTCACTGTTAAACAAGAATGGGTTGAACAGTGGGAGAAATAAGGTTACCAATTAAAAAGAGGTACCAGCTGCAATTCAGTGAAACCATCAGACTGAAAAGAGAAGTTCAGAGTTTGAAGAAGAAAGTTTCACGGTTAAAAAGGAAGGTAAAGATCTACAAATGGAGGTCAATAAAGCCAAAGGTTGAAGTCTCCACAGCGGCTACCCAGACCGGCCCAATCGAAGAATTGTTTGAAGGTCGGGAATTCGTATTGGCCGCCGAAATTCAAGAATGGAAGTCTGCAGTGAGCGGCCATAAGAAAGAAATAGCTAGGGTTCGAGAACAGGCTGCTGGAGTCGTTACAGGGCACATCGATCAATTATACAAGGCTCGGCTGAAGTAGGCCAAACAGAAGGCTAGGATAGAAGAGTTGGAAGAACAAGTTCAGTTGCTAAAGACAGATAAGGAGAAGATGTTCTCCCTAGCACAACAGGTAATGGCCTGCAGACCTCCTGCACATAGATATGCCTTATTCCTTCATGATCAGTTTCTTTAATTTTGTTTTGAAAGTATATATAAGGAGATTTGGTACAAAATTGAGGACCCCATTCAATTTCTCCGTATTTTAAAAATTCATGATGTTATAGGACAACATTTAATGTGTGAGCTCTACATGCATGGGTATTATTTAAAGCATGATCAATCATTTAACCCTGTTCCATTCATGGGGGAAATCCATGTAAGGGCTTTCACCTCCTATACCATCAATCAGATTAAATGGAGAAAGGCCTGGGATACATTTGAAGAAAATCAAGCCAGAAAACCATTAATGGTAAGAAGAGAGCATGGTCAGTCCGCAAATATTTACAATAAACATTATACCTTTTTACAGATTAAGGGCCAAAAGGAACACATGACGGCAACTCAGAAGTGGTCTGCTGACCTGTGTTTCGGCCAGATTACGACATTGCGCCAGGACGCCTTGGATAGTTGTCAGAAAAGATGGATGTTGTCTTCTTCAGCCGTCAGCGGAAGAGAACCATTTGGGGCTCCTAACTTTGCATGTGCCTTGGAAATAATGCCACGTTATGTGGCATGTATTCATACCTGTGGGGTTAGATGGATGGGATTGATATTTCGATTTCCCCTTTATGGCTCCCAGCTGAATAGTATACTCTTGCTTATAATGTTGAACCTGACTGGTGGAAAGACGTTGTTTTGACAGAGGGATATAAGCCACCAGGAACAGAGGTGGTTGTAGAATATGACCTTATAGAGCTTCATGCCGATCACAGTCAGTCCTATCCGAACCTGAGGAGATGATGAGATGCATGAGGACATGCAAATAGATCAGTCGGGGGGAGATGGTGGGCACCAGATTTGTATACTTTCTTCTCTCATTTTTACCCTACCTTTCTATCTCTTTGTGCCATTATTGATCTTAAAAGCATGAGGTAAAACCCTTTCTCCTATCTTTTATGGGATATTTGATTAATGATGTACTTGTCATGGAGGTTTTACCTTTTTACGTATTAACTTCTATATTTCTCCAGATTTGTCTACAACAGGTGCGTCACAGCCGCAAGACAGGGCACATCCCATCATTTTCCAGCATCTCCCTTATTTGCTGCTACAACGTAACAGCCATGGATGTATCAGTGTTATCTTGGGTTTTCTTACGGTTTCTTGCTGGGCAATTCGGTTGTCGTTGTAACAATATGTATTTTCGTAAAAATGGAGTTGTTGGGAGAAATTGGGGATCTCAAGACTATGGTATAAAGAAGCCTATGGGCTATGAATCGAGAGACCCCTTTACACATATACAGATCTTGTAATTAATATTTCTATTATTAATCAAATACATAGTAGCTCATTGTTTCTCCTGTAATCCTTGAGTTTCCACAGCTCTAATCCAAGAGTTGGGCCCACTCTTGTGATCAAGTGCTACGTACTTCTTTCTTTTCTTTCAGAACTGTGTTTTGTGTGATTCGTTAATTGCTGTTACAGTTACATTTATTGTTGTGGCTGCTTTTTATTTCTGTAGTATTTATTTTTTTTACAATGCTATTTGTGTTATAGATTAAACTTGTGATTCATAGCAAACCATGTGCTTGTATCTGCATATACTTTGTCATTAGTATTGAAATAACTAACGCCCTCAGGTTGATAATTTATGTGGAAAAAGGATTCAATCTTGATCATATCTGGACACCAACACTAGGAACATGGAGTTAGTATTCTCTATACTAACATTAGCTCTCTGATTTCATTGATCAACTATCTTCTTCCTGCAATCATGAGCATAGTGACCAAATTTATTGAAATAATAAAATTTCACTTTTTTTTGTCAAACCTTTGATTATTGTGAAATATTCTATTTTTGTTGCTTCCACTTTGATGTTCATGCTCTTCTCGGCCATCTCTCTGACCACCATAGCTTCTGCCTCATCCTCTGCCTCTCGATTGACCTCTACCTTGACCTCTTGAAATAGAAACTTGACTTTTGAAAGCAGTTTCTAAATTGGAATGATTATTTCTGTCTATCCTTACCTCATGCGATAGAAGTGATCCCATCAACTCGTCAACTGTCAGTTTTTCCAAATCCTTGGCTTCTTCTATGGCTACTACCACAACATCAATCTCGGTAGACAAAGATCTAAGGACTGTCTCAATCACTATTCGATCTTTAATATCTTCACCATAAAGTTTTAATTGATTTACAATAGAAATGACCCGATTCATGAAAGAATCGATGTCCTTTGTCTCCTTCAACTGCAGACTTTCAAAATCTCTCCTAGTATTATGCAATTTAACAATATTGAATTTTTCCATACCTTGATAGCTTGTCACAAAAGTTTCCCATGCTTCCTTTGTTGAAGACATTATCATAATCTTCTGGAACACTGCTCGGTCCACTCCCTGGTGGATAAGAAGCAACGCTTGTGCATTCTTCCTTTTTTCTTTCTTCCATTGTTCCCTCTCTGCATTACTGAGGGCTCGTTCTTCTACGTCATCCTAAGGTTGTGCAAACCCAAACTTGACATGATCCCAAACATCATGCACTTTTAACATGGTCTCCAATTTAATATCCCACACATCATAATCTCTCCCAGTGAAAAAAGGGAGTTGTGGTTGAAAACTTGAAGTGGCCATCTTGCTTAAAAAAAAATCTTCTCTGATAAAACCCTAAATTTCACTTTTTGTATGCTTTACAAAGCTCTTTTTTAAAAAAAACCCCTTTTTTAATAAAAGTTTATAAAAAATTTAAAAATAACCCTTATTAATTTATATATATATATATAAATAATCTTAAAAAAAAACTCTATATAAAAAAAAAATTCCTTTAAAAAAAATGCTTATTAATAAAATCCTTTAAATTCAAATGGTCCTTTAATAATGACTTATAATATTTCTAGCTTTTAATAAAGCATAAAACTCATGCACCATTGGGTTTTACAATTTCCCAAAGATAAGCACCCACTTGACCTTTAATTTAATAAAGTATGAAACCCTTTTCAAAAGGCTCTCACTTACCATTTCTTTGACTTATTTTTTAAAAACACGTTGTCGGCTTTTGGTAAAGGCTTACCCCGATTGTGCACCTCGCGAGTGAAAAAAACTGTGGAAGAAACCTGATTCTGCCAAAATCGTAAGTTTAACGAAAGTTATGCAATTTTTCAATACAAGAGGTGCGGATGCATTTTTTGCACTAAAAATGTGCGGACCTGCACACTTCGTAATAGTTAAACGATTTTGCAATTTAAAAAAAAAAATTAAAAATTTTCGGCTTTTTTCTCTGGCTCTGCTCGCCCACAGATCTTGTGATACTTCCTCAGCTTTGATACAAATTTGTTGGAATGACAGAAGAATAAAGGCACAAATTACATAAAGATTTCACACAATAACACAAACGAGTTGTTGCTCTATATTAATATTCAATCTCTATCAATCACAATCTTACTAAATATAATGAACCCGCTGCAGGGTATTTAATCCTAACTCAATTGAAATGCACACAGTTACCAAACTCATCTATCATATAATTGAACTTGTTCAACGCTCACTTAACTGACTCTCTAACTCACTCACCAAATTTATCTATCACACAACTCAGCCCTTCTTAACTAATTGTCTAACTATACATGCAGGAGTTAATTACATATTTTAACAATGTGGAGTATGCATAATGAAAATTTAAATTTTCTTTTCTTTTTTGGCACCTCTCATGGCCAAGATAGTGTGCCAACGATTTGCAGTGAGTTACCAGAAACAGAACGGGAGCCTTCGTTTCCCGAAAAAAAATGTAGAGAAAATCGAACAACATGGAAAATGACATTCTATACAGTCATTATCATTTGTCAGTTCACCAAACTCATTTATGTTGGTCTCTTGAAGAGGTTTTTGTTGCTCGACCTCTCAATCAGATTTTTGGTTGTAATTATTTGTTCATGCTTTTATCATTGGTCATAATTGTATATGATAGAAGAAAAAGTTAAGTTAAAAAAAAATTCACATTGAGCGATATATTCCACACCAGGCTTATAAGAGATCCACTGCAACAACAAGAAGCACAAAGGTGTTAGCAACCCAGGAACTGATAAGACGAAGTAAGAAGAAACCATGTATATAAAAAAATAAGCAGACATACAATAACTTATTCTTTTTGTAGGCAGTGATTCAAACTCAGGTGTGATTCCTAGCCATAGGACCGAATAACTAGAAAAAAAGAAGTAAAATTTTCAAGGAACAAACTTAAAGAGAATCCTTATCCAAAAAAACACAGCAGATAGAGACATGGCCAGATGAAACAATAGATGAGTTGCAGACCAGACCATACCAAAGGGTGGCATAGCGTAGCTGAGCGAAATGTCAGGGTGAAAGAATGAATTACCTAAACCTTTCGAACCCTAATTCTCTTCATTGATGGATCAACTTTGGGAGATCTCCATCATTCGATATTCCAGCCACATGATCAAAGTAATGTGGAAGCCTATTGGTGAACTACGTGGAGCTAGCCTTGGCCCATTTCCAGATCAAACACATACTACCACATAAAAATATAAGAAGAGGATTTAAATAACAAACTAATATAAATGGTCATACACCTTATAGCCAGATTTCCCAATTATAAAAGAACTTGAAACAATATTCATGGTGGCGATAAAGTTTCAATTAGAGTATCAAGGTATTGTCATACCCATCGTATAAAATAATTCAAGTTAGGTTAAACGACCAAAGCCTTGTAACACAAAAAATAAATAAATATAATTAGTGTGAGGACTATGTTTTTGTTAAAAATTAAGCATTATGGAAATTATTAACATCGAGTAATGTCGTCGAAACTTTGATTGAGTTAAGAAAATAAAGTGCCCAAGGGCCGGTGAAAATTATAATAAAGTATAGGGCATAGACTAGGCACAATATTAAATAATTTTAGTTTGTTAGTTTTCTAAGATCACCGAGTGGGTAAATTTTTTAATTTGCTTTCAATATAAAAAAGAAATGTGATCATTACAATTTTCCCTAGGTAACAATGAATATAAATGTCGATGATGAATGTCATATATATATATATATATATATATATTCTCGTTTCTTAAATGTGAAACTTCATAACTTCATTTCTTGTTCTATTGTTATTTCTTGTTTCATTTTTTGTTTCTCGTTTCTGGTAACATAGATTTGTACTAGTTGGGAATATCTTGGCTCCACTCTTTAGTCGGGTCATAACAGTAGTGAGAGAATCCCGAGTGAAATAATTTGTGGGCTAAAGGGGGTTATGGACTAGGCTTGGCCAACCTACAACTTCAAAAAGAACACAACATCATTGGTTTCATGACTCAAGATTTTATGGGTTCTTGATGGATAACGAAGAACCTCTAACTGTGGTTGGCTCATCATTAGTTTTGTGATTTATTTTATACTTCTAGAGACTCTACTTGTTCATAAGGCTCTAGTGGTGTTTTCGTGATCTTGGAGGTAGAATGTGTGTGGGCGCCGAATTTATCCAGCACCTGGGAGATATAATGGAATGCGGATAGTAGGATGCTCATCTCCCTTATGTTGCCGTTATTTCTTGGTATTTTTACTGGCATGCTCAGTCTGAAGCATTATTGGGTGGTTGTGAGGATGATAAAAATTATGGTGAATGTAGTTTGCTAATTAGAATGTGGAAAAAATTGAATCGACATTGAGAGTTAACCGCAAGACGGGTTATCCAGTCTATGTGGCATCATTGTTTAGCCATCTCAGTTAAGAGGAAATTAGAGTGACAATGGCATGAACTCAAGGAGTTGAGACACACAGTCAAAACCACTCTAATGTGTCAAGGCAGAGACTGGCATAATGCCAGTGAGTTAACACTCTCTCACAGTGTTTGGATACCACATGGGGGAGGAATGAGGTGTATGTGGGTTGCAAGGGTGCACCAGAAATGGCCATATTGATTCCTCTGCATTCAAATTTGATACTTGACTTGACATGGCGACATTGTGATGTTGGCCTGGCCAGCAATGGAAAGAGAGAGGGTCAAAGTGGTATATGTCCACATCACAAGAAGGGAGGAGTGTGCAGTGCTAAGGCTTATTGGAGAATCAGCGAGATGCACTGGAATAAACCATTTTTCATTGATCAAACTTCTTGAATAACCAGTACATTATATAGGCACACATAGGGAACCTCTAGGACAATCTAGATCCCAATAATTCAGGGCACCAACTCATAACACAAACTACTAAGACACAACTCATGACAGATAGACTCAAATACTAACTACGAGAATCATCAACTCTATCTAGACTCATCATTTTGATATTATTTTGACATCCCCCCTTAATGGAGAAATGGATTTTAAAAAATGCCTAGTTTTTTCTACATATTTCAAAGTTCATCTTTCCAAGTGTAATGTCCCTTCCTAATTATTTTCCTAAAATTAGAAGAACAATTTTGACAATTTTGTTAATTATGGTCTATGGCATTTTTTGTGCAAGAAAATTAGGAAAAGTGGGTCGATTTGCATGTTCGTGGAATGTGGGGGCCACTCACTCACAAATAATACACACTCATGGAAGGGGATTTAAATTTCCTAAGGTGGGGTCGAAATTAGAATGGGGCCCACATGAGACTCATGACCAGCAAGCATAAATAGGAGGAGTGAAGAAACATTTGGGGCCTTTTGACAATTCGAAAATAATTATTTCCTTAACTATTTAGCTGAGCCACATTGTATTGTTTAGTGCCAAAGCTTCCCAAGGAGTGAAGCTCATCCTTTCTTCAGTGGACCTTGAGTGCCACCCTAGGAAGGAACCCTTATCATTTTGAGACAGGAGGAGACACATTTTATAGGTATCCACACAGTTCTGGGTTAGGTATGCGTAGTAGAGGAGGCAACAGCTGTTGTGGAAGAGCAAAGGAGTTGGGTGTTGAGTTTGTGGAGCTACATGGGTATTCTTTGATCAATTTCTAGCCTGGAGGAGTGAGACTACAATGAAGGATACATCGTTATATGAAAAATAGATTTTTGGAGCCCAGTACTACGTCATTCCCTTTATGACTGTGCAGTCACTATTGTGGGGTATTTGGGTAAAGCATTAACCAGAGGCTTGAGGATCTAGGTTGCAAGGAATTTTGTTGGGGATTTATTTGAGGGTATTGGTGGTGTTTTGGGAGCAAGAATTGACAGATTCAATTGCAGGAGCAGATTGCTAGTTTGGAGAGGGGTCAAGTTGTGAGAGGCCAAATTTGGAAGGTCAAAACCATGGGAAATCATTCTGGGTTTTTTGGGTTGTGGTAAGGAGTGTTGTTTTGAGGGGGGAAATTAGGGTTTGAAGCTAGCCAACAGTGCAGAAAGAGAGGGATAAGGCAGTTTTCTGGAGAGCAACTTCACTACAGTAGTTGGGAATTTTGTATTGATCACTTGAGGCTTGTAGCTTTCCTTGTGCAAGTGCATGTGCACCTTCTCCAACTTATATTTTAATCCAACACTCTTATTAATAAAAATTGGCCAGTTTCGTGTTCCAGGAAGGATTCTTGTTTATATATGTGTGTTTGCTGAGTATTTTCTGTGTTGTAATTATTGTGTGTCTTTTTTTATCAATGTAAAATTCTGGTAGGAACATTATTGTGGTATCAGAGCATGTTCTTGGCCAGGGTGGGAAACAGGAGTAGGTGATGCCACCTAGATATCAACGAGTAGTCTTCCAAAGAGGTCATGGTAGAGGCAAAGGTAGGGGTCATGGTATAGAGTACAACCCAAATCCATTTTCAAACACCAAGGTAGAGAAACAGAGGGGAGCAATGGACAACCAGGAGGATAATGAAGAACCCGGGCCAATGGGCCAGAACCAAGTTTATGAGGAGCTACTAAGAACTAATCAAAAAACGATGAGACAAGGTCATATTATGATGGAAATGATGCAGCAGGTGATGGGGTTGCATATGTGTGCAAGGCCAAAGGGGGAAGGAGAGCCTCATGCTGATGGGGGTTCCAGAGAAGGAGGGGTAAGGAATACTTATCAACCCCCACATACTCCCCAACATGGGTAGGTTTTCTATCCTACTTTGCCTCATTTTTTGGATGAGCTTGAACCAGAGAGGGAGCCAGGATCAGTTGCAAATTTTGTCCACTCAATTTCATCTAGTATTGATTAGTATGAGGGGTTGGATTCCCAGATAAAGTGGGTGATGTCTTTTGGGGAGTATATTCACCTCAAGGAGAGGCGTGATACAGGGGCTAGGACCCATTATAAAGGAGGATCATCCAACCATGGTGTGCAGAGGATAAACGGGAAGGTTAAGCTTCTAAATTTTGATGGGTCAGTGAAGATTTCAGCCAGGACATGGATACAAAAGCTAGACACATATTCCCACCTGAACCCCATGCGGAAAACTGATGTCATATGATTTTCCACCCTTCATTTGGAAGGGGATGCAGAGTAGTGGTGGTATCATGGCCTGATCACATTGGGACACATACATATCACCACTTAAATGGAGCTCACCCGGAGGCTGTTAAAGAGGTTTGAGAGGAAAGACCCAAAGTTTCATTTTAGGGAGTTAGCCCATCTGAGATAGACTAGTAGCGCATAGGTTTTCATCACGGAATTCCAAAGATTGGCAGTGATGGTGACCAATATCTCATAGGCCCGACTGATTATGCTATTTGTGGAGGGGCTTGTTGAACCTTTGCATGGTTGGGTGAGGGCTTACAAGCCCACATCACTTCTCGATGCTATTTCCAGGACCCGGGATATGATTGATGCAGTGCCCAAGACCTGGGCTTTTGTTCCCACTATAGCCACGGCTCCACAGGGGAACTGAGGCACTAGGCCACCATAGAGGGACGGAGGACGTGGCCAGTTGGATTATGAGACCCAAAGGGGCCATAGGAGGAGGAGGTTTCCCTTTATGTGCCAAGAGCCTTGGGCACCTGGGCACAAGTGCACCAAGGGCAAGGCCCATTTCATTGAGGTGTTTTCAAATAGTGAGCCATATGAGAATGTTGAGATAAAAAATGAGTCAGGAGATGAGGGAGGACCATCATCAGGAGGGACACCACCACCACCACCTAGAGGAGGATTGTTTACCCTAACCGTGGGAGTCCTTGCTTCACTTCGAGGAGTGCCAAAGTACTTGAAACTCAAGATCAGGGGGACCATACATGGACAACATGTTTTAATCCTAGTCGATAGTGGGGCCACCCACAACTTTATTTATGATAATATGGTGGAGTGTAGGGGAATCCAGACAGATACATTTGAGTGGTTCTTCGTATTGGTGCCAGGAGACCGGACCATGTAGTGCACAAAGTATGTTCCCTCGTTGAATTTCAAGATGGATAACTATTCACTCACTAATCACATTTTTTAGTTGATGTTCCAGACACCAATGTGGTGTTGGGTATCCATTGGTTGTATGCATTGGGGAAGGTCACCATTGATTGGTAGAAGTTCGAGATGGAGTTTATGGGGCTATATGGGAAGTTGGTATTACTAAGGGGAATGCACTCTTATCCACCTTAGAGAGTTTTAGCTCACCGAATGGAGACATATCTACACTAGCACATTTGCCCCAAATTTCGATGGCCAAAATGTCGCTCTTACGACACATAGGCGTCCCAAGAGCGACGTTTTGAGGTGCGGAGAAACGTGGTTTCTCCTAACGTCGAACTTCCAACACTTGACTTAACTGTCGATAGAGTGGCGGTATTTCCGATTTTTTTTTGGAGTCGTCGCAATTCCGATGTTTCAAATTGTCTGTCTCTCTTCTGATGTTTCACGATGCATCGCTCTTCTAATGTTTCTAACCGTTGCTATACCGACGCCAACAAACACTATTACTGACATTTTGAGCGTATCTCTTCCAACGAAATGAAAATATTTATAAAAAAAAAGTAACGTCATAATACCGACGGAATTTTTTTTTTTTTTTTTAATTAATGTCGTAATACCAACAGAATCAAACGTCGGACTATCGATGGAAATAATTTTTTGTTTTTAAAATTTAACGTCATTATACCGATGGAAACAAAATATTTTTTTTTTTTATAAAAATTAACGTCGTATTACCGTCCTTGGGATGAATTGTTATGGTTTTCACTCTATCTCTATGAGGTTTTTGACCCTCTATTATGGAAAATCTCTGAGCAGTTTGGATGAAATATTGAAGGTAGATTAAGGGGGGGAATCCTTGTCTCTTTCTGGAACCATTCGGCCCTAAAAAATACAATGGATTAGCCGTGAACCAAAAATATAGCTTAGGTTTCGGCCTTAGACATCCAGCCTATTTCGGCCCTATTCTAGATTGATTTCACCTTTCGTTTTGACCAAGTGTGAGCCCTAAATTATCCTGTAAAAAAATTTGGCACTCCAAACTGTGATCCAAGCCCTTGATTGTTTGCAATAAAGCTCACAGTTAATTTGGCCCTCTATCTCAGAAGCATTTTTTATTTCAGAGAGCAATTCTGGAGGAATTGATTTGGGAACCTTGTTCAAACAAAGCATTGCATACATATTCTCAGTCATCTTGGCAAACAAATTAAGTGAGATAGGTTTGTAAGGGAAAACCATTTGAGGCACATCTCATTATTACTAAGATTGTCCATTGGTCTGATCCAAGGGCACAACCTAATACAAAGTACCAATCTTAGGGTCTAATTTGGACATTTCCGACAGAGTGTTAGGTCCCTATATTACTAGTATAGTCTCTTATTGTTGTTAGTGTAACCCCCTTATTGTTATTATTGTACCCTTATAACCCCCATATTGTTATTATTGTGCCCTTAAACTATTATTGTTAGGTCGGCTATGATTACACTATGGCCCCATGGACTCCTATATATAGAAAGGAGGTTTTGTAATTTGAATCATCCAAGAATTTCTAATTCATGTAATGTATTGGAGGTTGCCCCCTCTAAGTGGCTTATTTCTAAGGCATTGATATCTCTTTTCTTCTCTTTTTGGAGCTGGTTGCACAACATTTGGTATCAGAGTTTTGAGATTCTAGGGTTTCGCTGCTCCAAACAAGTCAACATGGAATTTTCGCTATAAATTTTTTTCTATGTAGGTTTAGAATCTCAAATTTTTAGAGTGCGAATCCAAAATCCCGAGGTACATCGTCAAGAAATTTCAGAGCTTTGTTTGCAATATTTTCGGAGATATGATCTGTGCAAGCTAGGTCATTTTGCAGGCTCCTGAAGTTAACCTAAACAAGTCTTCGTGGTATTTTCGTAATAACTTTTTTTCTAAAAAGGTTAAAAAGCTAAAAATTTTAGAGTGCGAAGCCACAATCCTGAGGAACATCGTCAAAAAATTTTAGATATTGGTTCGCAACATTTTCAGAGATATGATCTGTGGAATTTAGGGATTTTTGAGGCTTCTGAATTTAATCTCAAAGAGGTGATCTGGGAAAATATTCATAGCTATCTCTCTGAGAATCGGATTGGAATGATGTAAAAAGTGGCCACAATTGCACGTATTGTAGTTTTTTGTATATCAATTTCAGAGCCAACAGAGGAAACAGTGACACGTGGCAAGTCGTACAAGTTCGCTCTACTGAACCAGTCCAAAATTGGGTCATTGTGGGAGATTGGACATAACTTTGCCTTGAAGAATCCAAATTAGATCAGACACATGGCATTTGAAAGAAGCTTCAAAGGGCTACTATAGGGCTGAATTTTAGATATTGAGAATCTGCAATTATAGAGATAATTCAATTTCAATATCAAGCTCCTCAAAAGCAAGTAAAAGGTGTGTATTTTTTTTATTTATTTTTTATTTTTTTATTTATTTTTATTTTTTTCCGAATTGCATAAGTCTTGTTTGAAGAATCAATTTGAATTGATTCCAAGGGCATATTGTAGAATAGATATCAGTATTGGATTCTAAAATGGCCCCTAAAAATAATTCAACACCCATTAAGCCTTTAGAAAGCTCTACTATGACTCATGAAGATGAAGAATGGAAACATGACATATCAAAATTATAAGAGCAGGTGCAAAAAATTTCGCTCTCGCAAAGAGCAACAAAAAATGACATGGAAGTTTTGAAGAAAGGCTTGGAAACTAAGATGGATGGTTTGAAGAAAGGCATGGAATCTAAGATAGATGTTTTGAAAAATGGCATGGAATCTAAGATAGATGGCATGGAATCTAAGATAGATAGCATGGAAGCTAGCATGGAATCTAATATGGAAAAACATGAAGAATGATCTAGCGAGACATGGAAGGATTTGACAAAGTTGATACAAGAAATGTTTCCTAATGGTGAAAAGATAGTGAAACTCATGATGAGAAAAAAATAAATGTTAATCATGATTTCATAAAATCTAATGTTGGCAGGAAGAACCACCATATTCCAAAAATGGATATGAGGAAGTTTGATGGAAAGGATCCTGTAACATGGATACTACAGATGGAGCAATATTTTGATCTCCAAAATGTGCAAAACACACAAAAGGTACGCATTACAACTTTACATTTAGCACAAATTACATTTGTATGGTATCGATGGCTTTGCTCCCATAAAAAAATTGTTACTTGGTCAATTTTTACAAAGGAAATGATAGCACATTATGAGGATACAAAGAGCAACACCTTCTTTAGCCAATTGATAAATCTCAAACAAAAGGTTTAATGGGGGAGCACATTGAGGACTTCAAAAAATTAAATATAAGGGTAACTGATATTCCATAGGAACACAAGATTGATCTCTTCATAGGTACTTTAAAGGATAACATCCAACATGAAGTTTGCGTTTTGGAACCTGATTCATTGGAGAAGGCATTCAGGTTGGCAAGAAAAATTGAATGTAAAATTATGGCGACCAGGAAGCCTACCACTCACTTCTATAAAGAGGGAAGTGTTGCTACTCCTAGATTTCCACAACCTATAATGTTGACACCACAACAATTGGAAGAAAAAATAGAAAAGGGGCTTTGCTATAGTTGTGATAGCAAATACACTAAAGGTCATAAGTGTGCTGAGAAGAAATTATTTTACATAGATTGTGAAGAGGAAGAAGAAAATGAACAAGAAGAGGATATACACCAGGAACCAACCCAAGAAGAGGAATAAATGAGTCCGACCATATCGTGTAATGCATTGGCAGGAATTACCACTCCTCAAACTCTCAAAATAGAAGGACATATCAAGAAGAAAAAGGTAATAGTGTTGATTGATTCAGGTAGTACCCATAATTTTATTCATTGTAAGGTAGCCAAGGAATTGAATTGTTTCCTATACCCAGCACCAGAATGTCAAGTGATGGTTGCAAATGGAGGAACTATAAATTACTCTGGAAAATTCCATAATATCAAGATAACCATGGGGGAATATGTATTGACTAGTCCAATGCTTTCCATTCCTATGGGAGGTGTTGATGTTGTACTAGGAGTACAATGGTTACAATCTTTGGGGACGATAGCTTTTAATTTTCAAGAACTTTTCTTGAAATTTTTTTCAGAAGGAAAGGAAGTCGAATTACGGGGTATTGAAGGGAAGCCGGGAAGGATAATAAGCTCTAATGTCATGAAAAAGCTTCTAAATAAAGAACAACGAGGCGTAATTGCACAATTATGCTCACTAGAAGTTTCAACATCAAAATCATCTATTTCTGCAGATCTCCAACAAGTCTTGGACAATCATTCCAAGGTGTTTGAAACTCCCAAAGGACTCCCACCTATTCGTGATCATGATCATGCTATTCATTTGATTCCAGGAAATGTTCCTCCAAACATCGGGCCTTATAGATATCCTTACTTCCGAAAGAGCGAAATTGAACGTATGATTGCAGAAATGTTAGAGGCGGGTATAATTCAACCTAGTCAAAGTTCTTTCTCTGCTCCTGTAGTATTGGTACACAAGAAGGATGGATCATGGCAAATGTGTTCGGATTATAGAGAGCTCAATAAGCTCACCATTAAAGATAAATTTCCCATTCCTGTGATTGATGAATTATTGGATGAATTACATGGAGCAATTTATTTTACCAAGTTGGATCTTCGTTCAGGATATCATCAAATTAGAATGAAGACTGAAGATATTCCAAAAACAGCGTTTCGAACTCATGAGAGTCATTATGAATTTTTGGTCATGCCTTTTGGCCTTACCAATGCACCTTCTACATTTCAAGGGTTGATGAATTCCATTTTCAAACCCTTCCTTAGAAAATTTGTGCTAGTATTTTTTGATGATATACTAATCTACAACGGGTCTTGGAAGGATCATGTTGAACATGTTGACAGGGTGCTCAAACTATTGCAGGAGAAACAATTATATGCAAAAACATCCAAATGTTTCTTTGGAGTACAAGAGGTGGAATATCTGGGTCGTATTATATCTCACGAGGGTGTTAAAGTAGACCCTAACAAAATTAAAGCCATTAAGGAATGGAAAGTCCCCAAGACAATAAAGCAGTTGCGAGGATTTCTCGGGTTAACAGGCTATTATCGCAAGTTTGTTAAGAATTATGGGAGAATAGCAGCACCTCTACCAACATTATTGAAGAAAGATGCATTTTCATGGACTCCTGAAGCAACTAAGGCCTTTGAACATCTTAAAGAGGCAATGTGCCTAGCACCGGTCTTAGCTACGCCAGACTTCACAAAAACTTTTATTGTGGAATGTGATGCCTCAGGAAATGGAATTGGTGCAGTTTTAATGCAGGAAGGAAGACCCATTGCTTTTGAAAGTCGTCCAATCAAGGGAAAGTATTTACAGAAACCTATTTATGAGAAGGAAATGTTAGCAATACTGCATGCACTAAAGAAATGGAGAACTTACCTAATGGGAAGACACTTCAAGGTAAAAATTGATCATGATAGTCTTAAACACTTTTGGAACAAAGACTATCTTCAGAAGAGCAACAAAAATGGGTCACAAAGATGTTGGGTTATGACTTTGAAATAATATACAAAAAAGGGAAGCTAAATGTTGTTGCAGATGCACTCTCAAGAAAGAATGAAGAGTTGGAAGCATTGCTTTGTGCCATTTCTATTATCCAACCAGATTGGATAATAGATTTGAATCATCCAAGAATTGTTAATTCATGTAATGTATTGGAGGTTGCCCCCTCGAAGTGGCTTATTTCTAAGGCGTTGATATCTCTTTTCTTCTCTTTTTGGAGCTGGTTTCACAACACAAAGAAACTAATGGTGAATCTGCATTGTGATTGAAGCCTGTACTTGAGAATCTTGTCTACAAACTAAGGTAAATCATGTTGCAGAAGTAAGATCTGGTATACCTTGTACAAGTTTGACATTTGACAATGGATCTAAAGGGTATGTCTACAGCCCTCCTGTAGGACATATTTGTTGTATAGTTGTGGCCTAAATAATTTCCTTGTAAAGTTATGAAGCTTATGCTTGTGCTACAATTCTAAGAAAAACTCTGATAATTCCCAGCAACCTTTATCTGAAGAATACAATATTGAAATTTAAGGTTTGAATATTGCTAAATGATGCAGGAGCATCATAACATTTTCGTTAAAATTGGAATCAGAAGCTGTGAAAAGGAAAATGTGGGTAGTCATTGTAAATTGGGGCAAGGTTGGTTAAACCAGAAATGAATTGCTGGAAATGATGAGGTTTAAATTAATTATAACTATATGCCATGAGAGATTTAGGGGTTGTTGAGCGACTGAAGGAGCGAAATAGTTGATCTTAAATGATTCATGCTCTTGAAAATTCTATAAAAAGAATCTTTATTGTGTGAGGAAGATAGTGTGTGCATGAGCAAATATAATGTAGTGGCATGAGGAATTGTGACTAAGGCTGAAATGCCTTAGACTATAATCCGATTTTTGTATATACTTGCAATACTGTTATATGTTTCTGTGTGTCTAAATATGGTTTATTTATAACTTCGTTTTATAATTTCAATGTCGTATTATTCGTTGATTGATCGACCATCGATCACTATGAAGATCAATGGCGATCCAATATTCATATAGTGTTTGAGTGAACAGTGCTAGATTAGTTGGTTTAATTTCATGAAAGGTTGAATTTGTCGTGCATGTCTTGCTGTTGGGAAAGGTCTCTTGTTATGGAGCTTTATTAGCGTGGTTGTGGCAATGGCAATTCAAGTGGTTGGAGCAAGCTTGATGGGATCAGCTCTTGTAAAGGTTATTCTCTCAATTGGTGGAACATTGTTGTTTGTGTTCGCGTTCGCAATTAGAGCTGGACTAGTGGCAGCATTACTACTTCCTAAAATATTTCCTAGCCAAATTCGTGAAAAAGCTAGGACTTTATGTATGTGTGTACATTGGGTTTTCAATTGTATTGTAGGTTAATTGTTCCTGGAATAGCTAGTTTGTAACTTGCTACAGCTCTTCCAACATATTTTGCGGCATATATTCCTGAATCAAAGGGAATACCAGCCAGCATTCAGATATTTAAGAAAGAGGATGTTAGCCAGGCCCAGCCGGTAGCTCGACGGAGTTTTTTTAAGTGTTCCAATGTTTACTTAATTTGGAACCATGGATCAACTGGATTCTTGGTTATTTCACAGTATGATGTTGAAAAAAGTAATCAAAGTTACTATGCGGAGTCTAGATTGCATTACTTGACGACTGATGGGAGTCATGAAGGACTTGTGCCTCTTCGTAAGGAGGGACCTGTCTATGATGTTAAGTGGTCTCCTCCAAGAACTAAATTTTCAGTGGTTTACGGATTCATGCCTGCAACAACAACGTTGTTTGATAAAAAGTGAAATCCTCTCTTTGATTTTGGAACACACCCTTACAATACAGTCATATGTAACCCTCATGGAAAATTTTTATGCATAGCAGGTTTTGGTAATTTACCTGGCGAAATGGCATTTTGGGATTGTCTGATGTTAAGTCATTAAAAGGGGACCAACATGTATTGTTCAAGTTTTTTTGGAATTCGTTGGTTTTATTTACTTCCTATATATATACCTGGGCCCATAACCCACAGGATCCACGCAATTGTGAAATGTGAAATTTTATTGCGTCAAGAGGTTGGGAGGAATGATCGTTATCCTCCCCACCCGGCTTCAATTCTTGCAGGTGCAATGTTGGGCTCTTAATGAGCATATTGTTTTGATGGCCTTAAGCCCCTTGTTCAGAATGCCATGAGCTTCTAGGGAATGTGCTTTACCCTGGGTACCATCCTCAGAAGAAGGGGTAGTACCCAATATGTATTTCATGGAAAAGAAAAAAACTAAAATTTAAATATAAATCTCTCTCTCCTCTTTAAACACACACACACACTGTATATGTACATATGTATGTGTTTCAAGATGGAAAAGAAACAGCCTAAAAGAATTGGAATTTATTAGTAGCTTTTTAAAATTTCCCTTTGCATTCTTAAATGAATATACATGCATATGAAAGAATTTAAAATGCAATCAAAGTATTTGCAATGAGGGAAAAATTAACCTGAAAAGAAATCACGAGGCTTGTGTACCCTTCCAGAGCATACATTAATTCAGAAACGAATCATATCACAATCTGTTACTTGCATATGAGTATTTATGCTGCAAAAGACATCTTGAGTCAAAGTGATATGGCTCAAACTTGTCAAACATGTTTTGCAATATACACCAATTTAGGGTCCATTCCAGAGTCTTTGTCAACGTTAGGCGATTCTCAGTGCCATTAGCTTTATGAACCACAGGACCTGCAATAGGAACCCACCGAGGAATAGGCATGGCAAGCACACCCTTGTTCAAAATCCCGATTAAGAAATTGTCTTTGCGCATGATACGCATTACAACATCATGATCTAAAATATCTTTGACAACACAGAGTCATTGAATGCTTTGAAATTGAATTGTCTTTTCCAACACAAATGACCAGGAGATTATTTGTATTTCCCGATCTGTAATTTTGAGGCTGCAAAAGAGGCACACACAACAATGTCTCTAGTCTTTTGAATTCATATTACTCTACTTTTGTAGTTCATAAACTTAAATGCTAATCTACAATCCATTTATCAAAGAGAGAGAGAGAGAGAGAGGACATGTTCTTATAAAAATCGCGGATCTCAAGTGTGTCTTTCAGCTTGGTGAAAAATCTCAGAAAACAAAATATCCAGTATAATGAAAATATCCCTAAATATACAACCAGCACCGCAGTGAAAATAGTAAATGGCCTAAAAGGATTCTTATGGAATGCCTCTTTAGCAAGATCACAAGGCTTACTACCTGATCCAACTGCAAGTCCAAATTTTTTGAGACCGTGCCAATCCAAAAATAATAAGATCAAACCTGAGACACCAATGGTGAAGGCCAAACATGAAATCTCAACTATCCACCGAGTCACAATACACCAAAGCCCCTTTTCACAATAGTAATTGTATAAATGTTCAAAAAAGTGATCTAGATTTGAAATTGGCCCCACTTTTACTCTTTCACCCTTAAGAAGGTCCGAATGATTTTCAATGTCACCACTTGGCAATATTTGATAATCAAAAAGCTCAATCTCAGGGGGTTCACTACTTAGCAGATCTGCTGTTACAGAAACCTCGCCATAATACATTGTTGACGGCCATTTAAAAAACCTCCATGACACATTTGCACTCCACCTCTCACTGGACATTTTCATCAACCACATCGTGCAGTTTGAATACAAAATGCCATTATACAAGGAGATCACTTCCTAGTGCAGGATGATCTTAATTCTTGGGGCATTAGCCTACAAAAATAACAACACAGTGCACAACTATGTCATATAATTTGAGGTGCTAGATCATAAAGAAATGTAATATTTCCACAATTAACTCTGTATAGTTGTGCATATCTTAATTCCCAACACAAGTAGCTTTTCATCCTACAAAGGAAAACATCTTCTCTACAGACAGAGTCAGAGCATGATGACCCTTGTGAAGGTTTTATGCATAATCATCTATAACAACTCTCAGGGAAAATCATTTATTCAGTTTTCCATATTTCAATAACATATTACAAAATAGCATAGTATAAAATTCTAAGTAATTCAATATTATCAAAGACACATCCACTGCAAGCATTTATGCATTCACTAGTGATGAGATTATAATTGCAAATTTTCACACACACAAACGCACAATGCAACTCCTAACAGAATATTTATAGAGTGTTATAAAACTCAATTATTGGTTGACTTAAATAACCAATTTGAGGTCCTTAAGTTAACCGATTAATGAATGTTATCCCTAAGAATACTCTAAATATGTGCAATCTACAAACTAGGATCCTAATATCCATAACTGCAGCTTCGATTGAAATAATCTCAAATAGTTTGAAAGAAATATATAATATATAAAAAGAAAAAAAACAATGCACAAAAGTAATAGAACAATACACACAAGTAATAGTATCATCTAAATAGAGTAGAGTTAGTATAAAGGTTGACCCAAATATGAATGCACAATTGTTCCCTTGACTATAAATTTACAATGATTTCATAAATTTACATGCTAAGCTCTAAAATTACTCTGATTATTTGTACTCTTTGAGAAAGTATCTACCCCCTATGTTTCTATAGAACCTGTAGCAATGAGGTTTTGGAAAGGTATTTTCCATTATACTGTCTTTATCTAAACTTAATGGATAGCATACCACAATCCCCACTTGTGTATGGAACAAATTTAGGGCCCTGTATCTTTTACAGGAAGAGCCATTACAGACATTTTATTTGAAAAACCTAGGGAAACATAGATCCTAGAAACTTTTAAACATTAATCATTCCTAAAAAGCTTGCTACCCCTTCCTCTAGATCCAAGCATGCAGAGAAGCAACAAAAACCAAATTTTTAACCCAAGGGTAAATTGTAAGGATTAATTGGTGAGGGGCATTGCAAGTGATCCAAGAAAGAATATTCAAACCCTCACACAGCCAAACAAGGAATTTCAGATAATATTCAAACTATACCTTTGAAATATCTCGTTTTAGTTCAATTCTATGTAATAAGCAGAGTCACAGACTGACATATGAAATATTTTATAGGAAATGTTCGTGAAGATTTAACCAGAGTAGAGCATTATAAAATTATTGGAGAGACTTTCCTTCAAGTAAAATGAGAAAATAACGAGGAAAAGACATACGGCCATGCCCCTAGATGAGACTTGTTAACATCAACACAATTTCATGTAAATTTTTTTTATTGAGATCAGATTCATGAACATACCACAGTCAGTTGTAAACAATTTTCTCACCATAAGAAGGAGACGTCGCCTAGCTTTATCCATGAGCCATACAACAAATGCAGTCATGATGACTTTTACAATAGATTATTTAACATCCCTCAAACACAAAAATTTGACTCTAATACTTGGGATAGAAAACCAACAACTTGGATTTTTCATCATAGCCTTAAAAAATTAGTGGAGCTCTACAGGACTAAAAGAGAAAATCTAGATGGCACCAAGTTCAAGTGATGCAGCATTGGAAGATGAAATTCCTGTAAATTTTCAAGATAAAGAGTTAATTCAAAGATAAAAAATTACTGAAGCCAAGCCAAAGATGTTGATATTAACTATTTGATTTTGATATATATATTTCTTGAAATAAAGCTTCGTTATTTTCCATGCATTAACCTTTGCTGTGAGAAGTTACTAAAAAATCCACAAATCCAACACATTTTTTCAAACTGCTACTATAAAACAGAAAGAAACCCACAGCTTGATAAACAACAACAATATGGAGAAACCTATGTCAGATGAGAACTCACTCGCACATTTGAAAATGTTACTGCTGTAAAACATGATACCATTAATTCCACTTAATTGTTGCAAAAGCAGCAGTCTAATGACAATCTGTGGTATCCCATTTAGATGCACTAATGTTAGTATAAAAAACTACAGTTCATTCTCATTTTAGAATAACTAATATGCCTCCACCTATCAAAGTAGATTTACAAATCTGCCAAATCAAATGACATTCAAAATGTGACTCACGGTCAAAGGCAGTGCATATCTGCACTCAAAAAGCTCTGATATCTTGATGCTACTTTGTTGAGTGCTCGTCTCCATGATACTCTAAAACACAACAAAATTTTGATTAGTTAGAAGATAATTGTCCCAGTATAAGAAATGGATTAATTCTTGTGATATGTATTGTGCAATACATAGACCATTTGCAAAGGCCAAAAAACTGAAAGAAACAAGAAAAACACATAGACTTTTGAAAATGGAAATGGAAAGGAAAATGAATGATGGATGAGAAACGAATTAAAGATTGGGAAACCATACATACAGAAGGAAAACTGTAAATAACTAAATGATCACATTTTCTGCAGAAAAATATCCTGATTTTAACTGCTTCTAGAGAAACATCGGCATCAGCGCCTTGGAGAACCTGTAATGAATCTTCAAAAATTTTATTACCAATATTTGCCTACATGTACATGGCCATAAATAATGAGACCTTACCGATAATGGATGATAGTAAATAAGTAACAGGGACACCTAAAGAAAATTCCATATCACTTCAGTTTACATGCTTGAATGTGCTACTAACTCACCAGCCATCTTGGTGATTCCGGGATAAAGAAGAGTCCAAGCACCAAAAGGGCACAAGGAATTATGCCTACCTAGTTAAAGATGTCATTATATGCCTATTATTTGGAAAATTATAAAGGATCTTAAGCTATCCCCAACAAAAATGAATTCAAGGTGGCCTCCAGGAAACGAATAGTCCAAACAAGTATGCTAGGATAATACCAACTGTCACTAAGAGCTATTAAAAAAATCAACAGTTATGCTTAATATTGATATTATAATCAAACATCCAGGCCACCAAAGAAAAGAACAATGGAGGATAAAGAAAGCACTATAGAGGGGAACATAGAGGAGGAAATTGTTTCTACGCTAGTAGGCTTAAGTACCCCAACCAAACCTCAAGGAAGGAAATAAAAGAAAGCCCTTACATACTTTAAGACCATAAAGAGTAACAAAATCAGATAAGGGAAGCCTCAACCTCCTTCTCCAACACCCATCACTATTGAGGAATTAGTCAGTTGTCAAAAGGAGGAATATAAGAAAGAAAATAGACAATAAGTGAAAATAACCTCCAATAAAATCAAGTGAAAAGAACCACATATCTAACAAAGAAGGCTGCGTATCAAGGAAAACAATATTTCAGGAAAATCCATTAAGCTATAGGAAGGATCTGTAGAGCCAGAAAAAAAACTATGCAGCTAAAGGAAGAGACAAAACACCTACAAAATGGGATTGTGGGGCTACAGGAATAGGATCCCAAATTATAGGAGCTAGACCACTAGCCATATCATGAATATTACTATGCCTATATTGAGGCATGAAAGATACTCCCTACTTACTTTGTAGTCCAACTATTAATTGAATTAGAAAAGGAAAGGGTTAGGACTCATAGATGGATTCAAATTTACAAATAAAAAAGGGTTAAAGAAGTGGGTATTATAGAGGATAAAATGAAGGAGATGGGGTAAGAGATGGTTGAAATTATGTTCAAGGAAACCAATATGTTTATGCCTTCCATGTGCTAAGAGAACTTAACAAGAGTACAAACCATACAACTGACCAAGCCTCACCCTTTGGAGTCGTGAGTTTTGCATTTAAAACATATGATATCAAGAGCAGTTAGGGTAATTTTCAACTGTTATAGTGGGGCCTTACAAGCTTCATAGACTCTTGAAGTAGCATTTTAGAAATCACATGCCTAATAGTCTCCATGGGAACTCTACACCCCTAGTTATCGCTGGAACACATTTATGAAATTCCGATCCTTGAAATCGGTCACTCTTTTCAGCCTTTCCCCCATATTCAAAAGGAAATTACTTTATCCATAGAATTTATCTCCTACATGCATCCAATTCTTTCTTACTTGGATTTAAGCTCCCCTGTGATGGCAGGAATCTCTCTTATTTTAGATTTCCAACTGATAATACCTATCAAGAAAGCGCTTTTACAAAACACTCTAACTAAAATTAAAAAAATGCCCACCATAGCCATTGAGGAATATGCATGTAGTGAATGCATAGTTGAATTTGTGCTTTCCTATGTAATTTTCTCCTATAATAGGATTTATATCCATAAAGGGTTTTTCAAACCAGAGCTTTAAAACCTAATATCCTTGATGCCATCTGGACCCTCTCTGGCAAGCGGTCATTATCCATGTGATATCTGTAGTTGCAACATATTACCATGGTGGCAGGTCCCTTGTTTACCCTTTGTGCTACAAGGCTTTATCAAAGAGATTATAAAATGTAGATTCTTTGGCACTTGTTAAGCATGAAATAGTGTAGAGATTGTATGTTCCCACACATAAATTTGCTTTCTGTTTCTAGTGGAATGCTAGGTATCTAATTGAAATGGTTTTCTAGCAACCTCAATATTATCTCTCTTGGGTATCTCAACTACTAGCATGAAATTGTTATCTAAGCACTTACTCATCTGAAGGCTCTAGTAAGACAACTCAGACTTCTCTCACATTTTTCATGCAGGCTGGTCCAAGTAATTCCCTTTATCAACAAAGTCAGGAGAACCTCTTCAAATGTGATTTCGAAGAATTTAAATAAAGAGGTGAAATAGCAATCTTGTACATAAAACTCATTCTACAACCAAACTGACAATGTGGACATTTGGTCAATGGTGGTAAATGGGCAATAAGTTGATGGTAATAGTGTTGAGCTGCTAGATGTGAAGTTTAGCGATGGCCATTTCCTTGTTACTGTAGCAAGATATACTTCCCAGTAATTAAAACATGGCTCCATTCCCTTGCTACTGTAGCAAGACACACTACCCAATAATTAAAACACAACCCCATTTATTTGTTGTTGTAGCAAGGCAAACTGCCCAATCATTAAAACACGGTCTTCCGAGGAATTTGGCATGAAAACATATTTGCAGGTAGATCAATATTGGAATCATCATATATTCATGCATATAATTATCATAAGAAGAAGTATTGAAATGACACTCTTCCAGTTCGAGGAAGTTGTGACATTTTGAAAAAATTATTGATGATAGTATCCTTTATAAATTCTAATGATGGGACTTGTTCTCAATCAAAGTTGTGAACAAGTAAGGACCATTGATAGTATGATGCAATGTGTATCTCTATGTCGACCTACCGAGGTAGTATGGTGCCATTGTTAGATCTAACTCTTGTTTCTCACCTCAAGTTTGATCTACCTACAATGGAACCCTACTCAATGATAACACAAGGATCCAAGATTTATGCATGCATGAATAAGACCAATCCTTAAACTTATTTTTCAACCCAAGGTCAAGTGTTGGAACTTGGGATATGATGTCACTTGTAACATACCCCCATGTGTAATTGTGATTTTTTTTGTTCCTTTTTATGTTTGGGTGATCCACTATTCCTTGAATGGATGAGCTTTGACCATTCTTATGTTATTTTTCCAACACGCTTTTGTTGAGGTTGGGCCTAACATCATTGTTATATTAGATGTGTTCTATAAGTTTGAAACCCGTTGGTTGCATTTACAAGACTGGAAGGTTGTGCTTGAAATTCCTCCAAGGGAGTCAACACAAGAGGATTGTAAAGAGGGAAATGAAACCTACAACTATCATTTCATATTGTTACCTCTAAAGAAGTCATATTTTTTGCCTCAAAGTGAGGCCTCTATACGTTGCTATACCTGCATTCATTTAATACATGGTGCATGTGGGAAGGATCATCAAGTGTATACCCAATTATAAACCATTAAATAGGGTGATCACTCTTGTAGTACATACAAGAGAGGTATTATGATAGAACAAAACTAATAACATGACAATCTTAATCTCATATTCGAGTGTACACATAATTGACATTCCTATTATGATCTACCATCCATGAAGCTTTCCTTGTGAAAGAAACATCAAAAGCACCATGGAAATGCCAAGCCACAAAGGAATTAACATGTCCAAGAATCTTACCATATCAAGAATGGAATGTCTTTGTACTAGTGCTTAGCATGGTTACACACTCAAGTGATGGAAATATCTCATATAAAGACCAAATATATATGAAAATCACTCAAATTAGATATATTGTTTGAAGTTAAAAAATGTGTGTTGGATGGTTCATGGAAAGTTAATAGAGGATTTGTTGAATAGAGTTCCATAATAATGCATTTAAATTATTTTTTAGATCGTTAAGCATTGTTATATTTTTGTTTCCCAATGTATATGGAATAATTTTTCAAGAGAAAGGATGCCCTCATTTCCAAGTAATATTAATTCAAGGTTAAGCACAAAAAATAGTCATGTGTTAGTTATCCTCATAAGAAATGTATATACGAAAATAAAGGAGTAACACATGTTGATCTTTCTTTAAAAAACAGTTTTGTAAGAGAAGAATGATTCTTTTATCATTATTTGATTACTTGAAGTAGACAATATATCATGAATTTCAAAACAAAATGAGCAACCTTGACCAACTTTTCATTTAATTTTTTCTACATTCCAATAGTTTGAGGAGATGTAGCAATGGATCTTTAGTGGTGACATTTTGTTAAGAAAACGAATGAATACTTGTGTTTACAAAATATGTGATGTTTGTTTTGTTTCCATGTGGATCTAGCATGTGAATTCCATGTCACCTCCTAGTCTACATTAAATACAAGATAAATGTATATGAAACATGTGTGCGCTAGAAGGAACTTGCCTACTTTAGTTTTCACCAACTAGAAAAAAATGAACTGTTTTTTCCTCTATATATAAATGGTAGATTTAAAATCTAGAATGGAAACTCTTGATCATCTCTCACATCAATTATTTTCCTAATAGTATTACCATTCCAATAACATTGCTTATTGATGTGGAAATTACTATGCTACATAACCTATAACCTATAGAAGAAAAAATAAGAAAGTTCAAGTTTAGACATGCTTTAAGAGGGTAAGAAATCACACATTAAGAGGGGATGAACCCTAAAACAAGTTGAAATATGCTATAAAAATGCATGAAATAACCAAACCCGTAATAAACAAGAAAAATCTATATGAAACATGGAACATTAAGGGGGTTGGGCACTGATCACACAAAGTAAACATATATTGAGAAATTCATGAAATTTACTAATCATAATGGACAACAAAGTACTTTTTTTTGTGGAAAATGTTAAAAAAGGAACCCTACCAACACTATAAAAAACATGTAAATCTTGAAATATTTCTAACACCCTATTGTGACTTGTTAAACATTCCCTCTCCTTTCCCTTATATAAAATTTTTATTTTTTCAAATGATGGGATGCTTATGATAGTTGTGGGATGTTTATGATGGATGTCCACTTGACTATGTTTATAATATTTATAACTATCCATTTACATTATAAAAAAAAAAATAGCAATAACAATTGTGGAATCTTGATTCCTTAAAATAATATATCACATGTACTTTGCATCTACCGGTGTGAGATTCTCTATAGAAAACTTACACTATGTGGTCAACCAAATAGAAAATTTGTGGTGGTTTTTTTCTACATCTTTTAACAGTGCCATGGAACACAATAATCTATTATATTATTATCCATTGCGATCTTTGGTTGAGGAAATAGCACCAAAAAAACACACTAATAGAGGCTAGATAAGCTTGATTTTAATGTGTATACTTTCCATGTTAGCAATACTCATAAATAAATAGTTTATTTAAAATATCGAGAATAAGGATATTTTCAAAGAGAAACCATTGAAAATAAAACCGTATGTAGAGATTTGAGTTTACATTGGCTAAATTGTACATGTTTAAATATGTTGGATATAAGCACTCTAGTATACCATTGATTGGATAATGGAGGAAGGAGATCAAATTTTAACTAAGAAATGGATTTGTTAAAATGACTTCCATCAATGTGTATTACCACATTTACTAATGTGGTTGAACTAGTCATTGTTACTAAGTCTAATAAGCATAAAACATATTCTTAAAATAAGTTTAATAATCTAGAAATAATATTTTATCGTCAATTTTTTCATTAGTTAAGTAGAATTATATTTTTCTGCAAAATTCCACATGACTTTGGAAAAAATTTAACTAAAATATTGTTTTAGTTTGTCCATTTTTTAACTCACTAGCTTAATGTGATATTAAAAGTACACAAACACCATATCCATTATTGTTTAATTATATAAGTTATTTAACATGTGGAAAAACTCAAATTTTCCCACTAATCTATTTTATTTAAATATAGTAATGTCTATATTCTATTCATTTTTTGAAATTCAACCTTTGAAAAAAAACTTTAAATCTAAATGAGATACTAAATTTATACTTTTGTAAAAATCCTACCAAACATTAGTAAATAAAAAATTGAACACTTTTAAACTGATTAAGTTATATCTTAGTTAATATTAATAGTGTGTACTATTTTCCCAAAAGGGGTTGTTTCATGGGTATTGAAATAACATTGGACGAGGAGGAGTAACTGACATGTCGTCTCCCTCTGACAACCATTTTCCAGTGGGCATCATAATTTTCAGGCACATAATTTGTATAGAGATGGAGGTGGTGACCCTTGGGGAGAGAGTTGGGCTCTCCACATGGCTCTACATGGGTTGTGCATGATATGTCCTAGGCTCACACCATGGGATCCACCAACCTCGGTTCAATCTTATTACATGGTGCATGCACAAGGTTAAGGTTTTTGTTTGGATCACTTGTTTTATTAATGCAACCTCTCTCTTTTGCATAGGCATGGAGCACCTCTCCCATGTATGATTGGTTACCACAGGCCCTTGTACTAATAACAGAATAATTTTCATTTATGGCCTCATTTTGGGTCATTTTTTTGGGATGGAAAAAACTTGGAGTCGGTAGTCCACTTGGCTACTGCCAAGGAATTATAAATGGGATGTTTTAATTATGATGATCGTGACCTTACAGGGATAGATATTTATATTATTTTTTGTTGGACCAAGGTGGTGGAAAATTGGTTATCATAAGATTGATGTTTTTCAATTATAGTGGTTAGGCTCATATACATGGTCCCATCCTCAAGAGGTCGGAGTGGAATATAGGTTGGATAAGTTGCGTCTTTTCTGAACTTGTCAACCTCACTTACTGCTTTGGAAATTTTTTGTATTGCAACATTGGGTACTCTGTCTCCCCTTAACTAGTTATTGTGTAAATATAAGTTGGTTTCATAACTTGAATTATCTATGGTTTCAAATTTTTTTCTGTTATTTTTACATAATTTTGGGTCGGGTCCCTTGTTTGAACTGGTCGTGATTCTTCCTTCAGCGACCTCCTAGAGTTCTAAGTTTGCGGGAATTTTGTTCAATTTCCCAATGTTGGTATGTGGTGTATGGTATAAAGGAACTTTCTTGGTCTCGTTCTGATAGGCATACTTCCTTCCGTTACCCTCTGGTATATCAAAGCAATCAAACCTTGTCATGTTCTGGTTTTAAAACCTTCTGGGTCTCAGTGAAATTTTTTTGTGTTTTTTTCTCTATTCGAACACAGACAGTCTTATGTGACCACAATCAATTCATATTCGAACATAGATTGTGTTTTTGTCTATTCGAAATAATCCAATCTTAGGTGACCACAATTGGTCTTATGTGACATCTTATGTGTCCTCAAACTAGTCTCCCAGAGACAAAGTATCATTTTCCTAGGGTCGCTTTTCCTCTTGTCAGTTATCCTAAATTTGTTTGATTCATATATACAGAGGTGTTACTATTTGAGGATCAAATGCCATTTAATATTTTAGTCATTTTCTATAATCCTATTGAGTCTGCTCGGTCCTTCTAGGGAGTTCAGCCGCTGCATTTTCTCCCAGTTGTTTCGAGTGTTGGTCTTATGTTTTGTTTGAAGGTTACCTATGGAAATGGCTCCATGGAAAAGGCTTCCCTGTCATCGAGGAGGTGCTTCAGGGGCATCTTCGTCCAAACATCTGTAATAACCCTAGGGTTCAAAGTTCATGCAATGAAAGTTAATAAAGGTAAAATAATACCATGGGAAAGGGACATATATTCCAAGCTTAATGTTGGGAAAAATATCCTAGTGTGAATCACTTCTTTTGTTTATGGCTAAGGGAAATTGGAAAAGGAAATGGCTAAGGCTTTGGAAAGGAAAAAGGTATTTCTCTCACATTATTTATGAAAATAAAGGAAATAGAAAGAAAATGAAGGTGAAAGGTCAGAGGTTGCATGTGAGGAGGAAAATGAAGGAAAATGATGAGAAATTGAAGAAATTAGAGGCCTCGTCAATAAAAACAACTTAGAGCATCAGCTGGTTGCTTTTTCTCAGTTTAGCGTTAGAATTAGTCACAAAGAGGAGAAAGCACCAAGAGGAGAAATAAATCAAGAAAAAAAAGAAAAAAAAAGGAAAGGAAAGTAAAAGCAAAGAAGGACAAGGAAAAATAATGGAAGTAAAGGATCAAGCAGCTTCAACGGGAAAAATTGTAGGTAACAAATTGCATATGTGATTTCCTAGATGGTTTTTACATGCATGGTATGTGCATGTCGGTATATGATTCTTTTGCTGTCATTGGCATGTATTTTGTCAGGATTTGATAATGGATTTTAGCCTAGCCTTTCCGTTTTTGGATACCCATGGTGTGATGGGATTATTCTTAGTTTTGAACTTTGTATTGTCACATGGTTTCGGAATCTGAGGTGACGTCATGCTAGGAAAATTCCTAAAGGCCTATGAATCCCTCGACTGGTAATGGTGAGATACACGGTAAATCCTAAGGGTGCAGATGGGAAAATTCCTCAAGGATGGTGAATAAATTTTGAGGCATCCAATCTAGGTTCGGTTTTGTGATCTCGACGCCGGTTTAGGTGTGATCACGGTATGGAGAGCAAGGAGGTGGTTTAATATCTATATTCCCTTGGTTGTCTTTGGATTGGTTTATCCCATGGGATCCCACATTCATGCTTGGAATATGGCACCGAGGTGATTGGTTGAAGAGAGATTTGGCTCAGCTAACCTATGTTCGGGTCGAATGTGGAAGTCCCGAACACGATCGATATTTTCCTATGTTTAATCAACTTAAGTTTCACTTTCTCTTGGTAATTAAATGTACTATTTATTATGTGGCTTTAATGGTTGTTCCCTTATTGTTATTTACATGGTTATATGTTGGTTATAAGCATGGATTTATGATAGAGTTTAGTCATGGCTCTTTTCTTTTTTTCACTCATAACTCAATAAATAATGAATGAAAGACCTAATTGATGTTGAGACATCTAATGAGAGAAGGTAATGGCCCTTCTTGTTAAATCTCATATGAGTTTGTAGTCCCTCATGTTCATACTTGAATTCATGACATGTAGGTTGCAAATCGACCAAGTGTTTGACAGAATGGCAGTCCCAGTAGGGATAGTCAGGTCAAGTCTTGGTTCCAGTTTTCAGTTTACGACCATTTTTTTATGCCTTTTATGAGTTATGGAAGTTTCATAGTTTTATAGGGCAGAGGCCTAGCCCCATCCCTACGAAATAGACTTAATTCTCACATTCATTGGCACAACACTGGCAGAAAAAGGTCACAGTTGCACTAATGCAAGCCTATGGGAGCGACTACGAACCCATAGTTGCTTGGAGGCCTTAGCAAGGGAGCGAATGGGGCTATAAGTCAGGAAAAAATTGATTTGTCACTGGGGTGGGATACCTGGAGGGGTTGGGTTACTCCTAGAGGTCTTGTGACACCTGAGGGAAGTTATTAAGGTCTTGCTGTGTCGAAACCATTTCCTTAAAGTCGACTGGGAAATTGACTCATATCATAGTGACCCTCAACTCATGGTTACCACGAGCAAGCCAGTGAAAGTGGGTAAATATGGGAGGAGACATTATAGGGTGGTATCAGAGCCAGGTTATGCTCTCGTTGGGTTAGATTTGATACCACAAGGTGGTGTAAAATTGTGGTTGTGCTCTCTTTGGGTCATCTGATACCATAGGGTTGTATTAGAGCGTGGTTATGCTCTCTTTGGGTCATATTTGATACCATTGGGTGGTATCAGAGCATATTTTTCCTCTCTTTGGCTAAGTCTGATGTTGTCAAGGATCATAGTATATAGTTGGTATGGCCATGCATAATGTTGTTATGATGTTATGTTAATTACATGGATATGGTTATGATTATACATGTACATGCTATTGTGGATTGATATTTCAGATGAGATCAGCCTCCCCTGAACATCATTAAGGTATGGATTTGATTTTGTTATCTATTTGGTTTATCTGACATGGTAAACTTCTAGGAAGAAGAGAATCAAAGATGAAAAGAAAAATAGTACACTAATTTTCCTACGACTCTCTTTATAAATCATTTGGGCAGCAAGAAGATTAGTATTCTCCAGGTATAGTAGATACATTGAGGAGCTTGAGGGAAAAGATCAAAATTTTTAAAGAAGACAATCACAGGTTGGTTGAGGCTCAGGAAAGTATTGCAATGGCTCAAGAGAAGCAAGTAGAGGTTATTCCAATAATCCTTCAGATCTTGTTAGAGTTGCAAAAATGGAGACTATTGAGAATTAGTTAAGAGCAGGAAGAGAAAACTAATGGAACATATGGCAGTAGATCTCGATCTGGATACATATTGGATAGAGGGGATACAATTGTAGGTAGAAGATCATTGGATACACCTGACAGGAGGGTTGGCATGTATGGGAATCATTCTAGTTCCTCATACAAGAGACATCATCACAATCATCATCGTCATCATCCTTATATGAGGAGGGAATATTTTCCTGAAGAGTTCAAGAAAGTGAAGCCTCCTGCATTTGATGGAGATATGAAGAAGCCAAAATATGCAAAGGCATGGTTTCTTGGAATGAAGAAATTATTCATATTTCATAACTATTAAGAAAAAATGGAAGCAAAGATAGCCACCTTCAGTCTTAAAGGGAAAGCAAATATCTAGTGGGAAGATGTGAAGAATTTTAAGGGCATTCGAGAGGAATAGTTCATTTGGGATGACTTCAAGAGGATATTCAAGAAGAAGTACCTATCGTAGAGGTACTATGATGATAGAGCTAAGGATTTTTATGAGCTACATATGCATTATATGATAGATGATGAGTATGAGCTAGCAGATTCTTTGACTTTTTAAGGTATGTGCCATATCTCAAGGAGGAAAAGGCTAAGATCCAGAGATTCATAAGTGGATTTCCAAAAATATATAGAGACCATATTGACTTTGATGAGCAAGTCCATCCATAAATTGAAGCATTTCTATGAGCAGTCAGAGCACAAAATTGATCCTAAATGGGACTTGAAGGGAAATGAGAAGGTAAAAGGAAAATGGACACCGAAGCGGGGAAGACATGAAGATGCAGGTGAGAAAGAAAATGTTTCTCCTTAAAATAAGTCTAGTACACTTAAGAATGGACATGTGTCACATCCCAAGGAGTAGCATACTAGAGGTGATAGTAGACCACCGTTGTAGTGTTGGATATGTGGCAAAGATCATCATAAGAAGGATTTTCCATTATACCATGGAGGTAGGCCTCAAATCTATAGTGCTTAGAAGGCACAGATAGTTGGAGATGTTGATCATAGTATTCCTTAGATTTATGCAGATGTGGAAAGTAGGTAGGAAGATCACTAAGCATATATCATTGAGATGGATGGTAAGATTTGTGATAAAGTTATTTATATTTTGATTGATCCTAGATCTAATTATAGTTATGTTAATCTTGACCTGGTGGATAAGTATGGCTTGAGAAAAGAAGTGCATGCAGAGCCTAGTTGGTGTAGTTGGCTATAGGTATAAAGAAGATAGTTCATCATTGGGTAGGAGCTTGTGCATTTGAGTTGAATGGTATGCCTACAACAACACATTTGAATGTACTTCCATTGCAATTGTATAGTATGATTTTTGGTATGGATTTACTGCATCTTCACATGACCAAATTAGATTGCTATGACAAGGATATTGAGTGCCTGGATGATAATGGAGAGAAGAGAATCTTCCAAGGGAAGAAGAAACTTACATTAGTGAGGATGGTCACAACTATGCAGTCTAAGTGCAGTTGTAGGAAAGGATGTGTGATGTTTGTAGTTCATATTTCCAATGACAAGGGTAAGGATGTTGAGGATGCATAAATCTTCAAGAGGTAACCTGTATTGCAGCAATTTCAAGATTTGTTTCTAGAAGATATTCCAAAGTTACCTCCACACACGGAAGTATACTTTTCTATTGAGTTGGTACCAGGGGAAACACCAACATAAAAGGCACCTTACATGATGAGCACACCAAAATTAGTAAAGTTGAATTTGAAACTAAAGGAAATTCTTGATAAGGGATACATTAGGCCAAGTGTATCACCTTGGGGTGAACCCATGTTTTTTGTGAAGAATGATGGTACTCTTAGATTGTGCATTTATTTTAGGGAGTTGAACAAGGTGACAATCAATAACAGGTACCCATTGTCAAGGATTGAAGATGTGTTTTATCAGTTGAAAGGAGCGGCAATGTTCTAAAAGATAGAACTGCAATCAGGATATCATTAGGTACGCATGAAAGAAGAGGACATCTACAAGACTACCTTCAGGACTAGGTATGGGCATTATGGTTTTGTTGTAGTTCCATTCAGTTTGACTAATGCTTCAGCTACTTTTATGTGTTTAATGAATAGTGTGTTGCATCCTTATCTGGACAAGTTTATCATTGTATTCATTGATGACATCTTGGTATATTATAAGAATAAGGAAGAGGATGTTGAACATTTAGCAACAATTTTGAGATTGCTCAGAGAGCATCAGTTGTATGCTAATCTTAGAAAGTGCAGTTTCTCTTAGACAGAAGTATAATACTTGGGACATGTTGTTTCCAAAAATGGCATAGCAGTAGAGCTGAAAAAGATAAAGGAAATCATGGAATGAGCAAATGATCTGGGTCCGTCAGCTACCGGATTTACCCATGATCTTTTACTTATGTGATGTGGTTATAATTTCATTAAAAAGAGAATTAAAAGAACACATATGCATGTTTTAAGCAAGAGGAAACAAGACAAAAATAAACAACATAAGAACATGAAATGTTGATAATGGATTTCACCCAGTGTGGGTTGCGTCTCTAAGTCCGGTGTCAAAATGGGTAGGCCGCTTCATATAGTGCTGGAAATGGTAATGATGTACATGGAATATGTTTTCTGTCATACAAGGATATATTCCCTCCACATGAGTGGCTTGTCTCTCCATGAGACGTTCCACTAAAGGAACTCTCAATCACAATAGGCCTCCTATCATCATAACATAATCTCACACAAGATGATGATGAGGATCCCTTCAACAAGATTACATAGGGATCATAACAATCCATGGCGAATACATATCACATGAAGTAGAAACATAGATCACACAACATACATCAAGAAAGGATCTAAAGAACATATTACATCTCACAACAAATGATAAAAGAGGCACATGATATCAATACTGCATATAACTCAACCCTTGAAGTTGGCTGAAGAAGTGAATGCTCAACTGTTGAATCTGGCTGCACCATAGAATTTGTGGCATCAAGAGGCATAAAATAAACTGTCCACACTTGGGAATCTGACATCGTCACTCCAATATGGAAAATGTCCAAAAAATGGGAAGCTCTACTGCTGAAACGAACATCGCCATTGGATTCCTATCACCGAGAGGTGTAAAATCGACATAAAATTTGTGAAATATTGACTCCTGCAAGTTCGAGACCTCAAGGAATATTTTTGATGCCCCTCAAGATTTCCTTGGCAAGGTTCCTCCCCTTTGGCTACTTATGCTTCTACACCCGTGGTAAAAAAAATATTATTCATTGAAGAACATGCTGATATGCTCCATGTTCTACCTCCACTTTGCTCACAGCTCCATTGGCCTTCCTGTGCCCTTATCTCTTGTGTATTCTCCATCATTATCCATGGTTTCCTTGAACCATTTGAATGGAATTTTATAACAAAGTGTGAGGGTGAAAAAGACAAAGTGTGAGGTTGGCACATTGGTTGGCCTAATAATTTTAAGATACTTGATGTTGGGAGGTTTTGGGTTCAAATCCCATTGACTCCCAATATTGTTTTAAAGCCCAGTTTTTTTTTTAATATAGTTTTTTCAAACTATATAATATATGGAATTCGTATGTCCATATTGTAACGACTCACAAAAACATGAGAATAAGACAAAAAATTGAGGTTGCACCATCCAAGGCCAGTTGGGCCTAATTTGAGGTGCCATTTGGCACCATGTGATTGGGCCATGTGGCAAGCCCTCATTGGTCCACATCATATGCCACCTCTACCACCTACTTTCCATGTGTCGACTTGTGGTGCTACCAGATCACCTTTTTGTGGGTCCACTTGTTTTGTTGACTAAGCTGCCACATTAGCTTTTGGGTCCCACTAGGCCTACCGCATGTCATCCATACGGTCTGCGACATGGCATAATGTTGACTTTGACTTGTTTTTTTGTTGTTTGTTACAAACTTCAAACTACAATAACTTTCTCATACAGACTCGGATTTGAGTGTCGTTCACACCATTGGAATTGAGGTGACGAGAACTATAAACTTGTCTTATTTCGAAAGCATTCTAACTAATTTGAATTTTTACTATTTCTGAGCCCTCTTGGTCTCTTAAGGGTGTATGGAGCCACCTGGATCAATCCTCCCCACTGAGATGCTTTTGGTAGACCAAAAGCATGAAAACAATTTGTAGTTGATTTGTACCTCGTCTGCACCATAAGTGTCCTGAAATGTCACCCTTCATTCTCCTTCACCTTTGTTCTTTGGAGCCATAAGCGATGATTCGACACCTGCATCCTCTGCAAACATGTAGTACATTCTTCTTACAAATTGCATGCTCAATTACATGACCAACTATGACCCAAGCATCCCATAATTTCCACGATTTTATAACTCATACTTTGTGGTCAAGTTTACATTAAAATGGAATCAATACCCCAGTTATCAATATAAGGCCAACACATCTTTGTCACTTAACAAGTTACGAAAAACAAATCATCACTTTTACATTTTAAGTTGCAACATATGAATTAAAAAAATAAGTCCATGAAACACTACCACACCTAGAAAAACCATCTCTCACTGATCAAAGTGAATGGGTCATCTCTCTGTGGTGCATTTTCTGGTCGAACAGTTGTTTCAACTGGTTCATGTATGGACACTTTGTCCTTAAGACACTGCTCTGGATGGAGCCTCCAACACGTGGCTCTTCGATGACCAGTTCTCTCGTAATGAATGCAATGAGTCTTCTTCCTCTAGACCTGCTTTACCTTCTTCTTTTCCTGTGGTGGAGAAGGCCTTTCACGTCTCATCCTGTTTCGTGTTGACATTCTCTTGTAGCACTCAACAAATACATGGTTATGTAAACCACAAAAACTACATGCTTTTCGATGCCATGATTTATGTTCATTGTTAGCGACATGCTTGTAATCAAAATGAACATTAGAATACCGAGACTTGTTATACCTTTCTTTTTTGTCTCTGGTGCAATCATGGGGATGAGAGCTTGCCTCGGCTCTTTCTCTGCAATGTGCACTGTCATAGGATGAAGTGTTCCCATCATTCTCTTTCCCCCAATGGTTTCAACCATGTATTGGAAGCTTCTGACACCTTTGATCATTGTCCTTTAGTGTATCCCAAACCTGTGAATCGAGGTCTCCTCACAACCTCTAATGGTTGAATCATGCCTTGGCCATTAACACAAAGTCCTCCTCCTTTATATCCCATCTTGGTGAGGAGTCTCATGCCAATTCCCGTAATTAGTATCTCCACATTTCCCACAGAAATGATACCATGTGAAGATGAAACTAAAGAGAAATCAACATATTTTACATTATTCTTTGATTCAAACACAGGTGATGATGGATTATTTAAGCCTTCGTTGTGCTTCAATTCCTCCAAGGCCTCTTCTGTGGCTCGCAACTGAAGATGTAATATTTGATTCTCTTCTTTCTCTTCTCGTAGCAGCCTCCTTAATTCAACATTCTCTTCCCGAAGAATTTGGTTTATCTCCGCATTCAAATGATGAGAAGACAATGAAGGCGACGACGAAGATGCATAAGCACTAGAAAATGTGGATGAAGCATCATTCTATGATATTTATTTCTCCTCTTCCGCTATTCTCCTCTCATAAGTGTCATACATTATGTCCACCATTTTGAACATCCTCAACATGGTCTGGTACATGTCTTTATCATCCTCCATTATTTCATGTTCAATCGTTGTTCACGCTCGCAATTCACATCAGCGAGAAGACCGCTTTGATACCATCTTGATGTTGGCATGTGTTTTCCTTGATGGCAACCTACTTGATGAAATAAGACTGTTAGCGATATGATGCAATGTGTTGTCCTTGATGGAAACCTATTTGATGAAGATTGTTCTTGATGGAGGTGGAATTCAGAAAGTGCCAGAATAATGTTGAACAAAGTATGTCACAATGCATACGCAGGTTTTATGAGGAGAAGTAGCGTATGTACGCGGAAAAGTACGTTCCAAGTCACGTATGCCCTATTGCGCTCTAAATTTATATAACCAGGGGAATTTACCATGGTATTGACCCATTGTATTGAGCGCTAGATTATCTATTTGATCCCGTCCAGGAATACCATCGGAAGTGGTGTGGTTTTGGCTCATGGTATTGATAAAGGCTAAACCTATATAAGGAGTAAAGAATAATAGTGCAAGGTGTGCAGATGTCTGGGTATTGAATGAATACTTCACCTTGAAGTATTTCTGCATGAATGAACTTTTTGCTTGATCAATAAATCTGAATCTATGATGCACCCGTGGATGTTTCAAAATCCTTAGATCTGATGATGATGAATCTCTAAGATGATCTGCAGAAGAAGAACTAGTGAAAATCTGGCACAAAGTCTACTGAAGGTAATGAAGAAATCTGGGTAAGTTTATAGATCTGGTCTGCTCTGCAAAGCTTTCATTTACAGATCTGTACGCGAGTTTGTTGTGGAAAAAGCACATGTATACGCGGATCTGATATAATAAAATTGCATGTGGGAAGTTAGGGTTTATTGAAAAAATGCACAGATGTATACGCGGGTTAGTTTAATGAAAAGCGCGTGTATACACGGGTCTGATTAAATAAAAGCGCGTATGGAATTTGAACTTATGATTGCTCAAGATTGAATGTGCTTCTGCATATCTATTCTGAAGTTTGGGTTATCTCTGATATTCTGGTTACAGTGGTTTCACTGTTCTGTTTGAAGCACCGGGCGAAGTATATTTGTTGATAAGTGAAGGATTGTGTTGAATCTGTTTGATCCAGTTTGAAAATTGATGAAACGTGGTCTGCAGTGGTATTGAGGGTCAAGCCTTCAGTGAGGGGGTAGTGGCTCCCTTCCAGTAGTATCTGGTCAACGAGAGCAGGGGGTAGTAGCTCCCTTCCAGGAGAGGCTGGTAATCGAGAGAAGGTTGTGGCCTTCTGCAGGTGGGTGCCTGCGTGCTGGAATGAGTCTGCACCAGTACATGGTTGTAAGAAGTTTTCTTTACATAATAAATATTGAAGACTGAGATGACGATAGCGGTGGTTTTCTCCCAAATTGGGTTTCCACCTTAAATCCTGGTGTTCATGTGTGTTGCTTATGTGTGATGATTTATTATGTTCTTACTGCATCTGTTTACTGCTTACTATACATCTGATGAATGAATGATACAATGATCCAAGTTAAGAATTAAATGCAATAATTATATCTCTGAACATACGTGAGTTGTCTGAAGGATATCCGCGTGTATATGCGAGTTTTATTCAGTAAAGTAGCGTATGGGTTGTAGAGAAAGAAAAATTTAAAATTTTTCAGTCTGCACTAAATACTGATTCACCCCCCCTCTCAGTATTTTTCCCAACAATTGGTATCAAAGCAGGTCCTTCTGAAAAAGCTTAGCCGCTAGAAGGAAGATCAAGCAAGATGAGCAATCAAGATGGAACAACATCTATCAAGCCTCCGCTCTTTAATGGAAGCAATTTAATCTTCTAGAAAACAAGGATGAGATCCTATCTTCAGTCTATGGGAACAGATGTATGGGCCATTGTTCAACAAGGATATCAATATCCAGCTACAATACCAGCAGATCCGACTGAAAAGAATAATTATGAATCAAATGCAAAGGCGGTCAATGCTATAACGGGAAGTCTGACTGAATCTGAATTTTTCAAACTCATGCAGCTGAATACAGCAAAGGAAATGTGGGACAAAATCATTCTAAGTTATGAAGGTGATGCAAAGGTAAAAAGTGCAAAACTCCAAACTCTCATAATTGAATATGAAAATTTGAAAATGCAAATGATGAGAGTATTGCTAGTTTCTTTTTACATCTTGATGATGTTGTAAATCGTATGAGAAATCTGGGAGAAACAATAACCGAATCTACTTTGGTTGAGAAAATTTTAAGATCTCTAATGACAAAATTTGAGTCAAAAGTTTCTGCTCTTGAAGAAAAACAGGATCTTCAAAATCTTATTGTGGTGCAACTTCATGGGATACTAACTGCATATGAAATGAGAAGAGGAGAACCATCTGAAGTCAAAGAAGCCATCTTTAGAGCTTCTACAAAAGGGAAAGAAGTGCAAGAAGTAGAAGGATCAGGATATATCTCAAAAGAAGATGAGGTAAATTTTGTAAAGAAACTTCAACTTGGCATAGGACAGTTCAGAGGTAAGCTTCCTTTCAAATGTTTTGATTGTGGAAGAGTTGGTCATTATGCTGCTAAGTGTCCTTATAGAGAAATATCTGCAAAAGGGAAAGAAGTAGCAAGAAGGAATAAGAACCGGTCTAGCACTAGAAAAAGTTACTATACTCATGAAGATAGTGATGGGTTATCTGATAGTGAGGAAGAATGTGAACAAGATCTTAGACTTCTCATGGAATTTGAATCTAGAGAAGAAAATGATACTTTTGTGGATGCTCTAGAGGAAAATGATTTTCTTGAAGAAAACAATCAACTCAAAATACACTTAGAAGAAAGTAAAATACTCTTAGAAGAAAGGAAAATAACCATAGAGGTTCTGAAAAGGAAGTTTGAAGAAGCAAAGAAACACATTGAGAAATTAGAATGTGAAGTGGTAAGTCTAAGAAAATATTTTGAGAAAGAAAAGACTCTGAATCTTAGATTTTCTAAAGGATTTGAAACCTTAAATGAGATTATGAAGGTACAACGCTCTCCTCTTGTAAAGACAGGTCTTGGATATACCGGGGAATCTTCTTAGGCTTCAGCACCAAATTATCTAAAAGCAGCTACAGCTGGTTTACAAAATTCTGCCACTCATTAAAGGAATAAAGAATCTTTACAGGTAAAGCATGATCATCTCAATTCAAATAACACTAACAGGAATATCTTTCAAAGAAACACCAATCAACAGGTAAATTCAAGTAGAAGATTTCATGATCGCAGGAATTATTTCTTCAATGGACAATGTTTCTCATGTCACAATTTTGGTCATAAAGCTGCTCAATGTGTTGCATATAAAACCATCATGACAAGAGAAGCAAGAAATAAAAGGATTGATATTGAAAACAAAGAATAATACCTATAAAATTTTCTCCCCTCTTCTAAATGAAGTTGAATGTGCTTATTGCAATAACTTTGGGCATGAAGAATCTGAATGCAGGGGCAAAATTCAGCCAAAAGAGCATTTTCCTTCAAGTTCTAAAGTATGGAAAAAGAAGGAATTACAAGTTGAAAATTGTGGCATAGCGTTATTTGCAGAAGGTGAAGAAAATTAATGGTACATTGATAATGGATGCTCAAGACACATGACAGGTGACAAAAACAAACTTCTTGCATATAGTGCTCTAGAAAAGGAAAAGAAAGTTACATTTGGAAATGATACTCCTACTGTAATTAAAGGAAAAGGGTATGTGTTTCTAAAAGAAAAGGTGAAGGATAATGAAGTCATGTATGTGGATGGTTTAAGGCATAACCTGTTAAGTGTAATTCAAATGTGTGATCAAGGAACTAAAGTTGTCTTTAGTTCAAAATAATGTGTGGTTCATGATCTTGATACAGGTAAAACAATTATAAAAGGAAAAAGAACTCCAAGAAACCTGTATGTATTGAAGAACTGCAAAGAACAATGTTACTTGATTCAATCTTCAAAAAACTGGCTATGGCATAGAAGGTTGGGGCATCTAAGCTTCTCTCAAATCAAAAAATCAAGCAGACTTAATGTTGTTCGTGGTCTTCCCAATATTACTCTACCTGAAAGTATCATATGCAAATCTTGCCAATTCGGGAAGCAGACCAGAGTGCAATTTAATGCCAAGGAAGGATCATCAAGTAGGCCTCTTGAACTCATTCATACTAACATATGTGGACCAATGAGGAAAAAGTCACCTCGTGGTGAACAATACTATATCTTATTTATTGATGATTTCTCTAGAATGTGTTGGATTGGGTTGCTTAAAAACAAAGATGAAGCATTTGAGAAATTTCAGATCTTCAAGGATCTGGTTGAAAATGAATTAGATCTAAAACTCAAATGTCTTAGATCTGATCGAGGCAGAGAATATAATTCATATGAATACCTTGAATTTTGTGAACAACATGGCATAAAAAGACAGTTCTTTGTAGCTGGCACTCCACAACAAAATGGCGTAGCAGAAAGAATGAATGAGCAGATTCAACAAATGGCTAGAGAGTATGTGATTGGAACACACGACACATTTTTGAGAGAAACGGCTCTGATGATAAACATTCTCAACAAGGCACATGTTCGTGTAAATAGTGACAAACTCCATACCATATGAACTACAGTATGGTAATCCTCCCTCTGTGAAGCATTTTAGAGTTTTTAGAGGAAGTAAATGCTTTATCAAAAATAATGATGAAAAACTTGGCAAGTTTGAACCTAGAGCAGAGATGAAGGAATACTTCTTGGATACTCCTCTATGAGTAGAGCATATAAATGTTACAATAAAAGACTTCGGAAGATTGTTGAATGTATTGATATTGTTATTGATGAGTCTCTGACAGCCCCAAAAGAAGAAAAACAAACAACAAATGAAGACGATAGTGACTTATGTACTTCTACATCAAATAGCAATGATATAGATAGTGAACCCAATGAAGAACCTGAAGATGATTTATCGGAAAAAGATCCATCCAGATATGTTCAAAAGAATCATTCAAAATCTCAAATTTTGGGAGATAAGGGATCAGGTGTACAAACAAGAAGGGCTCTTGTGGGATCTTCTAGCTATCTGACATTTCTATCTACTATTGAACCTCACAATGTCAATCAAGCTAGCAAAGATGAATGTTGGGTTCAAGCCCTGAATGAAGAGCTTGATCAAATTGAAAAGAATCACACTTGGGAATTAGTACCAAGACCTCATAACAAAAATGTCATTGGAACTAAATGGATATTCAAAAACAAGTTAAATGAGAATGGGGATGTTGTAAGAAATAAAGCTAGACTTGTTTGCAAGGGGTATACTCAACAAGAAGGTACAGAGTTAGAAGAAACTTTTTCTCCTGTAGCTAGACTTGAAGCCATAAGAATGTTTCTTGCTTTTTCAAGTTCTCAACAAATCAAAGTTTATCAAATGGATGTTAAATCTGCATTTCTCAATGGTGATCTAGAAGAGTTTATATAGAACAACCAGAACGATTCATTTTGGGAAATGATGAAAAACTCGTTTGTAGACTTAAAAAAGCTCTATATGGTCTCAAACAAGCTCCAAGGTCATGGTACTATCGTCTTGAAAAATATCTTCATCAACAAGGATTTTCAAAAGGGTCTGCTGATAGCAACTTATACACAAAAATTGAAAATGAAAAACTATCGATTGTGGTTGTATACGTTGATGATATCATTTTTGGAAGTAATGAAGAGTCTATGAGTCAGAAATTTGCTTCTGATATGAAGCAAGAATTTGAAATGTCTTTACTTGGGGAACTAACATTCTTTCTTGGCTTACCAACGATACCATCAAACTACGAAATGCATATTTTTATCACACAGGCAAAATATAAATAACTTAAGCAAATTCTGAAGAAGTATGGGATGGAAGAGTGCAAACCTATAAGTACACCAATGGTAACCGGATGTAATCTCAATTCTCATGATGATTCTCCCACGGTGAATCAACCAGAATACAGATCTATGATAGGAAGTCTTCTGTATCTCACTGGGACGAGACCAGATATTATGCATGCAGTTGGGATTGTTGGACGATTCCAAGCCAATCCAAAAGAGTCTCATCTTCAGGCTATAAAAATAATATTCAAATATATACAAGGAACTCAAGACTTTGGACTATGGTATCCAAAGAATACTGATCTTACTCTTCATGCTTACACTGACGCAGATTGGGCTGGAAATGTTGATGATCGGAAAAGCACTAGTGGTGGAGCATTCTATATGGGGCCCCGGTTAGTATCCTGGTTCAGCAAGAAGCAAAACTCTATTGCATTATCTACAACAGAAGCAGAATATGTGGTTGTTGCATCATGTTGCACACAAATTTTTTGGATGATGCAAACCTTACAAGACTTTCAAATCAAGTCCTCACCTCCTATCTCCATTATGTGTGATAATACAAGTGCCATCAGTATTTCAAAGAATCCTTTTATGCTTTCAAAGACGAAGCACATTCCCATCAAGTATCACTTCTTACGTGAACAAGTGCTTGAACAAAAGGTGAAGCTAGAGTATGTTCCCTCCAAAGAACAAGTGGCTGATATATTTACCAAACCTCTGCCCAGGGAAGCGTTCGAATATCTCAGACAGAAGCTGGGAGTAGTCTCTGCCATGCAGAAAATCAAAACTACTTAAATTCAGAAGATTAAATTGGATACGCGGGTTTCCTCAAAGATAGTCACGTATATACACGAGTTCATACAAAGAAAACCGCGTATGGCTAATTGCTGACAAATTTTACTTGGGGTCAACATTCTTCAACACAGTTGCAATGTTGTTTGGTATCTTTGATGTTGTTTGGAATCTCTGATGATGTTTCAGCTCTTATATTTCTGTTCTATTCTTTGATATTGGGTGAAGATGCCTTGATGATTGGCTGTTGAACGTGTTCAGGTTGCACAAGCTAAGGAGGAGTTTTGGTCATATGGAAAGGATGCATTAGATGCATAGTTTTAGGGGGAGCATTAGCCTTGATGAATGTAATGCATTGTTGGCATTATGATGATTCTGAAATATGATCTCTTTCTTGAGGTCCTTTGGTTTTTGGTGCAAAAGGTCATATTTCTAATTTGATGAAAAGGTCATGTTGAGACCTATGATGTAAATTTGTAATATTCAATCATGTAAGGACTTGAGTCAATTTTGTAAACCCACTTGGTTGGGTAGTTGATTCAAAATGTGTAAACCCACTTGGTTGGGTACTTGAGTCACATATGTAAATCCACTTGGTTGGATCATTGATGTAAAGGTGATAGAGTCATGTACTTCATTGCAAAATATGTTTGAAGACTCAGCATGAACTCAGGGGGATCATGGTAACTTCAGTACACATGAGAAGAAAAACCTTGTTTTGGTTGTTGATCCTCCCTTTGCCCTTGATTTCAAAGGGGGAGAGCAACATGGTGTTTGAATAGGGGGAGAGTTTCATAATTTTTGCATAAAGGTTATAATATATGTATCTATCTATTGTGATGATCAAACACCATCATGGGTTGCCATCAAGTCCAAAGGGGGAGATTGTTGGCATGTGTTGTCCTTGATGGCAACCTACTTGATGAAATAAGACTGTTAGCGATATGATGCAATGTGTTGTCCTTGATGGCAACCTATTTGATGAAGATTGTTCTTAATGGAGGTGGAATTCAGAAAGTGCTAGAATAATGTTGAACAAAGTATGTCACAATGCATACACGGGTTTTATGAGGAGAAGTAGCGTATGTACGCGGAAAATTATGTTCCAAGTCGTGTATGCCCTATTGCGCTCTAAATTTATATAACCAGGGGAATTTACCATGGTATTGACCCATTGTATTGAGCGCTGGATTATCTATTTGATCCTGTCCAGGAATACCATCGGAAGTGGTGTGGTTTTGGCTCATGGTATTGATAAAGGCTAAACCTATATAAGTAGTAAAGAATAATAGTGCAAGGTGTGCAGATGTCTGGGTATTGAATGAATACTTCACCTTGAAGTATATCTGCATGAATGAACTTTGCTCTTGATTGATAAATATGAATCTATGATGCACCCGTGGATGTTTCAAAATCCTTAGATTTGATGATGATGAATCTCTAAGATGATCTGCAGAAGAAGAACTGGTGAAAATTTGGCGCAAAGTCTGTTGAAGGTAATGAAGAAATCTGGGTAAGTTTATAGATCTGGTCTGCTCTGCAAAGCTTTCATTTACAGATCTATACGTGAGTTTGTTGTGGAAAAAGTGCGTGTATACGCGGATCTGATATAATAAAATCGCGTGTGGGAAGTTAGGGTTTATTGAAAAAATGCACAGATGTATACGCGGGTTAGTTTAATGAAAAGCGCGTGTATACGCGGGTCTAATTAAATAAAAGCGTGTATGGAATTTGAACTTATGATTGCTCAAGATTGAATGTGTTTCTACATATCTATTCTGAAGTCTGGGTTATCTCTGATATTCTAGTTACAGTGGTTTCACTGTTTTGTTTGAAGCACTGGGCGAAGTATATTTGTTGATAAGTGAAGAATTGTGTTGAAGCTGTTTGATCTAGTTTGAAAATTGATGAAACGTGGTCTGCAGTGGTACTAAGGGTCAAGCCTTCAGTGAGGGGGTAGTGGCTCCCTTCCAGTAGTAGCTGGTAAACGAGAGTAGGGGGTAGTAGCTCCCTTCCAGGAGAGGCTGGTAAACGAGAGAAGGTTGTGGCCTTCTGCAGGTGGGTGCCTGCGTGCTGGTATGAGTCTGCACCAGTGCATGGTTGTAAGAAGTTTTCTTTATATAATAAATATTGAAGACTGAGACGACGGCAGCGGTGGTCTTCTCCCAAATTGGGTTTCCACCTTAAATCTTGGTGTTCATGTGTGTTGCTTATGTGTGATGATTTATTCTGTTCTTACTGCATCTTTTTACTACTTACTATACATCTGATGAATGAACGATACAATGATCCAAGTTAAGAATTAAATGCAATAATTATATCTCTGAACATACGCGAGTTGTCTGAAGGATATCCGCGTGTATACGCGAGTTTTATTCAGTAAAGTAGCGTATGGGTTGTAGAGAAAGAAAAAGTTAAAAAATTTCAGTCTGCACTAAATACTGATTCACCCCCCCTCTCAGTATTTTTCCCAACACTTGATCCGGGTCCGTCAGCTACTGGATTTACCCATGATATTTTACTTCTGTGATGTGGTTAGAATTGTGTTAAAAGGAGCATTAAAAGAACTCATATGCATGCTTTAAGCAAGAGGAAATAAGACAACAATCAGCAACATAATAACACGAGACGTTGATAATGGAGTTCACCCAGTGTGGGATACGTCTCTGGGCCCGGTGTCAAAATGAGGTAGGCCGCTTCATATGGTGTTGGAAATGGTGATGATGTACATTGACAATATTTTATGTCATACAAGGTTATATGCCCTCAACATGAGTGGCTTGTCTCTCTAAGAGACGTTCCGCTACATGAAATCTCACTCACAATAGGCCTCCTACCAACATGGCATAATCTCACACAAGGTGACAATGAGGATCCCTTCAAAAAGGTTACATAGGGATCATAGAAATCCATGGAAAATACATCTCACATGAAGTAGAAACATAAATCCCACAACATACATCAAGCAAGGATCTAAACAACATATTACATCTCACAACAAATGATAAAAGAGGCACATGATATCAATATTGCATATACCTCAACCCCTAAAGTTGGTTGAAGAAGTGAATGCTCAGCAATTGAATCTTGTTGCACCATAGAATTCGTGGCGTCGAGAGACATAAAATAGACTGTCCACACTTGGGAATATGACACCGTAATTCCCCTCTAGAAAATGGCCAAAAAATGGGAATCTTTTCTACTGAAACGGACATTGCCATTAGATCCTTGTCACCGAGAGGTGTAAAATCGGCATAACATTTGTCAAATTCCGACTCTTGCAAGTTCGGGACTTCAAGGAATCTTTTTGATGCCCCTCAAGATTCCCTGGGAAAGGTTCTGCCCCTTTGGCCGCTCATGGTTCCGCACTTGCAATAAAAAAATTATTATTCATTTAAGAACACATCGATCTGCTCCACGTTCTGCCTCTGCTTTTGTCATGGCTCCATTGGCCCCCCTGTGCCCTCATCTCTCATGTATTCTCCATAATTCTCCATGATTTCCTTGAACAATTTGAATGGAATTTTATAACAAAGTGTGAGGTTGAATAAGAAAAAATGTGAGGTTGGAACATTGGTTGGCATAATCATTTTAAAATACTTGTTGTTGGGTGGTTTTGGGTTAGAATCCCATTGACTGCCAATATTGTTTTAAAGCACAATTTTAGTTTTAATATAGTTTTTTCAAACTATATAATATATGGAATTCATATGTCCATATTGTAACGACTCCTAAAAACATGAGAATAAGACAAAAAATGGAGGTTGCACCATCCAAGGCCACTTGGGCCTAATTTGAGGTTCCATTTGGCACCATGTGATTGGGCCATGTGGAAAGCCCTCACTGGTCCACATCATATGCCACCTCTACCACGTACTTGCCATATGTCGACTTGTGGTGCTGCCACATCATGTTTTTGTGCGTCCACTTATTTTGTTGACTACACTACCACATTAGCTTTGTGGGTCCCATTAGGCCTACCACATGTCATCCATACGACCTGCCACATGGTAGAATGTTGACTTTGAATTTTTTGTTTGTTTGTTTGGTACACACTTCAAATTTCAATAACTTTCTCATACAAACACGGATTTGAATGTCATTCATGCCATTGGAATTGGGGAGACGAGCACTACAATTTTTTTCTAGTTCAAAAGCATTCTGACCAGTTTCAATTTTGACCATTTCTGAGCTCTCTTGGTCTCCTAAGGGTGCCTGGAGCCACTTGGATCAACAACTCCTAGAAATGTGGGGAAGTTAGATCATTCATGGGCTTAGAAGGTTACTACAGAAGGTTCATCATGAACTTCTCACGCATTGAATATCCTATTACATCATTGTAGAGGAAAGTTAAGAAGTTTGAATGGAAAAAGGATTGTGCAACCAGTTTTGAGCAGCCAAAGCAATCATTGACAAATGATCCAGTGTTAAAGATTGCAGATCCGGATAAATAATCTGTAGTATGTACAGATTCTTTCAATAGAGGGCATGGTGGTGTCCTTATGCAAGAGGGACAATTGATATGCTATGAGTCTAGGAAGCTGAATGAGCATGAGCAGGACTATGTGACTCATGATCTTGAGTTGGTAGCCATTATTAATTCCTTAAAGATGTGGAGACATTATATTCTTGGGAGGAGTTTTTTGTTGATGAGCGATCACATTGGGTTGAGATATTTTTTTGATCAATCGAATTTGAATGCCAGGAAAGCTAGATGGTTGGCTACCCTTAGTGAGTTTGACTTTGAGATGAGATAAATTAAGGGGAAGGAGAAAAGTGTTGCACATGCTCTCAGTGGGAAAGTACAGTTGAACCATGTAGCAGTGGTGAGCTCATATGAGACAAATTTATAGGATCAGATCATACAGGAAGGCTAGCAGGTTGACAGGTACATGGAGCTTATGTACAGGATACATTAAGGTATAGGTAATCAAGATGTGGATTATCATCTTACAACAGATGTCTTGGTGAGATTTAGGGACAATATTTATGTGTTGGAGGATAGTGAACTCAAGAAGCTTATCTTAAGGGATTTTCATGTAAAACCATATTTAGGTCACCTAGGATATCATAAGACATTGAAAACAATAAATAAGTTCTAGTAATGGTCGAATCTAAAGAATGAAGTGGCAGATTTTGTGGCAAGATTTTGGATTGTCAGCACGTGAAAGAGGAGTGTAAGCATGGTTGCCTTATCCTATTACAATTCTAGAGTGGAAATGAGAGGTCCTTTCAATAGGTTTCATTACAAGTCTTCTGAGCACATCGAGGCAACATGATTCTATCATGGTTGTGGTAGACAGGTTGAGAAAGGTAGCTCACTTCATTCCAGTGAAGACTAATTATTCAACTAGTGAGGTAGCATAGGTGTTCATCAAGGAGATCGTGAGATTGCATAGTGTTCTGAAGAATATTGTGTCAGACAAGGATACCAAGTTCACTTCCAAGTTTTGGAAGGAGTTTTTTGCAGAATTTGGGACAAAGTTGACCTTCAACACAACTTATCATCCACATATAGATGGACATACAAATATGGTTAACAATATACTGGAGGATATGTTGAGGATGTATTGCATGCATCAACATAGGAGATGGTAGGAGTACCTTCCATTGGTTGAGTTTTCATACAACAATAGTTATGAGGAGTCATTGAGGATGACTCTATTTGAGGTGTTGTATGGGCAGAATTGTAACACTCCCATTAGTTAGAGTTATCTAGTGAACAAGGTGCTTAATGGACCAGACATGTTGGAAAACATGGAATAGGAAATGTTATTTATAAAGAAGAATCTAAAGGAAACATAGGACAAACATAAAATTTGTGTAGACTAGCACATGGAAGTTAAGGAGTTTCAATTTGGGAAGCATGTGTATTTGCACATTAAGCCCAAGAAGAGATCGTTGAGTATCAGATCATGTGCCAAGTTATCACCACAATATTGTGGGTCTTTTGAGATCCTTGAGAGGATTAGACTAGCGACCTACAAACTTTCACTGCCTTCAACAGTGAATGTCCATGATGTTTTTCATGTTTCATTGCTTAAAAGATATGTAAAGGATGTTGATCATGTTATTAATTGGTATGTATTGCAGGTGGATCAAGAAGGAGAATTCCATCCAGAACCCCAATGCATATTGAAGCAAAAACATCTCGTGCTTTGGAATAGAGCACTCAAGTAGTTAAAGTGCAATGGAAGCACTTTGGGCCTGAAGAAGCTACATGGGAGATGGTGGATCATATGCGGGCTATGTATCCTTCATTATTTGTTCGTGAAGGAAAATTAATTTTGGTATTTGTACATATCTATGTATGGTTGCTATTCTAAATACCGCAATGAGCTAAGTTTTAAATCTCCAATAAGTAGTATGGTTGTCATTTTTTCATGTTTTACATGATAGTTTTTCTTTTGAGCAGGTTTTTATTGTAAATATTGCAATGAGTTGGGTTATAAAGCTCCATAGGCAGTATGTTTTTTCTTTTCAATGGTTTTGCTGGGTCTAGGTGTGGTTTGACACCGAGGATGGTGTTCCCCTAAGGGGGAGGGGTTTGTAACAACCCCAAGGTTAAAATTTCATGTAATTAAAGTTAATAAATATAAAATAAGACCATGGGCAAGGGACACTTATTCCAAGCTGAATGTTGGGAAAATTATCCTAGTGGGCATCACTTGTTGTGTTTATGCTAAGGGAAATTGGAAAAGGCAATGGCTAAGGCTTTGGAAAGGAAAAATATATTTTTGGCACATTACTTATGAAAATAATTCAAATTAGGAGAAAAGGAAGGTTAAAAGTCATAGGTTGCATGTGAGGAGGACAATAAAGGAAAATAATGGAAAATTGAAGAAATTGGAAACCTCATGAATAAAAATACCTTACAGCATCAGTTGGTAGCTTTTTTTCAGTTTAATGTTAGAATTAGTCTCAAAGAGGAGAAATAAAGCAAGCAAGGAAGGACAGGAGAGGAAAATAAAAGAAGCACAAGGAAAAGAAAAGGAAGGCAAGGATCAAGCAACTTTGGCAGGAATACTTACAAGTAATAGATTTCATGTGTGATTTCCTAGATGGTTTTGGCATGCATGGTATGTGTATGTGAGTATATGGTTCTTTCACTATCGTTGGCATGGATTTTGTTAGGATTCGACAATGGATTTTTTCCTAGCCTTTCCATTTCCATATAGTCATGGTGTGATGGGATTGTTATCGGTTTTGATCTTTAGATTTTCGGATGGTTTTAGAACCTTCGGTGAGGAGGTCTTAGGAAAATTCCCAAAGGCCTAGGAATCCTTTGACCGATAATGGCAAGATACACAGTAAATTCTGAGGGTGGAGATGGGAAAATTCCTCAAGGATGGTGATGAAATTATAAGGCATCCAAGCTCGGTTCGGTTTTGTGATCTCAACACATGTTTAGGTGTGATCATGGTATAGAGAGGGTGGAGGCAGTTTAACTCTAGATTCCCTTTCTTGTATTTGGATTGGTTTATCCCATGGGATCCCACATTCATGCTTGCAATATGGCACCGGGGTGATTTTCTGTAGAGAGATTTGGCTCAACCAATCTATGATCGGGTGGAACATGGAAGTCCCGAACCCGATCAATATTTACCTATGTTTAATAAAGTTGAGTTTCTCTTGGTATTAGTAAGGAAATTTACTAGTTATTATGTGGTCTTAATGTTTGTTCTCTTATTGTTATTTACCTGGTTATATGATGGTTATAAGCATGGTTTTATGACAGACTTTAGTCATGGATATTTTCATTTTTTCACTAATAATTGAATAAATAATGAATGAAATACCTAATTGATGTTAAGACAACTAATGAGAGAAGGTAGTGACCCTTCTTGTTAAACCTCAGATGATTTTTCCGTCCCTCATGTTCACACTTTCATTCATGACCTATAGGTTTCATATCCACCAACTGTTTTACAAAATGTCAGTCCCAATTGGGGATAGCTAGGTCAAGTCCCGGTTATAGATTTTGGTTTAATATCATTGTCTTCATGTATTTTATGAGTTCTGGAAGTTTCATAGTTTTAGGGGCAAAGGCCTAGCCCTAACCCTTGAAAATGACCTTAATTCTTGTAGTCACTGGGACAACACTGGAAAAAAAAAGGTCACAGTTTCACTTATGCAGCGCAATTGGGAACCCATGGTGGCTTGGAGGCCTTGGAAAGGGAGAGACTCTGGCTCTAAGTCATGAAAATGTGAGTTGTCACAGGGGTGGGATACCTGGATGGGTTGGGTTACTCTTGTAGGTCCTGTGGCATTCGAGGGAAGTCAGTAAGGTCTTGTTGTGTTGACTCCATTTCCTTAAATTATTCTAGGAGGTTGATTCATATCATAGTGACCCTCAGCTCAAGTTTACCCCAGGCAAGCTGGTGAAAGTGGGTAAATGTGGGAAGATGTGTTACAACATAGATGGCTATTTAATTGGGAATAATTAGCTAAATTTTTTTATACAGCTCCCCTGGAAGTCGGAAAGGATATTCTTCATTTGCAAGTAAGGGAGTTTGGGGACCGAATATATCACTATGATTCTAAAATTGGTAGCAGTTCTCTGAAATGGGTTCTTGATCCTAGTAAATCCATGAAGAGAAGATTGCATTTTCTCCATTCCATCACCCTACATTAAGATATAGAAACATTGCTTAGTATGGTAATTCGGGACAAACAGGTAGACAATTACAATCTCTTTGTTGTACAATAAGACATCAGGAGAATTATGAGGGACATTAGATATGACCTCCATGATATAATGGTCAGATTAAATCGAGTGGAAATATTTATGGTTTATGACTCAAAGACATAATCAAATGATCATCAGGAAGATGCTGCAATGATCAATGTTCCTCCTCTAAACAATTTCCCAGCTATGAACACTACAGAGGAAAACTATCCTCCCCTTTCTCGAGTCATCATTTTGGACTAATATGTCCATTATGTTTACATTTTTTGCATACTATGTTTATGGTATATTTTCAGTTGTTGGTAGCTATCTATTTCTTCTTTTTAATCTCTATAATTTTGCTATAAAACCTATTGAAGGACCTAGCTTAATATTTTTGGTATGGTTGTCTTAGTTTAGTTTTTCCAAATGTAAATCTAAGGATTTTGCAGTTATATTCATTGGCTCAAAGACTATGTTAACAATATTCTGGTCTGTTAGTATGTACAGAAAGTTATATATTTGGAATCTTTTGTGTTATTTGTAGAAATATATGGACTAAATTAAAAAAATAAAACAATGTGTACTTTTTTCTATATGTAGATTTTAAAGTTCATAAATGAAAAACCCACCAAATGGAAAGTAAATGGTCAACACCCTACTAGATAGAAGCCTTTTACTTCAAATATATTTCATATTTTTAATTCGCCCTTCCAACTAATTAAAATTAGCCACATGTTGGTCCCTTCAACTGTTTAAAATTTTCCATGCCTTCTACCCATGCCACATGTGCTTGTTTCTCCAAGGACAGGGACATGGACATGAGAGACCGAAGCAACAATGTGCCAGTCATGCTCTCGGAAACCTTTCTTAGACAAATTTCAGGATAATGTTCATGGAAATCCCTCATCGTATCTAGGAGAGTTCGAAAGAGGGAGGACTAAACGAGTGGATGAATAGGATGGAGAGGGAGAAAGAGCAACCAATCAAAGAAACAAACCAGCAAGGGGAGTTTTATTCATGTTAATTCCAACATCTTATTGAGGAAAATTTGAGCGTTTGCAGTAGGTTTATTAGTTGTGGCAAAGGCTTACTCCAGCTGAAGTGTACAAAACCCCATATTTCAATATGTTTTCCATCAAAAAAATGGCTACTCAATTGGTTCCATTTTCCATTTTCCTGGTCTGGAGTAACCTGGCAAAATTGACCTCCATTCCCAAGCTTAAGCATGGGAGCCTCCAATATTGACCCTATCACCTTAGTCATATTTCCAATGCCTCAATATGATATGTAGATCTTAGGGTTATGCAACTAATTAAGTTTAGGGCAGAGATGGAGTCGATATTTTCCAAGTCGGCTCGACGTTCTACACTGTGGGAAGAGTTTGCTGAGCTTTTGGCAGCAGAGGGCATTAAGCGATATGGGAAGCAGTGAAAATAAAAATGCGACAAGCTCATGGTAGAGTTCAAATATGTGAGAAATGGCAAGAGGGATAGGAGAGAGAGACCCTATTATGAATAACTCGTCGCCACAGTCGACACCGTCCGCTCTGTCGAAGTAGGATAGGGAAAAGGACAAGGACATGGAAAAGAGAGACCAAGTAGCAATGCGGCATATAGTACATACATCCTTGAATGACTATTCGATATCCATTGATGATAAACATAATCTCTTGAGCCCACAATATAGCTATAATCACTATCTTCGCTGGTGATTCGAGCGAATGGAACATCTCATCCTTAAAACAATCAACCCAACTCAGTTATCTCAAACCGCCATTGATGGGCTACAAGGAGCTACAATATCTCAACATTCCAATAAATTCAACTCCCAACTGTCGAATATGCCAAACAAAGTTGTGGGTATGTATAAACCTATCAATGATGTCAAAAAAAATTTCATGAAGAGGGATGCTAATGTTGTTGAAATAACAGGGATGGGTGGGAGCAGCAAAACCACTCTTGCATCAGCACTACGCCATGATGTTGAAGTCCAAGGTAACACAAATTCCATTTTGTTTAATAAATTTCTCCATTTTATGCCCTCATGACCTTAGTTTGTAAGGCTTATTCTCTTTGTGATCTTCAACTACCTTCCAAAACAATATACATTTTATTACCGTCTCACAGCTTCATCGAAATGAAAACGACCTTTTCAAGAATTTAGAGACTATGTGGGATCACATAATTGGTGGTGATAGGCCTCATTTCTAGAGCATAGAGGATGCATGCAACCAACTACATAATAATATTAATCGAGTTGCAGAAATTACACATCGATAAACTTTGGTGGTTTTAGATGATGTTTGGTTGAAATCAAATCTGGAAATTTTTTTCTTTACAACAAAAGGATATAAGACAATTATCAAAATGAGATGTAATTCCACCTTTTCACATATAGATGGTACCTGGCAGTATGCCATGCCTGAGTTGAAGGAAGCTCAATCTCTGTAAATTTTGTGTTTTTGGTCCTTTATACTTCGATTCTAGCAGCACAAAAGGAGGATCTTGTTATAGAGGTATGAATTAAACAATTTATTCTTAATCTCATGGAGCAAAACTGTTTTTCTATCCTAATGTTGTTGTGCACCATCATACTTGTTATCAAATTCCAATTTATTTATGATAGCAAAGGTTCATATCAAAACTACTACAAAGTCATTTAAGTCTTATTGTTATTACTAAATTACTAAGTTTGCAATTGATATTAATAATTTCAACAAAAAGAGCATTTATGTATGATATAACTATCCATGTTGGCAAATACATTCCTCCCAATGGCCTTCTTGATGCAAGAGACATGGAAGATATTGTGGATTTTTCTCCCCTTAGGAAGCTCCAGCTCATATGCCACCTTACCGACACACTTGATCACCCTGTATGGCCCATAGAAACGTGGTTTGAGCTTTTCAGCTCCCTTCTCCTTGAGTGTAGATTGTTTGTAAGGCTGAAGACGCAGATAGACAAGGTCTCCCACCTCAAACTGTCTCTCTATCTGACCACGGTCTGCATACATCTTCTACTGGTTATGGGCAGTAGCAATGTTGTCCTTGAGTGCCCTGAGTATGTCCTGGTTCTCCTGAATCCATTCCTTTGCCCTTGGAGCCTTACTTGCCCCAAACATGACATCAACAAATGAGAGTGCCTCATACCCATATAAGGCTCAGAATGGAGTCATGCCAATAGAAATATGGTGAGTAGTGTTGTAACAATACTCTCCCAAGTGGATCCAATGCAGCCATGCTCTCTGCTGCCCTACTACATAGTTCCTCAAGTATCCCTCCAATCACTTGTTCACTATCTCGGTCTGTCCATCGGTTTGGGGGTGATAGCTAGTGCTTGGAGTCAAATCAGTCCCCACTAACCGGAAAATTTCTTGCCAAAAACCACCCATGAAGCGGTTGTCTCGATCACTCACTATGGTCCTTGGGAGACCATGGAATCTAAATACATCTCTGAAGAAGAGCTCAACTACCTGTGAAGAAGTATAATGTGCAGAAGTGGCAAATAAATGAGAGTACTTTGTTAGTCTATCAACAACTACAAATATACAATCCTTACCCTGTATTGTCGGTAGGCCGGTGATGAAGTCCATAGAGATGCTTTCCCACTTCCCATCTAGAATAGATAGTGGCTGCAATAACCTAGTAGGGTGGGTGTGTTCTCCTTTGTTCTGCTGACAAATGGTGCACCCTCTGACATGTTGGAGCACATCCTCCTTGAGACCCTTCCATGAGAATATCTACCTTATGGTCCTATAAGTCTTTGTGAAACCTTGATGCCCGACAAGTGGGGAATCATGTGATGCTAGTAGGATTTTCTCCTTGAGCTTGGAATTCTTAGCCAAGAAGATCTGGTCCCAGTAATAGATGATCTCATCCATCACCCTATACCTCTCATCCGATACCACTCCATCAAGTATCTCACATGCAAAATCATCTTTGGAATACTCAACCAAAAGTTAAGCCTACCAATCTACGTCCATGCCCCTCAAAGACAGCGTTGTAGGCCTCCTGGATAAAGCATCAGCTACTACATTTCTCTTCCCCTTGAGATATTCTATGTCAAAATCATATGCTTGGATTTTTCTCACTCACTTTTGTTGTCTCTCCTGCAGTTGTTTCTATTCAAGGAAGAATCTAAGACAGTTATGGTTAGTCTTCACCTTGAACTTATTCCCCACCAAGTATTGCCGGAATTTGGCCAATGCATGCCTGATAGCCAACATCTCTTTATCATAGATGGGGTATAACCTCTCATGAGGGAGCAGCTTCCTGCTCTCAAAGGCTATAGGATGCCCACCTTGCACCAAGACTGCTCCAATCCCTTCACCTGATGCATCACACTCTAGAACAAAAGGTTGAGAAAAATCAGGCAAAACCAAAATAGGACAAGTACTCATTACCTCTTTGAGCTTATTAAAAGCCCTCAGCATTGTAGGTGTCCAATAAAAATCTCCCTTCTTTGTCAAGTCTGTGAGTGGTGCTGCTAGCTATGAAAACCCTTTCACAAACTTCCGGTAATAAGTGCATATGCCCACAAACCCCCTAATTTCTGTGAAATTCCTGGGCTCAGGCCAATCTCTGATAGCCTGGATCTTTTCCTCATGTACCCTCACTCCATTAACTCCTATGATGTGCCCCAAATACAACATCTCTGTGAAGCCAAATCCACATTTGGAAAGCTTGGCATAGAATTGTTGCTCCTTGAGGATATGTAAAACTGTCTCAATATGCTGCAAGCGCTCCACCCAAGTGCGGTTGTAAATAAGAATATCATCAAAGAAGACCAATGCAAACTTCCTCAAATGACCACAGAAGATTTGGTTCATGCAAGATTGGAAAGTTGCTGGGGCATTGGTCAATCCAAAGGGCATTACCAGAAACTCAAAATGCCCATAGTGACATATGAACGTTGTCTTGGGGATATCTTTCTCCCTCACCTTGATTTGATGATACCCGGATCTCAAATCAATCTTGGAGAAGTGTTGAGAACCTCTCAACTCATCCATGAGTTCATCGATCCTGGGTATATGGTACCTGTTCTTCATGGTTTTCTTGTTCAAGGCTCTATAATCAATGCACATCCTCAATGTGCCATCCTTCTTCTTTACCAAGACCACTGAAGAAGCAAAAGGACTAGTACTAGGCCGGATGTGTCCTAGAGCTAGTAGCTCTTGGATGGCCCTCTCAATCTCATCCCTATAAGCCTTGGGGTGCCTATAAGGAGTGCTGATTACTGCTTGGATCCCTTGTTCCAACTCAATAGTGTGTTCAAACCCTCGGTCATGAGGTCTCCCTAGTGGTATATCTCCAAATATTGTTGAATATCGATCCAAAAGAGACTGAACATCTGGATGCACTGGTGAATCCTTGCCCCTTACTTCTGATATATGCAGCTCCACTGCCCATTCAACATCCCCTCTGTGCAGATATGCCTCCATCTTGTGTCTTGAAACAACCTGAGGGGGGTAAGTGTTTATACCCTTGATCTTTTGATACTGACCATCCTTCCCTTCTGTCCATTCCATCTCCAAAGTTCTCCAATTAGTGGTAACTCTCCCAAGAGTGATCAACCACTGGACTCCCAATATGACATTGGTGTCTGGAATATCTACCACAAATAAGTGGTCTGTCAAGGTGTAGGTCCCCATGGTAATGGTTAGTGCCAGAACATACTTGGCACACTGCAGGGTCATATCTCCTGGGACCAAAACTGAGAATCCCTCAAACTCATCCATGTGGATCCCTCTCCTTTGTACCAGCTTTGCATTAATAAAATTATGAGTGGCCCCACTATCTATCAACACAGAGACTCTTTGCCCCATAATAGTACCTCTCACCTTCAAAGTCAGATATTTTGGGACCCCTCTTAACACTGCAATAGCTCCCCCTCTTGGAGAAAAGTCTTTTATGGATGGTACCACGCTGGCATCCTTCTTGGAGAAGGTCTTGACATGATGTGCCCTTTCTATAACACATTCTCCTTCCAAATCATGAACATGGATTGTCTCCTTTGGTCCTGAGTAGGTCTCCTACTGCAATATTGTTCTCGCCTTGAGCAAGATGTGTTGTAGGTCTCTAGCTTTCTCCACAGCTTCAAGGATTGTGGTTGGTCTAGTGTATTTGACCAACCCCTGCAATGGTTCAGCCACCCCATTAATAAACATGCATACCTTCCTACTCATGGTGAGGTTGGATACCATCACTGAAAGCTGCAAATACTCAGCGATATACTCCTCCAGATCTCCCTCCTGTTTGAGCTTGGTTAACTTGGAAAAATGGGCTTCCGAATCCCTTGGATCAAATCCCTCCACTAGCTTCTTAGTGAAAGCTCAGTATGAAGTGATGTGATGATGCCCAAGTGTGGTCAATCCATGAAACCACCATTCTTGAGCTTCCCCTTCTAGGTGCAACGCAGCTATCTTGATGGCTTCTATTTCAGAAACCTTGTTGAGCTAGAAGTATGTGTCTAGCTTCTCCACCCAAGCCTTGGCTGCACATTTGGGTGTCCCATCAAATGTGAGCAATAAGAACCCTACCATACTGTGCTATAGGGTTGATCCCTGCATCAAGTTCTCCTCCTTTTGATGAAGATTAACCCTCCTTCCATCCTTGACCCGACAAAACTCCTGAAAGCTCAAGTGCTCCTTGAACCTTTGAGATTGGAGTTCATATTCTTCAAAATACTCTCCCAGGGTTCCCTCCTTATCTTCTCCAGATAGAAATGAAGGCATGGTAGAGCGTTGTGGTGCAGCTGAATGCTCCATGCCATTTGGAGTGCTGGTGCTTGCTTCATGGAAAAACCCTATAGAATCCCCTTCACGCCTCATCTCCTTGTGGTCCCTTGCAATGTTCTATAGGGTTTGAAGTAGGAGATTCGAAATATCTTCCTCCTCCATGCTAAAGATGTATTATCCCCCACAAGCTGAGCCAAGAGCAGAGCTCTGACACCACTGTAATATTCCTTTTTAGGAATTTCTGCAATATCTTCAATGAGGATGTTGTATAAGGAAAACCATGCAAAAAAACTCAAAACGGGACTTGGATCCTCTTATATATGATGTTTGTAGCTTAAATATGAAATGGCATCAGAAACAAATAATTCTAGCTACACTAAACAGATCTCCCCAGCTCATATATGCTCAAAAGTACCCCAATCCCATCACTCCACAAAATAGAAATTCTGAAGATTGCCACAGCGTAATTTTTATTAGGGCATCTACAGCAAAATATGATTCAATAAATATCTGGAGCTTTCATTAATCATAGAATCAGAAATGGGAGGCTTAACCTCTTTTACAAGCACATTAGAACACCCCGGCAAGGGTTTCTGGTAAAATATCAATGTAAAATACAACACTGCAGAAAATAATGCAGTCCACCACAACGTTGTATTAGAAAAGACTTAATATGATCTGAAATAGATGAAAAATACAGAAAATGGCTCAAGGCCCTATTTAATAGGCTTTCTGGAGTGAAATAGACACCTCCTCCTCCAAAACAAGCACAAAATACAAGGGTTTAACCCTGCAACTGCTGCAACTGCAGAAAAGACGCAGTTACTGGAAGTGACTGCACTGCACTGTAGATGATACAGAATGGATTTCTTCAAATTAAATGATGGAAAATAAGCTCAGGACCTTCCCTTTTATCTCTCAACCGGCTAGACCAAAGGTGAAGATGGAATTCCCGCATGAGAATTCTTTGCACTAAATAGTGCTGCAACCACAACTAAACAGCTGAAGCTTGCAATTAGTCAAAAGACCAAACAAAGAGGAATACTCAATGCCTTCCTTGCTGCTATCTCCTCCTTCTTATCCTTGGTGAGCTTCCTCACCCCGGAGCCCACTCATTGATGAGGTGACTTCCTAGAAAAGATTCCCCTTTGAAAACTGCACTGTCCTTGTTGGTTTCCCTCTTGTAGCAGCGTTGTTGACTTGTTCAACTGAGTCTAGTTCACCGGAATTGTCCTCTTTCACACCAAGGTGGCTTTATTTGTCCTCCTAACCTGATCCCTTTTCACAATGGGATTTGTTTTATTGTCTTTCTACTCTTCTACTACAAAAATGGAGCAAGTATAATATTCCAACTACTAGTGGCTAATTGGGAATATTACAAAGTGGTTACCACATAGATAGATGTAAGTTACAATGTTATGTGTATTACCACCAAACAACATAGCTTCCTATCTAGAGTATAATTTTGGATATTGTGTTTGAGATTTTGTTCCAAGGGAATTAATTGCTAACATGTTGTCAAAGTTCCAAGAAGACTTCCATTACAGAATATGATTGCGAAGAAGGTTGAATCTGGGTAGTAGATGGAAGTTGAACATGTTGAAATAGTATAACTTAGAGTGTATATATTTTGCAAGGTTGTTATTGTATCTAATGCATATATATGATATGCAATGATAAACACAAATTTAGAAAGCACGAGAGTGGGAGAAGCAACAACAATGTGGAGATGGGGGCCATCTTTTGAATTCCAATGGGTTGGTGAGTAATGATTCTTTGATATGTCAGAATGGCAAGGGGCTGAAAATTCCATGGAAACAAAGCTATATGAGGAACGTCTAAATCTCTCGCATCTACAAGATCCCATGGATGATGCATCCATGAAGGTACTTGATTCATGAATGAGCCCCAGATGGTGTTGCATTTTCTGGTTTTCTTGTGGAGACATAAATCTATGAAAAAATGCACATCTTGTTATGTTAGCACACCTCGACTTATCTTTGCTATCGCTGATGGTATTTCTCCAAAATTTTACACTTTTTGTCTTTGTTTCCCATAGAGGTTTGGAGATAATACAAGCTAACTATTAGATGCAAACTAGACATCCATGCTAAAGTTAGTGCCTCCCCATGGGCAGCCTTCAGGGTATTTTTTATTTATATATATATTTTTGAAGATCTACACCAATTGTGTTCTCTCTCTCCCTCTCTCATAGACACAGATACACACACACGTGTGTGTTTTCACGTGCAAACATTTTTTATAATTTATTTCTTATTTGTTCCTTTACCTTCTTTCCTTAATGTGGTTCATGCCTTTTGCACTTGGAAGGGAATTATCAGTGACATTTGCAAGAAAAAAATGGCTTAGCTTTTCTCATGATCCCATATTTTACATATAGTCAAGTTCTACACAATACAACTAGAAACATTTCAATTGCTTTGCATCACGTACAAGTTCTTAATTTTCAAGTCTACATGATGTTGCAGCAGATCAAGGTGTCTCAATTTCATATACTTATTTATTTTGTAAAACATTGGTTATGTGGCAAAATTGTTTACTTCAACAAGATATATGATGCTACATGATAACAAGAGTGACGTATCCAATTCTAAATCAAAAAGCATCTGATGCTTCATTGTTTTCAAAAGATTAGCAATTACTCTTTATAACAAAAGATTATTTTAAAAGATATAATGTATTCAACATATTATCTTTAAATTACACAAAATCTGTAATTATGGTCAATTAATTTGACTCGGTAAAAATATAAGAAAATCTATATTATATGTGTGGAAAACCTTTACATATTTAAATTAAAAAAGTAGTTTTACGTATAACTCTTATTAGAAATTAGGCATATATTTACGCCTTTTGAAGCAATTGTTAATAAATATAAAACCCAAAACAACATAAAAATAACTTTACTCAGCCCTTGTACTACACGTGGTATTGCATTGCATTTTGCATTAAATGCATAAAAACGTAAGTCTATATAGATGGCATGATTTTGTCAGCTACGGACTCTCAGAGTCTTGTCTAGATACATTCCCTTAAAAGAATGCCTTCGGTGATATTGCCCATACAAAAGCGGAAGGACATAAGAGAGAAACCATGGCGAACACTTGTCCTGAATGTGGTATTCCATTAAATGCATAGACATCTAAGCGGATTGACGATATTAATGTATTTAAACTTTGCCCATACAAAAGTGGAAGGACATAGAGGCAAATTCTGGCGAACACTTGTACTGAATTTGATCGTGGTATTCCATTAAATGCAGACATGTAAGTGGATAGATGATATTAATGAATTTAATCTTTGCCCATACAAAAGCGGAAGGGCATAGAGGCAAATTATGGCTATCACTTGTACTAAATGTGGTATTCCATTTAATGCGTAGACATTTTATTTCCCAGTCCATAATTGTGTCAAGGTAGAAAATGCTTTACTCTGATAGTGGACATTTCCTGCCTCGGCATATTTATGGGTCGATAGGCTGGGAAATAAGGCTGCCGTAAGTGGACAGATTCTCTGATTTTGTTACCTATGGACTAATTTTGTTACTGCCAAGCATAAGACAAAGTTTTGTCTAAATACATCCCTTTGAAAATAATACCATAGGTGATGTTAATGAATTTAATCTTTTTTCTTATAAATTATTATTATTATTTTTTTCTTTTCCAAGATAGGTCATTTAAAAAGAATAGAATGGGTGATGTTAATGAATTTAATATTTTCTCTTTTAAATTTTATGCAAGTTGGATTAAAATAAAATTTGGATTTTAACAAGTGTTTTTTTATAGAAAAGAATTAAAGGGTGTATGTTTCCGTAGTCATGAACATAATGTTGTTAAGAACTTTTGGAATTTTGTGTATTCTGTTAGAAGAGCCGGACATTTAGGGTGAACACTTCACTCATCTTGAGGGACAAGAAGCCTGAACAAATATGTTTAGGCTTTTTGCCTCTCAAGATGGGTGAAGTGTTCACCCGAAACCTTGGACTCTTTGAAGAAACAAAATACACATGATTCCATAAATTCTCAACAACATTAAGTGCTCTCTCTTAAGTTAGAAATTATGTTAGGAAGAATTTGTATAAAAAATTATAACTTACATTAGTCAACACTAAATTAATAGTGATTAATTGACAAATAAAATCTTACAGTCTTCATTTAAGTAACTCTTTGTAAGTATATTTATTTATATCTTATTCCTATCCATTTTTTTCAGCAAAGACTTGCTTAAATTATAGTAGAAAATAATTGATAGTAAATATGTTATTTATAATATGAGCTATTTTCAAAGATTTTAATTTTAGATGGTTTTCTACAAAGTTAAGAATAAAAAATAACAATATAGATTTTAAAATAATGCATCAATATTATATTGAGCAAAAACTACAATATAAACTTCAAATTATAATCTAACCATATATTTTAAAAATAATTTCTTAATAAATTGAAAATTAAATAATTATTTTTGAAAATTAAATTATTTTAATTTTCAAAATTAAATATAATAAATTATATCAAAAATTAACTACTATTAACTATTAAAATTAATACTTATAACACTAATAAATATAAAAAATAATTTAAAAATAATAACTACTATTAACGCAGTTGAATTCCAAAAAATGATATCTAATGCACTGCGGAAACTCCTCATACTTAATAACTACTATAATAAATATCAAAAATTAGTTAAAAAAATCAAATTGGATGAGCCATAAAAATGTCAAATATTAATGGTAATTATAAGCAATTGAGGGCCGTAAGTTACATGCTTATTACACACCCACATGAATTGGAAAAAACATGCAATAAATGACGGCATCATCATGAGCCAACCAATGACGGCATCATCATGAGCCAACCAATGACGAACGGAGTTGGCTACTAAAGCTACACATTTTCTTTCATTTCGTTTTTTTTTAATATTTTTTCATTTAATTTTTTTTGGATATTTCTTATTTTAATTTGAATGTTAGTGTTTGAATCAAATTTTTAATAATAATGATCGATGCAGTAATATTAAAAATTGATAAAACACTCAAAAATATATTAAAATTTAATAGTTATAATTTAAATTTTTAAAAATTTCTATAAAATTTTATTATAATTTTAAATTTTCCATTATTTAAAAATTGATAAAACACTCAAAAATATATTAAAATTTAATAGTTATAATTTAAATTTTTAAAAATTTCTATAAAATTTTATTATAATTTTCAATTTTCCATTATTTAAAAGAAAATAGAAAGAAGAAGAAAAGAAGAAAACATTATGAAATTTTTATATAAAATAAAAAATATTTGATTTTTTTCCAAATATATAATTTTTTTTTTTTAATTCTTAATTTTTTAAATATAATATTTATTCTTTTATATGCATATATAAAACTCAGGGTTACCAAGCCATTTCAATTTTTCATACGCATACACAACACATAGTCACGTAACATTTTATGAAATTCTTTAGTTACTCGCCGTAGCCTTTGTTTGAGAGAGTGCTTTGAATAATTATAAAAATCCTCGCCCTCAGCATAAGCGTATCGTTGAGACATAAAATTCTGCAAAAGTTTTTATATTTAAAAAAAAGGCTTTACAGAACATAAATAAATATTTTTTTTATAAAACGTAAATAAATAGATAAAATTTTTAAATAATAATTTAGATATGAAAGTAAATTATATAATAACAATGATTTATTTTATAATTATATTATATGTAAAGATGTATATCTTGAGTCTTTTATGTGAAAGAGTATAGTTTAGTATAGGTAGATGTATAGAGTAAATGTGTAAGTGTACTTTAAATATGTAAACAATTTTAAATGAAGTTAATTAAAAAACGAAGTTAAAAATGATATGGGATGAGTGTAAACATTTAAATGTTCATTTAATTATTATTAAAAAGTTAAAACTAATAAACAAAAAGTTAAAAGTAACAAATAAATAGTTAAAAGTAATATAAATCTTACTATGGGATGAATGTAAATATTTAAATGTTGGCTCAATTAATATTAGAAAGTTAAAGGTAATAAAATATAACATTCAATTTTATATTCTGATTTTGTTATTAACTTGTGAATAGGAATTGTTACGATGTCATGGGCCATTTCCATGGCTTATCAATACCACAAGCCCAAAAACCCTAACTTATTTCACAATCAAGTATTTTATATCAATATGACAAGATTCTTAACCATGGATATTCACACCCACTTTATTGTGGATATTACTAACTTGTAAATATGTTTTGTTACACTACCATGGGCCAACACCATGACTTTCAAGTACCTCATGCACAAAAAAACATAACTTATTTCACAAAAAAATATTCTATAACAATATGACAAGATTCTTAACCATAGATATTCACCCTCACTTTTTCATGGATATTAAAAACTTGCAAATAGGCTTGGTTACAATACCATGGGGCAATACCATGGCTTATCAATACCACATACCCAAAAAACATAACTTATTTCATAGTCAAAATATTTTATAACAATATGAGAAAATTATTTACTATGGATATTCAACCCCACTTTGTCATTGATATTATGAACTTCTGAATAGGCTATGTTACAATACCATGGCTTATTAATATCACATGCCAAAAAATCATAACTTATTTCACAATAAAATTATTTTATATTAATATGACAAGATTCTTAATCATGGATATCCACCTCCACTTTACCATGGATATTATTAACTTGTAAATAGGGTTTGTTACAATACCATAGGCCAATCATGGCTAATCAATACCACATGTCCAAAAATCATAACTTATTTCATAATCAAAATATTTTATAAATAATTTATTTTAATTTAATTTTATACCATTTTTTAATTAAATATAGATGGAAAAATGTTATAATTACTTTTGAGATATATCTAAACCCATTCCCATAGAAATTAAATCAAGGTTTTAATCAAATTAAAATGAGAACACTTCTATAGATAAAGATGAGAAATTTATATAATATAAATATATTATTAAGAAACAACATAGATTCATCTTAATTAAGGATCCAAGCGATGAGAGCAAGCAAAGTGACTAACAATAATAGAAGAAATATAGTACATGAATCTTTTAAGTTTTTCATTATTGTATTTTATTTGACATGATTGATCCAAAATAGAGGTTTAATATTTTACAACCAATTGAGTTTTTTTTAAAATTAGGCACTTTCTTAAACAAAAATATAATGGGATCAAATTTAAGAGAGGGGGAGTGGAGAGAGAGAGGGGGGGAGGGATATAAAGAGAGAGTTGGAGGTTGGAGAGAGAGAAAGAGGGATAGTGTGTGATGGGAGGTGGGAGAGGGAGAGGGAGGAAAGAAGAGACAAAGGAGGGGAGAGAGATGACAGAGAGAGAGAGAGGAGAGAGGGAGAGAGAGATGTATTTGGAGGGTGAGAGAGAGGGAGGAAAGAACAAAAACATAGAGAGACGGTGTTGGAGAGAGAGACGAAGTGACTAGGGAGGGATGAGGAGAGAGTGAGTGTTGAGATTGCAACAAGATGATGAGCTTAGTGAAAAGAGTCGCCTTCACTAAGTGGGCCCGCAGGCTATTTTTGGCGCAAGTCTATTTTTAGACTATGTTTATTTTTAGACATGTCGATCATATTCTGTGAGTTGCAGGATGCTATTTGTGGATGGTTGGTCAAGTTGGAAAAATAGATGGACTTCTATTTTTAGACATATTGGGCAGATTCTATTTTTAGATTGCCAGTCTAAAAATAGATATGTCGAATATTATTAGCTCCTAATAATATTTGGACTATAAACATTATCTTATTCTCTTGGAGCACTTCAGTTAAGTGCACAAATGTGGCACATGAGCTGATAGAAGGAATTACGCTATTCCTAAGGGTTAAGTGGAGCTATTGCATGGAGACTTCAGTTAGAACTCATGTGACAAATTTTGGTGGAGTTATTGAGGTAGTTGGTGGAGTTGTGTTCAGTTTAACTTAGTTAAACACAGTTGAGCTAGTTGTATCTAGTCTAACTGATTGATACACTAGTGAGAGTGGTGTGAATTCATTATTAATTAATTGACTAATTATTAACTCATTAATCAACTGAAGAATACATTAGTTAACTACAGTGCATGGACAGTTTCAGTGGAGACTAGTGAAGAGGTAGGTGAGAGAGCATTGTGACTATCAGTTGTGACTATAGTGTTGCATGATTTGCAACACACAGTGGTTGGAGATGCCAATGAGGATTGCGTGAGCAAGGATGGACCAATTCGAGTTCATTCAGAGCCATTCTTCAGCAGTGATTGCGCAGTAGAGGCAAGCTAGCAAGTGGCAGAGATCGGTGCATGGGATTTGTTAGATCGAACTTGATTAGTGTGTAGCAATTGGAGATTGTACTGAGAGCTTGTGAGGAGCTTTGTATGATGATTGTTACATGATCTCTATGACATATAATATACAGATAGTTGGGGGTTTTCAGCTTTAAGCTTTCCCATAAATTACTGTGTTCATATGTGTGATTTTTTTATGGTTTTAATGTGTGCATGCAATTGATTTTATTTTCACAAGTAATGATTAATAGTAGAAGAGATTCTGTATTGTGCATGAAGTCAAATAGTGTGTGATCAGGAGAATCTCGGATGTATAACATATCAGTTATATAATTTCTACAGTGAGGGAGCTGAAAGGAGAGGAGGGAAGAGAGAGAAGGGGAGTGGAGAGAGATAGGGAGAGAAGGGAAGAGAGAGAGAGGCATATACACATTGATGGATGGGAGAGAGAGAAGAAGAGAGGGAGGGAGATATTGATAGAGTTGGAGGGAATATATATATATATATATATATATATATATATATATATATATATATATATGAGAGAGAGAGAGACATATAACCAGAAAGGTGGAGAGAGAAATGGAGTGACAAGGGAGAGATGGAGAGAGGGTGAAGGAGAGAAGAGAGTGGAAGGGAAGAGAAAGATAAGGAGAGAGAGTGTGAGAGAAGGGAAGAGAGAGAGCAAGAGAGGAAGACGGAAGGAGGAGAGATACATGGATATGGAGAGAGATTGCGTATGTTTGGGGGGTGAGATAAAGAGAGGGAATAAGAAAGATACACATAGATACAAATATAGATATTATATAGTATTATATAACCATCGTAGATCTATCTTAACCCTAAATCTATCAATAGTTGAGAAGGATCAAATATCTTAAGGTGAAAATCTTTCCTCAAGTTATGCACTAAAAAAAAAAGTTTTCACTTCAAGAGATTTGACCCCTCTGGATGCTTGATAGATCCGATATTAAGATAGATCTAAAGTGATATTAACCTAATATTGTTTACTTTATGATGATAAGAAACATGATAAGCATTATTTGTTATTGAACTACAACATATACAAAAACACAATTTTCACTTTGGCTTTGCACTTATATGGATGAGTAATGGAAAATGTAGTAACTTCATCTTTAAAAAAAATGTCTTCAAAAATGGATTCATAAACAAAACCTCTACCCTAGTAGTTGGTTTCAACTCTCATCTATCTAATGTGTATATCATAGGGATCATAGAGAAATTGGAAGATCCACGGACCTTAGAGCTCAGTAACCTACTCTTATTTTATAAATTATTTTTATTAATTTAAAAATTTAATGAATTTTTTAGCCTCTTACATTAAACAACTTGTAATAATAAGTATATTTAATATAAACAAAACAATTTGAAGAATATATATTCTAAAGTTTTATTTATTATTGAGTTTTTAAACCTTGATATTATTATTATTATTATCTAATTTTAAGATATAGTCAAGAAAAAAACTAAATTGGTGTATAAGACTCTCATATTTTATTTTAACAACAATCTTTAATATTAAAAAAAAAGAACTATTTTATTAGCCACAATTAATTTTTTATTGATATTTATCATTTTTGTTATCAATGTTATCATTTTTTTTAAATATTAAAATACCTAAAAGAAATAGATGCTTCAAAGAATATCATTATCTTAAACCTATCAAGTTAAAATTATTCACCTATACCAAAACAGATATAGGTGAATATATGTTCGCATCAACCATAACCAAGTTTCAATTAAATTATAAATTTCTAAAATACATTTGCATGATAACATATTAAATAAAGTAGTGTTGATTCTCATTATTAATTTCTTAATAAAATGACCATCATATCTGGTTGTTACTTTATCAACATCATAGCATTCCATCTAATATTAATGAATTCAATCTTGTTGGCCCTTCCAAAGCCTTGTTAACTCCATGCAAGTTGGAGCAAATAAAATTTGGACCCGAAAACATTTATCATTTAAAAAGTATTCATAATTCAGGTACATGAGATATAAAAGGGTCAAATCAGTAATGGAAATTGTAGGCACTTGGCGCAGCATGTCACATTCCTATTGCTGACCCACACGCGGGAGGCTGCAAGGAATCGCGGCATTGTCATGGGGAACCAACGGATTAATAAAACCTTGAAGCTATCACGACATCTTGGACGACAGCCAATGCACAAGTAACCAGTTGAACTTGGCGCGAAGCTTGGCTTATCTGTGCACGTGTGCAGAATCAGTTAAGCATATAAAAATCTGGTTTGATCCACCATTTGTGTCTTTTATGTACAGTGGTCGACATTGTCAACCTGGTTTAATTGAATGATAATATTAAGATTATGGTTCTTGTTTCGGATAACAATGAAAATCATTGAGTCTGCACTAGCATGGAGGGTAGTCGACAGGTTAGCATGTCTAATACATGACATGGTCATTGATGTAATAACACATCATGTTTTGGAGCAATTCAAACTCTTTGCAGAAGAATGTGCTCTTTTTTCTTATAAAATCCTGGAGGCCCTTCTTTCCCACTTCACCGAAGTATCCAGGATTAAGAAAGAGCACATTCTTTTGGTCCTAAGAAACTGCGGAGCTATTTTTTTATCTTTTCTGGGAAAAAGTGGATGGCCAATGCTTTTTTATAACAATTTGTAGAGCTCAATCATGAGGTTAAAATGTGTCAAGGATTAATTAGTGGATGTATGGTTAAAAATGAGTCAAAATGGACAAGTGGGAGTTAATGATTTGGGGAAATGTGGTTCGAGAGATAAAGTTATGGAAAAGTGGATTAGTTAATGATTTGGTGAAATGTAGTCCAAGGGATACAAGTTATGGAAAAATGGATTATGTGGAAAATGGTAATGCCAAGAATGTATTAATTGGATGAGATCCTTGGGTTGGGTGTGACAATAGGCACAAAATGTTTGATGATCTAGTAGAATTTCTAAATTCCGGTGATGTTGATTATATTGTGGATGTGGCTAGAGGTGATCCCATGGATGTTGATAATCAAGTTTGGGTTTCTGTTCAAGATTTACAAATCTCACCAGTTTTAACACGTGAATGGAATTTTTTTTTATGCCTTTAGGGAAAGCAAGTATTTTTTTAAAATATGGATGAACAGGATAGTTTTTTTTTTTGTCTAAAAATAAGCAATGCGAGGTTATTTCTATGAATGAGGAATACAATGCCTAATTCAAAAAAAATATGAATTGTGAATCAAAATGGTGGTTTATTTTAGTTTGGAAGGGTTAAGGACCCCTGAAATGTCTTTCTTAATGGCTTCTCATTGAAAGGAAATTCCTCACATGGGATGTTTTAACAAAACAAGGATGGAAATGTCTTGGATTTTATGTTTTATGTTGTAAGAATATTGAGTTTATTAACCATTTATTTGTTTTGTTTTCCTTTTGTGAAGTATGTTTGCAAAGAGGTTTTGTCAGTCCTAAAAATAAAAAGTTGGTGGTTTGTGAACTTTGTTGAAGAATGTCTTAGGGTTTAGAGATTTAGTTTGTCATCTTTTAAAGTTCTCCCAGTGTTTGTGATGTGGATCATTTGGTTATGGAGAAATAGAGTATAAGTATGTTGAGCAATAATTGCATATAATTCTAGAGTTATTTTTTCGGAACATGTCAAGCCCTTGAAATCTAAGAAGATTTTCTTTTTTAAGGAAGATGGTGCTATTGAGAAGAAATGTATGAGGTTTCTTTGATGGTGTTAGTCAAAGGGAGAATTGTGTGGCCGGTATTGTCATTCTATTCCCTCATAATGTTGTTTGAAAATGTAAGTTGGGCATTGGAAATGGTATGAACTTTGTTGTTGAGATTATTGTTTTGTGGTGTGCTTTGTAGTTAGATTTATGGAAGTTGGTGAAGGTTTTTAAATTGATTGGGGATTTCAAAATAATAATGAATTATTTTAATGGAAAGGTGAGTCTTAAAATCCTTCACTTCGAATCATGGAAAAGGAAGATCAGACAATTACAACAATTTGATGATCTTCAAATCCTTCACTATTACAAGGAGCATAATGCTTTAGCAAATCTTCTCTCAAAAGAAGTTTTACTTTTGGATGTTGGCATTTATACTTGTTCATAATTCAAAAAATTCAGCAATAGTGTTTTATGTTCAATCTTTTATTTTAATTCCTTTAATCCTTCTTTTCTAGAAACAAGTTAATTTTTTTTCTTTATTTCTCACTAGAACATATTTTAAATGCTAAAATAAAATATTTGCTATACAACCAAGAGGTTATATATTTCTATTCTTTAAAATTATACTTTTTTATTTATATTCCAAAAATATGGAAATTATTTTTTTTCTTTTCGAAAATGAAAATAAAAATAAAAATTTACATGTTACTATGTACAACTACAACAGAGCTAATCCGACTATGGCCTTTCCATCATAGTTTTCTGCAAAATTATTATCGCACACTAGTAGTCGTTATTTCCCTCTATGCAAAAGAAAAAGCGAAGTCACATGGCCACCTCTGGCCAATAATGGGCAGGTGAAAGAGGCCATTGGCAATTGTGGTTTGTGTGAACAATAAAATCTACACTATGGTGCGCTCGAGTAGGAAATTGTTGGTGGGCTATAGATTCACACAAGATATTTCATATGGGTCGTCATTGAAGATCAGATAGATGATACACATTTTTTTCTCTTGTTCTTGTGCTTCTTTTTATCCACTTTTCATATTATTGTTCCATTTCTAGAGTTGATAGATCATTTGGCTTCGGCTTTATCAATGACATGTATTAAAATCTATTAAAATTTGAATTAAAGTATCTTTATGAATGTCTGTAGTGTAGAAAAGTGTAGAGAGGATACAAGTAATATAAATGCAAGTCCCATCACCAATTTTAATCTCTAAAAATATTTTTAGTGTTCAAATCAATTTACAAGTAATCCCACCCATGTTGTACTTTTAGCTTTGAACCATCATTGACCAACTTGCAACATTTTCTTTGGAAGACCCACTAAAGTCTCTTATTCAAAAGGCAAACCATATTTTTTGACCCAATTGGTTAACTAGCCATACATGATCAATAAATCGCAAGCACGTTCATGGTGAAATTCTTCTCAATAAAACGCATAAGAATCTTTTCATTTAATTTCTATGTGAGATTATGCGATATTCCAAAAGCACACAACTTAGAACCCATCATATGTGTTGTTGGAGCCGAAGTATACCTTTGGGTTAAATTTGGGTGAATTTCGAAAATTTAATGTAAAATATAAATGAAAGTGTAAAGGAAATGAAATGAAGTTGAAATGTACGTTCCTGATGGAGGGAAAAGCTAGGTATTTGGTATTTTTGTGGAAATGTTAAAATATTTCCTATGCATTTAGGGTTAGGGACTTTTAAAAAAGGATTGAATGTACATGAAAACCTCTTGGTTAGTTTCACATTGGCAGTTGAAGAGGGGTTTTTGTGCGTTGCATAAGGAGGGTTGGAGGCAGCATAGATTCCCTGCTGTCATGGTAGGGAGACCTACTTAATATGTAAATTTTCGCTCCAGTGAATTAAAATATGGATTCTGCATCTCAGTTTCATATGTGTTTATTTTTCAGCAATTTTGTTTTGTTTAAGTTGCGGTAGGTTTTATGTGGGACAGTTTGTTGTTATTTTGTTGATAGTATATGTTGTTGGTGTTGTATTTTTGCAACTGTTTTGTCAATGTAATGTGTGTTGGAATGGCGGAAGAGTAAAGGAACAAATTACACAAAGATTTCACACAATCACACAAACAAGCTACTGCTTTATATTAATCTTCAATCTCTATTAATCAGAATCTTGTTGAATACAATGAACCCGTTGAACGATATTCAATCCTAACTCACTTGACATGCACACCCTTACCAAACTCATCTATCACATAACTGAACTTTCTCAATGCTCACTTAACTGACTCTCTAACTCACTCACCAAATTTATCTATCACACAACTCAATGCTTACTTAACTCATTGTCAAACTATGCATGCAAAATTTAATTACATATTTTAACACTCCTCCTTATTTACAACTGCTAAACTAAAACATAACTCATGACAACTCAAACATGCCTTCTGGTCTATGTCTCAGCTAGGCTTACAACACCCAAGTTTATTTTGTGAAAATAAAACACATCTATTGCTAATGTCTTTGTAAATATATCAGCCAATTAATCACTAGATTTACAAGGCTTCAAGTGAACTTCTCCATTGCTCACAAGTTCTCTAATAAAATGATATCTAGTATCAATATGATTTTTCTTTTGATGAAACAAACTATTCTTGGATAGTGCAATCCCTGAAGTGTTGACACAATATATAGTTTTTGATCCTTGTTGTTTCTGCTTGAGTCCATCCAATACTCTTCTTAACCATACTGCTTGACATGTTGCTACTACATATTCTTCTTATACTGATGATAGTGTCACAATGGGTTGTTTCTTAGATGCCCATGCTATCACACCTGAACCAAGATGGAACACATAATCGGATGTGCTCTTCTAATCATCCAAAATGTTTGCAAAATCACTGTCTGTGTATCCAATCAAATCTTTCTTTTCTATACTTGAATACATTATGCCATAATCTCTAGTTCCTGCTATGTATCTTAGAATTCTTTTTCCAACACTCCAATGTATGCATTTTGGAGTCTTCATAAATCTGGAAATCAAACTCACTGCTTGCATAATATCTGGTCTTGTTGTTGTGAGATACATGAGACTTCCAACCAATATTTTGAATAGAGTTGGATTGACATGTGGTCCTTCAACATCCTTAATTAACTTTGTACCTATTGCAACTGGTGTAGGTACAAGTTTGCAATTATCCATTCTAAATCTTTTCAATAGATCTTTGGCATATTTATTTTGGCAAATAAAAACTCCTTTTCCAAATTGCTCAACTTCTATGCCAAGAAAATATTTCACGAGACCAAGATATGTCATCTCAAATTATTTCATCATAGTTTCTTTAAATTCATTTAACTCAAGATAAGTTGTAAAAATCATATCATCAACATATAAGAAAACAATCAAAATTTGTCCATGCTCATTTACCTTTGTTTACAAGGTAGGCTCAATGCTGCTTTTGAAAAATCCAGTCTTAATCATGTAACTATCAATTCTACTATACCATGCCCTAGGTGCTTGCTTGAGTCCATAAAGCGCTTTCTTCAACATGTAAAATTTATCTTCTTTACCTTCAACTTCATAACCTGGAGGGTGTTGCACATAAATTTCTTCTTCTAAAATTCCATTCAAGAAGGCTGATTTGACATCCATCTGATATACTTTCCACTTTTTTTTAGATGATGTGGCTAGAATTTCTCTTACAGAATCCAATCAGGCTACCAAAGAAAACGTTTCTCCAAAGTCTATTCCCGGTTGTTGTGAGAATCCCTTTACTACAATTCTTGCTTTAAATATGTCAATTTCACCTTCTCATTCAACTTTGTCTTATACACCCACTTCACACCAATGAGGTTTTTATCCTTTGGAAAATTAAGCTAATCCCATGTATCGTTCTTTTCAATAGAATCAATCTCTCCATCCATGGCTTGCACCCAATTTTCATCTCTTATTGCTTCTTCAAATGGAGCCAATGGACAAGTAACCAATTGAACTTGGTGTGAAGCTTGGATTATCTGTGCACGTGTGTAGAATCAAAATTTGGTTTGATCCACCATTTTTGTCTTTTATGTACAGTAGTCGACATTTTCGACCTTTTTTAATTGAATGATATATAATATTAAGATTATGGTTCTAGTTTCGGATAACAATGAAAATCATTGAGTCGGCACTAGCAGGGAGGGTAGTCGACAGGATGGCATATCTAATACATGACATGGTCATTGATGTAATAACACGTAATGTTTTGGGGCAATTCAAACTCTTTGCAGAAGAATGTGCTCTTTCTTCTTATAAAATCCTAGAGGTCTTTCTTTCCCACTTCACCGAAGTATCTAGGATTAAGAAAGAGCACATTCTTTTGGTCCTAAGAAAATGCAGAACTATTTTTTTATCTTTGCTGGAAAATGTGGATGGTCGATGCTTTTTGAAAACAATCTGTAGAGCTCAATCATGAGGTTAAAATGTGTCAAGGATGAATTAGTGGATGTATGGTTAAAAATGAGTCAAAATGGACAAGTGGGAGTTAATGATTTGGAGAAATGTGGTTTGAGAGATACAAGTTCTGGAAAAATGGATTAGGTAAATAATTTGGAGAAATGTAGTCCGAGGGATACAAGTTATGGAAAATGGATGATGTGGAAAATTGGTAATGCCAAGAATGTATTAATTGGATGAGATTTTTGGATTGGTGTGATAGTAGGCACAAAATGTTTGATGATTTCGTACAATTTCTAAATTCTCATGATGTTATTATATTGTGGATGTGGCTAGAGGTGATCCCATGGATGTCGATAATCAAGTTTGGGTTTCTGCTCAAGATTTACAAATCTCACCAGTTTTAACACGTGAATGGAATCATTTTTTGATGCCTTTAGGGAAAGAAAGTATTTTTTCTTATATTGTGGATGTGGCTAGAGGTGATCCCATGGATGTCAATAATCAAGTTTGGGTTTCTGCTCAAGATTTACAAATCTCACCAGTTTTAACACATGAATGGAATCTTTTTTTGATGCCTTTAGGGAAAGCAAGTATTTTTTAAAATATGGATGAACATGATAGTTTTTCTTTATCTAAAAATAATCAATGCTAGGTTATTTCTATGAATGAGGAATACAATGCCTAATTCAAAAAAATATGACTTGTGAATCAAAATGGTGGTTTATTTTAGTTTGGAAGGGTCAAAGACCCCTTAAATGTATTTCTTAATGGCTTCTCATTGAAACAAAATTCCTCACATGGGATGTTTTATCAGAATAAGGATGGAAATGTCTTGGATTTTATGTTTTATGTTGTAAGAATAGTGAGTTTATTAACCATTTATTTGTTTTTTTCGCTTTTGTGAAGTATGTTTGCAAAGAGATTTTGTGAGTCCTAAAAATAAAAAGTTGGTGGTTTGTGAACTTTGTTGAAGAATGTCTTAGGGTTTAGAGATTTAGTGTGTCATCTTTTAAAGTTCTCCTAGTGTTTGTGATGTGGATCATTTGGTTATGGAGAAATAGAGTATATTGTATGTTGAGCAATAATTGCACATAATTCTAGAGTTATTTTATCGGAACATGTCAAGCCCTTGAAATCAAGAAAGGAAAAAATTATAAAGAAGATGGTGCTATCGAGAAGAAATGTATGAGGTTTCTTTGATGGTGTTAGTCAAAGGGAGAATTGTGTGGATGGCATTGTCATTCTATTCCCTCATAATGTTGTTTGAAAATGTAAGTTGGGCATTTGAAATGGTATGAACTTTGTTTTTGAGTTTATTGTTTTGTGGTGTGCTTTGTAGTTAGCTCTATGGAAGCTGGTGAAGGTTTTTAAATTTATTGGGGATTTCAAAATAATAGTGAATTGGTTTAATGGAAAGGTGGGTCTTAAAATCCTTCACTTCAAATCATGGAAAAGGAAGATCGGGCAATTACAACAATTTGATGATCTTCAAATCCTTCACTATTACAAGGAGCATAATGTTTTAGCAAATCTTCTCTCAAAGGAAGTTTTACTTTTGGATGTTGGCATTTGTACTTGTTCATAATTCAGAAAATTCAGCAATGGCATTTTATGTTCAATCTTTTATTTTAATTCCTTTAATCTTTCTTTTCCAGCAACAAGTTAATTTTTCTTCTTTATTTCTAACTGGAACATATTTTAAATGCTAAAATAAAATATTTGCTACACAACAAAGAGATTATATATTTCTATTCTTTAAAATTATACTTTTATATTTATATTCCAAAAATATGGAAATTATGTTTTTCTTTTCGAAAATGAAAATAAAAATAAAAATTCAGATGTTACTATGTACAACTACAACATAGCTAATTCGACTAATGCCTTTCCATCATATTTTTCTGAAAAACTATTATTGCACACTAGTAGTTGTTATGTCCCCTCGATGCAAAAGCAAAAGTGAAGTCACATGGCCACCTCTGCCCAAAAATGGGTAGGTGAAAGAGGCCATTTGTCATTGTGACCTGTGTGAACAATCAAATCTACACTATCGTGTGCTCGGGTGGGAAATTGTTGGTGGGCTATAGATTCACACAAGATATTTCGTATGGGTCATCATTGAAGATCAGATAGATGATACACATTTTGTTCTCTTGTTCTTGTGCTTCTTTTTATCCACATGTCATATTTTTGTTCCATTTCCAGAGTTGATAGATTATTTGGCTTTGGCTTTATCAATGACATGTATTAAAATCTATTAAAATTTGAATTAAAGTATCCTTATGGATGTCTGTAGTGTAGAAAAGTGTAGAGAGGATACAAGTGATATAAATGCAAGTCCCATTACCAATTTTAATCTCTAAAAATATTTTTAGTGTTGAAATCAATTTACAAGTAGTCTCACCCATGTTGTACTTTTAGCTTTGAACCATCATTGACCAAATTGTAACATTCTCTTTGGAAAACCCACTAAATTCTCTTATTCAAAAAGGAAAACCATATTTTTTGACCCAATCGGTTAACTAGCCATACATGATTGGAAATTTCAAGCACATTCACGGTGAAATTATTCTCAATAAAATGCATAGGAATATTTTCATTTAATTTCTATGTGAGTTTATGCAATATTCCAAAAGCATGCAACTTAGAATCAATCATATGTGTTGTTGGAGCCGAAGTATACCTTTTGGTTAAATTTGGGTGAATTTCGAAAATTTAATGTAAAATATAAATGAAAGTGTAAAGGAAATGAAATGAAGTTGAAATGTACGTTTCTGATGGAGGGAAAAGCTAGGTATTTGGTTTTTTTGTGGAAATTTTAAATATTTCCTATGCATTTAGGGTTAGGGGTTTTTAAAAACAGGATTGAATGTACATGAAAACCTCTTGGTTAGTTTCACATTGGCAGTTGAAGAGGGGTTTTTGTGCGCTACATAAGGAGGGTTGGAGGTAGCGTAGCTTCCCTACTGTCATGGTAGGTAGACCTACTTAATATGTAAATTTTCACTTCAGTTAATTATAATATGGATTTTTCATCTCGGTGTCATACGTGTTTATTTTTCAGCAATTATGTTTTGTTTAAGTTGCGGTAGGTTTTATGTGAGGCAGTTTGTTGTTATTTTGTTGATAGTATATGTTGATGGTGTTGTATTTTTTGCAACTGTTTTGTCAATGTAATGTGTGTTGGAATGGAAGAAGATTAAAGGCACAAATTGCAAAAATATTTCACACAATCACACAAACAAACTGCTTCTCTATATTAATCTTCAATCTCTATCAATCACAATCTTGTTGAATACAATGAACCCACTGAATGGTATTTAATCCTAACTCACTTGAAATGCACACACTTACCAAACTCATCTATCACATAACTGAACTTTCTCAACGCTCACTTTACTGAGTCTCTAACTCACTCACCAAATTTATCTATCACACAACTCAACGCTTACTTAATTGATTGTCTAACCATGCATGCAGGAGTTAATTACATATTTTAACACTCCTCCTTATTTACGACCACTAAACTAAAACATAACTCATGACAACTCAAACATGCTTGCTGGTCTATGTCTCAGTTAGGCTTACAACACCCAAGTTTCTTTTGTGAAACTCAAACACATCTATTGCGAATGTCTTTGTAAATATATCAGCCAATTGATCACTAGATTTACAATGCTTCAAGTGAACTTCTCCATTTCTCACAATTAATAAAATGATATCTAATATCAATATGCTTTCTATTTTGATGAAACACACTATTATTGGATAGTGCAATCACTGAAGTGTTGTCATAATATATAGTTTTTGATCCTTGTTGTTTCTGCTTGAGTCCATCCAATACTCTTCTTAACCATACTACTTGACATGTTGCTGATGTTGTTGCTACATATTCTACTTCTATTGACGATAGTGTCACAATGGGTTGTTTCTTAGATGCCCATGCTATCACACCTGAACCAAGATGGAACACATAATCGGATGTGCTGTTATGATCATCCAAAATTTCTGCAAAATTAATATCTGTGTATCCAATCAAATATTTCTTTTCTGTACTTGAATACATTATGCTATAATCTCTAGTTCCTACTATGTATCTCAAAATTATTTTTCCAACACTCCAATGTGTGTCTTTTGGAGTCTCCATCTGGAAATCAAACTCACTCCTTGCATAATATTTGGTCTTGTAGTTGTGAGATACATGAGACCGCCAACCAATATTTTGAACAGAATTTGATTGACATCTGATACTTCATCATCCTTACTTAACTTTGTACCTTTTGCAACTGGTGTAGGTACAAGTTTGCAATTATCCATCCTAAATATTTTCAATAGATCTTTGGCATATTTATTTTGGAAAATAAAAATTCCTTTTTCAGATTGCTCAACTTCTATGCCAAGAAAATATTTCATGAGACCAAGATTTTTCATCTCAAATTATTTCATCATGGTTACTTTAAATTAATTTAACTCAAGATCAACTGTAAAAATCATATCATCAACATATAAGCAAACACTCAAAATCTATCCATGCTCATTTACCTTTGTGTATAAGGTAGGCTCAATGTTGCTTCTGCAAAATCCATTCTTAATCATGTAAATGTCAATTCTACTCTACCATGCCCTAGGTGCTTGCTTGAGTCCATAGAGCTCTTTCTTCAACATGTAAAATTTATCTTCTTTACCTTCAACTTCATAACATGGAGGGTGTTGCACATAAATTTATTCTTCTAGAATTCCATTCAAGAAGGCTGATTTGACATCCATCTGATATACTTTCCACTTTTTTTGAGCTGCTGTGGCTAGAAATTCTCTTACAGTATCCAATCTGGCTACCGAAGAAAACGTTTCTCCAAAGTCTATTCTCGGTTGCTACAAGAATCCTTTTACTAAAAGTCTTGCTTTAAATATGTCAATTTCGCCTTTCTCATTCAACTTTGTCTGGTACACCCACTTCACACCAATGAGGTTTTTATCCTTTGGAAAATTAAGCAAATCCCATTTATCGTTCTTTTCAATAGAATCAATCTCTCCATCCATGGCTTGCACCCAATTTTCATCTCTGATTGCTTCTTAAAATGAAGAAGGTTGGAATGCCAACCATGCAAAATTTGAACTAACATCCAAATCATCATAAATATCTTTTAAAATTATCATATTTTTCTTACCATTTCTTGATTCATTACCAGATTGGCTGCTTGGGGAATTCTGGTTTGTTGATCTGCTTGAAGATCCATGCTGCTCTGAAAATCTTGGAGTCCTTGTTGGTGTGACTCTGTTTGGTGTCTTCTCTATTAATCCTTGATGATCCTTTTCTGCTACATCATCCTCTTCCATCAATGGTGCTTTTGCATTGATTGGTTTGTCTATAGTCCCATTCCATGACTCTTGATCTTTGAACATAACATCTCTGCTAATTATTGTCTTCTTGGTGATAGGGTTATACAATTTGTAAGCTTTTGATTGCCCACTATAACCAATAAATATGCATTTTTCACTTTGATCATCTAATTTTCCTCTTATCTTCTTAGGCACATGTGCATAGGCTACACAACCAAAAACTCTGAAATGAGATACACTGCATGACATACCTGACCATGCTTCTTCTGGTACTCTATTCATCACACTCTTTGTAGGAGATATGTTTATCACATGAACAACACATGGAACTGCTTTTGCCCAATACTCATTAGACAAGTTTCTTGCTTTCAACATGCTCCTTGTCATGTTCATGATTGTTCTCTTTTTTCTCTCTTCTACACCATTTTGCTGCAGTGTGTATCTGGTTGTAAAATTTCTCCTGATTCCATTTTGTTTGGAGTACTCATGAAATGCTTTCGAATAATATTCTCCACCACGATCTGATCTCAATACCTTGATCTTCCAATCACTTTGGTTCTCTGCTAAGGCTTTGAACTCTTTGAACTTTGAAAATGTTTCAGAATTCTTCTTCAAGAAGTAAGCCCAAGTATTTCTACTATAGTCATCAATAAAATTGAGGAAGTAACAACTTCCACTAATCGACTGTGTCCTCATAGGTCCACACAAGTCTGTATGCACCAACTCAAGTGGTTTCTTTGCTCTGTATAAAATCCCTTTAGAAAAATTTCATGGTGTTGCTTTCCCAAGATGCAACACTCACAAGTGCTAGCAGGTTCTTTGATAGGAGGTAATCTTCTAACCATCTATTTCTTCTGCAACAATCTTAAACCGGAAAAATTCAAGTGTCCAAACCGAAAGTGCTATAACCAATAATCATTAGAATATGCAACTGTAAAAGAACTAATGTGATCATTGTAGCTCATAATTAGATAAAAGAGTTTGTTCCTCTTCATCTGCACCTTTTCTATCAGCTTCTTGCTTGGGGGTTTGTCATATATAACACACTCTTTCCCCTGAAAGATAACTCTGTATCCTTTCTGTGTCAATTGACCAACACATATCAAATTGTGTTTGAGACCCAAAACATAATATACCTCTGAGATTTTATTTGACTCCCCTTGCTTGGTCAGAATGTTGACCACTCCTTTTCCATCAACATTCATAGTCTTATCAATCCCCAACTTTACCTCTGTCTTCACCGATTGGTCCAAATTTGCAACCAAATTCTTGTTGCATGTCACGTGGTTACTGCAACCACTGTCTAATAGCCACACCTTATCAAACGATTCATGCATTGTGTTGCATGCTAGGAATATGGATTTAGTATTATCTGTACTAACATTAGCTCTCTGATTTCCTTGATCAACTATCTTCTTCCAGCAATCATGAGCATGGTGACCAAATTTATCGCAATAATAAAATTTCACCGTTGTTTTGTCAAACCTTTGATTATTGTGAAATATTATGCTGTTGCTGCTTCCACTTTGATGTTCATGCTCTTCTCGGCCATCTCTCTGACCACCATAGCTTCCGCCTTGTCCTTTGCCTCTTGATCAACCTCTGCCTCGACCTCTTGAAATAGAAACTGGGCTTTTGAAAGCAGTTTCTAAAGTAGAATCATTATTTCTATCTATCCTTGTTCTCATACGATAGAAGTGATCCCATCAACTCATCAAATGTCAGTTTTTCCAAATCATTGGCTTCTTCTATGGCTGCTACCACAACATCAATCCTTGTAGACAAAGATCTAAGGACCTTCTCAATCACTATTCGATCTTTAATATATTCACCATAAAATTTTAATTGATTTATGACAGACATGACCCGATTCATGAAAGAATTGATATCCTTTGTCTCCTTCATCTGCAGACTTTCAAAATCTCTCCTAGTATTATGCAATTTAACAATATTGACTTTTTCCATACCTTGATAGCTTGTCACAAAAGTTTCCCATGCTTCCTTTGTTGAAGACGTAATCATAATATTCTGGAACACTGCACGGTCCACTCCCTACTGGATAAGAAGCAATGCTTGTCCATTCTTCCTTTTGTCTTTCTTATATTTTTCCCTCTCTGCATTACTGAGGGCTCGTTCTTCTACATCATCTTGAGCCTCTACAAACCCAAGCTTGACATGATCCCAAACATCATGTGCTTTTAACATGGTCTCCATTTTAATAGTTCACACATCATAATATTTCCCAGTGAAAGAAGGAAGTTGTGGTTGAAAAGTTGATGTGGCCATCTTGCTTCAAAAAAAAAATCTTCTCTAATAAAACCATAAATTTCACTTTTTGTATGCTTTACAAAGCTCCTTAATTTTTTTTTTATTATTTTTTTTTTTTTTTTTTTTAATAAAGGTTTATAAAAACTTTAAAAATAACCCTTATTAATTTTCTCTTTTATATATAAAGGATCTTATAAAAAAAACTTTATATAAAAAAAAAATCTTAAAAAAAATTCTTATTAATAAAACCCTTTAAATTCAAATTATCCTTTTAATAATGACTTATAATATTTCTAGCTTTTAATAAAGCATAAAACTCATGCACCATTGGGTTTTACAATTTCTAAAAGATAAGCACCCACGTGACCTTTAATTTAATAAAGTATGAAACCCTTTTCAAAAGGCTCTCACGTACCGTTTCTTTGACCATTTTTTTAACACGCTGTGGGATTTTGATAAAGGCTTAACCCGATTGCGCACCTCGTGAGTGCAAAAAACTGCGGAAGAAACTTGATTCTACCAAAAAATGTGGAAGAAACCTAATTCTTCAAAAATTGTAAGTTTAACGAAAGTTAAACAGTTTTTCAATAGAAGAGGTGCGGACCTAAGCATTTTTTGCACTAAAAACGTGCGGACTTATGCACTTCTTAATGGTTTAATGATTTTGCAATTGAAAAATAAAAAATAAAAATTGTCGGCCTTTTTCTCTTGGCCTTCTTCTCTGGCTCTACTCGCCCACATATCTTGTGATCCTTCCTCAGCTCTAAAAAGAATTTATTGGAATGACAGAAGAGTAAAGGCACAAATTACACAAAGATTTCACACAATAACACAAACGAGCTGCTGCTCTATATTAATCTTCAATCTCTATCAATCATAGTCTTACTGAATACAATGAACCCGCTGAAGGGTATTTAATCCTAACTCAATTGACATGCAAACACTTACCAAACTCATCTATCACATAACTGAACTTGCTCAATGCTCACTTAACTAACTCTCTAACTCACTCACCAAATTTATCTATCAGACAACTCAACGCTTACTTAACTAATTGTCTAACTATGCATTCAGGAGTTAATTACATATTTTAACAATGTGGGGTATGTAGAATGAAAATTTAAATTTTCTTTTCTTTTTTGGCACCTCTCATGGCCAAGACGGCGTGCCAATGATTTGCAGTGAGTTACCAGAAACAGAACGTGAGCCTTCGTTTCCCGAAAAAAAAGTAGAGAAAATGGAACAACATGGAAAATGACATTCTATATGGTCATTATCGTTTTTCAGTTCACCAAACTCATTTATTCAGAAACTCATGGTCTCTTAAAGTGATTTTTGTTGCTCGACCTCTCAATCAAAACTTTGGTTGTAATTTTTTGTTCACTCTTTTATCATTGTTTATAATTGTATATGATAGAAGAAAAAGTTAAGTTAAAAAAAATTCCACATTGAGAGATATATTCCATACTAGGCATATAAGAGATCCACTACAACAACAAGAAGCACGAAGGTGTTAGCAACCAAGGAACTGATAAGATGAATTAAGAAGAAATCATGTATATAAAAAATAAGCAGACATACAATACGTTATTCTTGTTGTAGGAGGTGATTCAAACTTAGGTGCGATTCCTAGCCATAGGGCCGAATAACTAGCAGAAAAGAAGTAAAATTTTCAAGGAACAAACCTAAAGAGAATCCTTTTCCCAAAAAACACGGTAGATAGAGACATGGCAAGATGAAACAATAGATGAGTTCCATGGCCTAGCTGATGATGGAAAGAGAGAGGGTCAAAGTGGTATATGACCACATTGCAAGAAGGAAGGAGTGCGCAATGCTAGGGCTTATTAGAGAATCAGAGAGATGCACAGGAATAAACCATTTTTCGTTGATCAGACTTCTCGAATACCAATACATTATATAGGCACACATAGGAAACTTATAGGATAATCTAGATCCCAATAATTCAGATCACCAACTCACAACACAAACTACTAACACACAACTCATGATAGATAGACTCAAATACTAACTATGAGAATCATCTACTCTATCTAGACTCATCATTTTGACATTATTTTGACATCCCCCCTTAATGGAGAAATGGATTTTTAACAATTCCTAGTTGTTGTCTACATATTTCAAAGTTCATCTTTCCAAGTGTAATGTCCTTTCCTAATTATTTACCTAAATTTAGAAGAACAATTTTGACAATTTTGTTAATTATGATCTAAGGCATTTTTTGTGCAAGAAACTTAGGAAAAGTGGATTGATTTTCATGTTAGTGGAATGTGGGGGCCACTCACTCACAAATGATATACACTCATGGAAGGGAATTTAAATTTCCTAAGGCGAGGTCGAAATTAGAATGGGGCCCACATGAGACTCATGACCAACAAGCATAAATAGGAGCAGTGAAGCAACATTTGGGGCCTTTTGACAATTCGAAAATAATTGTTTCCTTAACTGTTTAGCTGAGCCACATTGTATTGTTTAGCACTAGAGCTTCCTAAGGAGTGAAGCTCATCCTTTCTTCAGTGGACCTCGAGTGCCGCCCTAGGAAGGAACCCTTAGCATATTGAGACAAGAGGAGACACATTTATAGGTGTCCACACAGTTATGGGTTAGCTATGCGCAGTAGAGGAGGCGACGCTGTTATGAAGCAGAGGAGTTGGGTGTTGAGTTTGTGGAGCTACATAGGTATTCTTTGATCAATTTATAGCTTGGAGGAGTGAGGCTACAACAAAGGATACATCGTTATATGCAAAACAGATTTTTGGAGCCCAGTATTGCGTCATTCCCTTCATGATTGTGCAATCACTATTGTGGGCATTTGGTTAAAGCATTAACCGAAGGCTTGAGGATCTAGGTTGCAAGGAATTTTGTTGGAGATTTATTTGAGGGTATTGCTGGTGTTTTGGGAGCAAGAATTGACAAATTCAATTGTAGGAGCAGATTGCTAGCTTGGAGAAGGGTCAAGCTATGAGAGGCCAAATTTGGAAGGTCAAAACCATGGGGAATCCTTTCTGGGTTTGTGGCAAGGAGTGTTATTTTTAGGGGAGAAATTAGGGTTTGAAGCTGGCCAACAGTGCATAAAGTGAGGGATAGGGCAGTTTTTTGGAGAGCAACTTCACTACAACATTTGGGAATTTTGTATTGATCACTTGAGGCTTGTAGCTTTCCTTGTGCTAGTGCATGTGCACCTTCTCCAACTTATATTGTAATCCAACACTCTTATTAATAAAAATTGGCCAGTTTCGTGTTTTGGGCAGGATTCCTATTTATATATGCGTGTTTGCTAAGTATTTTCTTTGTTGCAATTATTGTGTGTCTTTTTTTATCAATGTAAAATTCTGGTAGGAATATTATTGTCGTATCAACGCATGTTATTGGCCAGGGTGGGAAATAGGAGCAGGTGATGCCACCTAGATATCAATGAGCAATATTCCAGAGAGATCATGGTAGAGGCAGAGGTAGGGGTCATGGTAAAGAGTAAAACCCAGATCCATTTTCAGCCACCAAGGTAGAGAAACTGAGGGGAGGAGTGGACAACCGGGAGGATAATGATGAACCTGAGCCAATGAGCCGGAACCAAGTTTTGGAGGAGTTGTAGAGAAGTAATCAGCAGATGATGAGACAAGGGAAAATTATGGTGGGCATGATGCAGCAGGTGATGGGGTTGCATATGTGTGTAAGGCCAAAGGGGGCAGGAGAGCCTCATGATGATGGGGGTTCCAGAGAAGGAGGCGTAAGGCATACTTATCAATCCCCACATACTCCCCAACATGGGCATGATGTTTATCCTGCTTTGCCTCATTTTTTGGATGAGCCTAAACCAAAGAGGGAGCTAGACTCAATTGCAGATTTGGTCCACTCAATTTCATCTAGTATTGATTAGTATGAGGGGTTGGATTCCTAGATTAAGCAAGTGATGTCTTTTGGGGAGTATATTCACCTCAAGGAGAGGCGTGCTATAGGGGCTACGACCCATTATAGAGGAGGATCATCCAACCATGATGTGTAGAGGATAACCGAGAAGGTTAAAATTCTAAACTTTGATGGGTCAGTGAAGAGTTCATCCAGGGCATGGATACAGAAGCTAGACACATATTCCCACCTGAACCCCATGCAAAAAACAAATGTCATACGATTTTCCACCCTTAATTTGGAAGGGGATGCCAAGTAGTGGTGGTATCACGGGCTTATCACATTGGGACACATCCATATCACCACTTAAATGGAGTTCACCTAGAGGCTATTGGAGAGGTTTGAGAGGAAAGACCCGGAGTTGCATTTTAGGGAGTTAGCCCATCTGAGATAGACTAGTAGCGCATAGGTTTTCATCACGGAATCCCAGAGATTCACATTAATGGTGAAAAATATCTCATAGGCCCGACTGATTATGCTATTTGTGGAGGGGCTTGTTGAACCTTTACGTGGTTGGGTGAGGGCTTACAAACCCACATCACTTCTCGATGCTATTTCCAAGACCCAGGATATGATTGATGCAGTGTCCAAGACCCAAGCTTTTGTTCCCACTATAACCACATCTCCGCAGGGGAACCGAGGCACTAGGCCACCACAGAGGGACGGAGGACGTGGCCAGTTGGATTATGAGACCCGAAGCGACCATAAGAGGAGGACGTTGTGCTTTATGTGCTAGGAGCCTTGCGCACCTGGGCACAAGTGCACCAAGGGAAAGGCCCATTTCATTGAGGTGTTTTTAGATAGTGAGCCATATGAGGACGTCAAGATAAAAAATGAGTCGTGAGATGAGGGAGGACCATCATCAGGAGGGACACCGCAACCACCACCTAGAGGAGGACTGTTTACCTCAATCAGGGGAGTCCTTTCTTCACTTCGAGGAGTACCAAAGTACATGACACTCGAGATCAGGGGGACCATACAGGGACAACATGTTTCAATCCTAGTCGATAAGGAGCCACCCACAAATTTATTTATGATAAGATGGTGGAGTGTAAGGGCATCTAGATAGACACATTTGAGTGGTTCTTCATATTGGTGACAGGATACTGGACCATGTAGTGCACAATGTATGTTCCTGGGTTGAATTTCAAGATGGATAACTATTCACTCACTGATCACATTTTTGTATTTGATGTTCCAGACACCAATGTGGTGTTGGGTGTCCATTGGTTGTATGCATTAGGGAAGGTCACCATTGAGTGGCAGAAGTTGGAGATGGAGTTTAAGGGGCTAGATGGGAAGTCGATATTACTGAGGGGAATGCACTCTTATCCACCTTAGAGAGTTTTAGCCCACTGGATGGAGGTATATCTACGACATGGAGATGTGGAGTGGGAAGTTGAGTTGAGGATCTCAAAGGCAGGGGCTTATGCATAGTATACACATATAGACATACTGGCCTTGTTGGAGAAGTACCAGGGGTTTTTGGGGAGGTCCCACGAGGAAAACAAAGGTTTCCTGGATTTGAGCACACTCTTGAGTTGGAGGATGGGGTGAATGTAGTCATCACCACCTCGTATGGGCACCCAAAAGGCCTAGAAAGGACGATATAGAGAGGGCCATTTAGAAGTTGCTGAGGTTGGATCACATCAGGCCTAGATCGAGCCACTTTTATTCTTCTGTAGTGTTGGTGAAGAAGAGGGATGGGACACTATGCATGTGTATTGACTACTGAGCCCTCAATAAGAAGACAATGAAGAACATATATCCCATCTTTCACATTAACGAGTTGATGGATCAACTTAGGGGATAGAAGTTCTTCTCTAATATAGATCTGCATTTAGGATATCATTAGATCCAAGTGAGGGAGTAGGACATCCCTAAGATTTCCTTCTGATGCCACTATGGTCATTTTGAGTTACTCGTGATGCCCTTTGGGCCAAAAATGCTCTAACCACATTCGATTCCTCTATGAACCACATGTTTCATTGTAAGTTGAGGCACTTTGTCTTGGTTTTCTTTGATGACATACTCATTTATAACCGAACATGGGAGGATCACTTTCAGAATTTGGAGGTAGTGCTTTGCATACTTGAGGAGAAAATACTGTATGCAAAGATGTCCAAATATGAATTTGGACTAACAAAGATGTTGTACCTTGGTCATATGATTGAGGAGGACAAAGTAAAGGTACATTAGGAGGATATTCATGCCATACTAGATTGGCCCACACCCAAGAACGTGACAGAGTTGAGGGGGTTCCTAGGAATTTGCACATACTATAGGAGATTTATGAGAGGGTTCTCACAGCTTGCAAAACATCTCACAGATTTGACAAAGAGGGAAGATTTTAAGTGGACACAAGTAGCACATGAGGCTTTTGAGAGCCTCAAGAGGGTTATGAGAAGCTACCCTATTTTAGCCTTTCCAGACTTCACGCGTCCATTTATGTTGGAGTGTGATGCTTTTGGTGAGGGAGTTGGGTCTGTTTTGACACAGGGAGGCCATCCCATTGCATTTGAGAGCAAGAAGATGATATTTCATGAGCGGTTTTACTCGGTGTATGACAAGGAGATATCGATCGAGATGCATGCACTGGAAAAATTGAGACAGTATTTGGTGGGCAACCGGTTCAAAGTGAAGACTGATTAGAATAGTCTTCAGATTTTCTTAGAACGGAAGTCATTGGAGGAGATACAATATAAATGGGTGATTAAGCTGCAGGCTTATGGTTTTGAGATTGAGTATGTGAAAGGCAAGCATAACGTGGTAGCAGATGCCCTCTCTAGGAGATCCACAATGTTGTCCTTGATGGATGTTATGCATGATTGGAAGTCTCAACTTTTCATTGAGTACTCCAAAGACATGCAGGATTGTGATATTTTGGATGGCACACACAGGGATGAAAAATTTCAAGTAATGGATGACATGATCTACTACAAAGAAAAGATCTATTTGGTGCTGGGATCTCAACTTAAGGAGAGGGTTATGCATGCAGCCTATGATTCCCCCCTAGCAGGATACCCAAGCTTCCTCAAGATATACCATGCTATATAAGAGAGGTTCTCTTAGCAGGGGCTCAAGGGAGATGTGTTGAGGTACGTGATGGAGTGCATGGACTGTCAAAGGAATAAGGTAGAGGTGTCACATCTAGCCGGTTTATTACAATTGATTCCCATTCCAAATAGGAAGTGGGAGAGTATATCCATAGATTTTATCATGGGTCTTCCCGTTGCGCAGGGGCAATATTGCATTTATGTAGTGGTCGAAAATTTGACCAAGTTTTCCCATTTCTTTGCCATTTCATTGACATATTATCCTCCCAGGTGGCTGAGTTATTTTTTCAGGAGGTATTTCGATTACATGGTCTTCCCAAGACCATTGTTAGTGACAGAGATAATAGATTCATGGGGGATTTCTGGCATGAGTTGTTCCTATTGGTGGGGATAGAGCTTACACCCAGCACTAGCATCACCCCCAAACTGATGGGCAGACCGATATCATGAACAAGTGTTTGGAAGGATACTTGCAGAACTATGTGATGGGTCAGGAAAGAGCGTGGGTTAAGTGGCTTCATCTCGAGGAGTTTTGCTAAAACACCACTTACCACATGTCTATCGGTATGTATCCTTTTCTGACACGATATTTGGAGATAGTAGGTCCCCAGGGGAAAAATATTTGGTTCAAGAGAGGCAAGAGATTCTCTGAGGAGGTTTCTCAAAATCAATAGAAGATATATGAGTTTATAAGCATAGGATGGAGACACAGTTTGAGGTAGGAGATATGGTCTACCTATGCTTGTAGCCTTATAGACAATATTTAGTTAAGAAGAAGGGTGTAGAAAAACTTTGAACCCAGTTTTATGGGCCTTACAGGGTGGCACACAGGGTAGGAGAGGTGGGTTATGAGTTGGAGTTTCCTTCAGAGAGATGGATCCAAAATATGTTTCATGTCTCATGCTTGAAAAAGGCGTTGGGGAATCTGGTCATAGCAAAAACTGAGTTTCCTCCATTGGATGATGAGGTGCATTTGGTTTTGACACAAGAGATCATATTGGTGACTCGAGAAAAGAGGTTGAGAAACAGGGTGATCAGGGAGCATTTGGTCAAGTGGAAAGATTTTTCGGAGGAGGATGCTACATGGGAGAGTGTTACACGTCATTTTTTCACCATGACACTTGATGGTTAAAATTGAACTATCTCCATCCATACATATGTCTAAATGCATTCCTTTCCAAGTCAAGCATTATTATTCCTTGAACAAATCATTAATTTTGGGTAAAATGGCCTTTTAACCTGTTTAGCATGACTTGTGCACTTTTCCTAGTTAGATTTTGCACATGCGCAGTTTTTCCATTGAAACTCGTGCATAATTGCTCTTTTTTCTCCATTACAGACTGCGCACGTGACTCAATGAAAATTAAAAATAAAAATTAAGTTCTAAAAGCCTTGTTGGGTGAATATATCCCAACCAAAAGCTTCTAGGTCATATCTATTCGAGCCAAACCCCTCTGAACATGAAGCTAATTCCCTTGGATCAAGGAACCCTAATCCCACTATAGATGTCATCCCTCTTTTGTGGATCTGAAACCTCCTCCATTTTTCCTATAAATTGAATAGAGGCTAGAGGGTTAGGGGAGTTCACAAAAGGTAGTTTTATGCTAGTAATTTTGGATTGGGAAGCTTATCATCCAAGGAGAAATATTAGAAGCATTTGGGAGGAACCTTCATGAAATCAAGGAAAGGTTGTAAGGATATTCTTTTATCTCTAAATTAATACATTTGAATCAATTTTCTCATTATGTTATCTTATTGGAATTATAAATGGTTTATACTCTTTATGTATTCATTAAGGTAATTTCAATTTCTAATCTCCTTTATCATTAGATTAAGCTTGTTTTAGATCATTATATTGCACATGCCTTTGATCTCTTGTATGTTTGTGTTTACAGGTATCATCAAAACATTAAGGAGCTACATCGAGACAGATCGGGGATCTTCATAAATAATATCCCAAAGAGGTAAGAGCACCACTTTCCTTCTCTAGTTTTTAATGATTTAGACAAATTTAGATTAGGGAAAGAGACATTCTTATGTCTGTTTGTTTCTAGTTTCCTTTAGGATTATAGGGAGATCACTTCTTTCCGTAGAAGGGATTTTTCTGTATAACAAATTGGTGACTCTACTGGGGAACGTAATATTTCTCTAGTTTTTCCTTTGGTTTGCTTTCCAATTTTTCTGGTTTGACTGCATATGATTTTTGGAAAAATCATGACCTTTTAGATCCTCTGGGTTAATAAGCCTTTATTTTATTTTTATTTTAATTTCCTTTACCTGCATGGTTTTTTTCAACAACGGAGCGCAGATTTTCATAGTTTTCTCTCAGACACAGTGCACATGCGCAATGGGTTGAATTGACTACCTGTGCACCCCCTTGAAATTTTTGAAAAATAATATTTCTTCTAATCAAAGTTTGATTTTTAATTTCCGAATGGTCATTTTTGTTTTTTTTTAATATTAAGAACCTTGTTGTGGATTTATTTGAGTGCCATAGTGAAGCCTTTTTGGGAATTCATCCTCTTCACATTTTTTAGTAGGGTTTGATCTGGACTGTTTGTTGTTTCATAAAAAAATATAGGTTGTTATTTGAACTCACTGTTTTCCTCTCTTTTTATTGCAAATACACCAGATTTGTTTGAGAAAAATATTTTGCTTATTTGTGAAGGATCTTCTAGATTAGTGAAGTTAGGGTTTTCTCGAAGAAGTAGTGTTTTATGAAAAGTGCTTCTATTTGTTGAATATAAAAAGTGAATGATTCCTTTTTCAATTTGAAGTGTTCATAAAATTGCACTCGTAGGCATCATTAATTAAGAGCATTCATTAAGAGATTTTCATTTTTTAGAGTTTTGTTGGTTTTTCATCAAATTTGAAGAAAATTAAGTGATTGTTTGCGAAAAAGATTTTGTATGTTTATTTGAATTAAGTGAATTGAAATTTTCATTTAATTTATGCAACTGAATAGTTTTCAAAGTGAATTGGTATTTTAAGAAAAAGAATGTTTTGGGATTTTGATTTTTTCATTTCTTTTTGGAAATTAAAGAACCTCTCACTTTCCCTTAACTAGGATTTCATCAAAAGAAAACGATCACATTTTCATTCTTGAATGCCTTAGAGTATTTTGATTCAGTCAAAATATCATCAGTTTCACCTTCATATCCCTCAAAGTAAGTAAGAGTTGAATAACACAACGTTAATTAAAATTAATCTAGAAATTTTTACATTTTTAGGGCTCATTCCACCAACATAGATCAGTTTAGTACTTTGGAATAGGGAAGTGAGTAAACTTTCCAAAGAAATAAACAAACAATAAAATCTTATGGTAGGGAGTAAATCTAGTTAATTACAGTTTTTCTCTGGGAAGCCCTTCTTATGCAAGAGTTAAGCATGAGGTCATATTGGACCTTGTGAAGTAATTGTACCTGCTTCATTGGTAAAGACAGAATATTTACACGCATTACAAGCAGTTTCAAAAGGTACTTGGAGTCAGTTGTTACTAAACCTCAGATTTACCATGTCGAGGAGCTCTTAAGGGGATTGAGCTTAGTTACTCTGCCCTTGCGTGTACGACGGACCTACGATTGACTCCCCAGGCTAAATTGTGATAGTTGGTAACCTTAGCGACCATAGTATTAGGGCCTTTTCCTGAGGTGGCAGTAGAGGGAAGGTCTCTATTGTACCTGGAAGAGACGTTGAATAGACTCACTTGGACTTTTTGGAGGGTAACCTCCCCTCGATATGTCATAAGTGGAGTTACTTGCACCAGATTGTTTCATTAAGCATTTTGTTAGGGTAACTGGTTCCATCGGCTATATTTTCACATTGATTTTTGCGACATTGGATTTCATCACCAACTAGTGATTTCGCTGTGAAAACAAATTTTTTTTGTGTGGTTTGACTCCTATATTTTCTAGCACGTGTTCATTTGTTTGTTTTTAATTTTTATAGGCTTTAGGTGTGATTTCTTGACATTTTGTGATTTATTAATTAAAATTAATCGTGGATGAAATACCAAGACACTCACAGAGAATGCAGGGTAAACCCCTTGAGTACACACCAAGTCAACTCGATAAAATTAAGTTTGAAAGGGAAAAATCATTAGGATCTGGGTCTTCAGATCAACCTGAAACGTCTATTGTGGTACAATCTAAATATGAAGTGAATCAAACTTGGGAATTTGAAACAAAATTAGAAAAAAATGAACCAATAATAACTGAAATTTTTATGGTCATATATTTCATTGGTGAAGCTTCAGATACATAGTCAACTGAGTCAGAGATTTCTGAACCTGAGTCTGAAGTTTCAAAACCCGAATCTCCTTCGAACGTTTTAGCCACTACTCCTGCTTTGCGTTCACCCAAAGTAAAACTCATCATTACCGAGAATATTTTTCCTGGTCTAATTAGTATCAAATATATTACTAAGGACAACGAAGAAGAAACTCCTAGTAGTCTAGTTTTTATCGGTGAATAGACCTTTCCTTTAGACCTTCCTCTTTCTCCTTTTCAACTGGACGCTTGGTACCTTACACCTTTTGAATTTACACATTCATCTGGTTACAGTCATCCACGTCACCACATTCATTTTTACTCTTTACCCATAAATTATATGTCAGAAATAGATTTTGGAAGTATGTCTACCGATGCATTCATGTTTTCAACTTCCCCATAATTTTTTTTATATGGCGGTCCTCCAATTCCTCCTGGATACCAGTCACTTACTAGGAATTTTTCAGGAGCATCTCCTTCTCCTCAAATTTATACTATCTCAATTGATTTATTAACGTCTACTACCCAAAATTTACCTCAGACCAATACATTCAAATGATTTATAACAGTAATCCTCAAGTTAACCCAATAAGTGTTTATAATGCACCTGGGGGGGGGGGGGACCTCTTCCTAGAGGGAAACCTTTTGTTGGTTCATATCCTATGGTTGCAGGACAACATTTTCCAAATAACAATCAAAATTATGGTACGATTCCTCATGATGGTTTAGGTCGCCCCTTTGTGCCACAGCCCTTAGAAGGAACTCATTATCTATGGATGAATACTATCTGGAATCCTTCGTTTGCTCAAAATTCTTTGCAAGTTGCTTCACAGATCCCCATTTACCAACTTGCTCAACCAACTAGACAACTTGTTCTTACTCAAGTCCAACAACCTGTTCAGGGAATTCCTCAAGTTAACCCGCAGGAATCTATTCAGTAACCAAGTTAGCAACCTAGTCCGAGTAGTCCACATAATCCTATCCAATTTGCTGTGCAAACATCTGCTCAAAAAACTAGTACACCTTAAACACCCATCCCGGGAGTATCTCAAGTTTTTTCTCCAGTTACCCCTCAATTATCATTGCAACCTATTACATAGGATATCCCTCGGACTTCATTTTATCAAATTGGACCTATAATCCAGTCTATACCTCAAATTCCTTTGGGACAACCTGATATAGGAAATTTGCAAACAAATTTTCAAAACCAACCTTTTCAAGGCCCTTTCTTTCAAGGTAAACCTTTTCAAAGTCAACCTTATCAGAGTTAGTTCTTTTAAGGCCAACATTTGAAAATCCAACATATTCAAGGGAAATATCAATTGGGACAAATTGGACCAAATCTGCCTTTCAAGAGTCAACCATACCCTTGTCATATGTTTCAGAGACCGTCTCAACCTCAGTTTTGTATGGCTAACCCTAGGTACCCTGGAGGTGTGAAAATCCCAATTTCTCGGGCCATTCCAGGATATCCAGGATATCCTCCTCCAGGTACTAGACTTATCTAGCAGGGTTATTAGTTTCCACAATAAGATCCTAACCAACAGTTACCTTTTATTGCAACCTTGGGTTTACCGGATTTGTCTTAGCGGAAAAATGGTCTGATTTACTATTTTCCCTTTTTGGCAGAAATTCCCACCAAGTTTCCCAATGATATTCTGAAATTTGAAGGTAAATCAGCAGAGGACCCTTTAAACCATGTCATGACGTTTCATCTTTAGTGCAAATCCAATTCATTAATTGACGATTACATTCGATTACAACTTTTTCTATGAACGTTAATCGATTCAACTGAGAAATGGTACATTGAATTACCACGGGCTTCTTTTCACAATTTCAACGCCTTAGCCACTTCTTTGTTGACCCATTTTCAGTTACTTGTCCTTTACGATACTGGTACCAAACTTTTGACCTCACTAAAAAAATTCATCTACCTATATTTTTTTATCATATTCACGAATGGAAACATAGACATTGTTTGGTTAAAGTTTTCATTCTAGATCAGATTATGGCTAGATGGTTTACAGTAGTCTTTACTTCGAAAGATTATTGAAGATGTTTCCAAGGGAGGTAGTGTAATAGAAGAACAAGTTATCATGCGTACCTAATATCTGGACCTATTTTACAATAGTGTGGCATTTTGTATGAAAAAATTCATGATTTTCCTCTCCCTAGTCAAATAAAAACTCCTTTAGGCTCTCACGTCGCGAACAGTGTAGCCGGTTCTGTTAGCACATCTAAGAGTAAAAAGAAACATTCCAAATCTAATACTAAGATTATAATTTTACCGGATTCACCTAAAGGAAACTCTTCTACCAAAAATAATTTTGATATTAACATTGTAGATTCATTTACTGGTAAAAATAAATCAACTGGAAGTAAAAGGAAGGGGAAGGGTAAAGAGAAACATAAAAATTCCTATAAAGAGAAAAATGATAAAAAATAAGCATCCGATGAGAAGAAGAAACCTCGTTATCCTTGATTAATTTGTGAAGAATATAATTTCACCAAGGAGTGCCCTCATCGCGCTCAGGTAACTAAATTTGTTAAATTTTCACCCACCCCTGCTATTTTGAAGGATCCATTTCCTTCTCAAGGTAGTAATATGGTCTCTCATAATGCTTCTTCTTCCATGTCATCAACAGATATCATGATGATGTCTTCTCAAGTTATGGTTGCTACGAGATCTAAAGATTATGGATCTAAGGGTCTTGTCAATGGAAACGATTTTGGTTCACTGAGTCAAGCTTCCACGTCAATTACTCCTCCTTTTGAACCATTACAATTCGAGAAGCTTAGTTTTAACATGGTGATTTGGCCACCTCCTGAAGGTGTTCTTCGAAAGACAACTTTCAATCCACATGCGTGAGCTGCTCAGAATTACAACATTGTTGAAGATATGGCTATGTCACCTTCAGCTACGTCAGCCCTTGAAGTTCTGCAAACTTGTCCAATAGAAAAGAAATTAATTTTGTCGGCTATAGGGGTTATTGAATCTGAGGATTCTAATCAAATTATCTTTGATCTAGGAAATTATATACCTAGACTTCTGCATCAACTGGCATTCCAAATACCGGTTTTCATTAAAACCAAACGGGCTTTTCGCATGATAATTGATGAAGGGGCATCTATGTGTATTATGTCTATTTTTTGTTGGAAATCCCTTGGTCCTCCAAAAATCAATAAATCCCCCATGAATTTGAAAGCCTTCGATGGAAGATGTTTCCATCCATATGGGATTCTTAATGATCTACCTATAGATATAGAAGGTAAAACCGTTACGGTTGAAGTTGAGGTTGTTGATGCTAAACTCGACTATAACCTTTTACTGGGATGAAGTTGGTCTTATGTTATGTCAGTTGTAGTCTCATCATATTTTCGAATGATAATGTTTCCCCACAAAGGGACAGTTACCAAAGTATATCATTTATCTTACTATACTTTGGACTCTACCTCGACAAGTAGTATCACTTTTGTTGGAAAGTTGCTTACTCCATATGAAGATGTTGGGGTAGGTTTGCTCAATGATTCATCTCTGATGGGAACTTTTGAAATACCTCCACCAAATTTTCCTTATAATGTTTCCCATGTCAATGTGATTACATCAAGCATATTTCGATCACTTGAACCTTGGAGTGTGCCTTTAGAGTCTGAGTTGATCATGTATGACAATGAGATGCCTTTAGGCAGCTAAATCACTTTATAACCCATCATCAACTGAAACTGATCAAGTTAATGTGATCAGTTGTGAATATTCTCATTTATCACATTTAACACCAATATCAGTTCTAGATCCTTTTGATCAAACATTTCCAACTGATGAGAGTATTATGGAAGTTATGACTTTGGATGAATATCCATGGAACGATCATCATCATCGTTCGTCCTTTCTACCTAAACTTGATAAAATCAAGAATGAGTTTTTAATCCATATTTTCGGTTGAAATTGTCTATAATCCTCAATTTCCTATGTCAATCCTTCATTCAGATTCATAAAAGAATTTAGGAAACATATATTCAACGATACCAATTGACATTTCAGTTAAACCTGGAATTACTGAAAACATTCATATAGGTGCTTCAATCTTGCTTGATGCATTCAATACATATAAGACCCTATTTTAGGAATTCTGCAACATTTTTTCCTAGTCTTATGAGGAAACGCCAGGAATCGATCCCAGTATTGTGATTCATGGAATTAAGACATACCTAGATGCTAAGCCTATCAGATAAAGATTACACCCAATTCATCCATGGAAAGTTAATCCTAGCCATCAACTTCAAGTTAATCCTAGCCATCGATTAAGATTTAATATTGTTTGTTGGAGTCCCAACATAGGATTATAAGAGGAAGTCAATGGGCACTTGGAGAAGGCACTTGAGAAGTTTGATTTATTGGCAGATCGATTTCTTGAGCACCAACAGTCAGTTTTTGGAGAGATAGCTGGTGATATCGAAGCAGTGAGGAAGAGGGGAAGAGACAGTGAAGCCGAAGGAAGAATTCCATATATGGTGAGTGCATTTGTAGAGAGGCAGAAGAACCGCATAGAGGCTGATGCAGAGGCAGTGCAGTAGCCTCTAGAGGCAATTTCGATTCTACTAGGGAAAGACGATTTTCAGTACCAGAAGCTGAACATTGGTTCCAGAGGCCAAGAGAGACATTTTCCTAGAAAAAAACAAATTAGACTGCTTGAGGAGAATCTGGTTCAAATTGAGTGCAGAAGGGATTGCACTAGTGTAACGCAGTAGATGCGCAAAGCCAGTTTGGATAACTCACTTGGAGTTGAGGTCAGAACTCATATTTTCTTATGGAGTGAGGAAATTTCCTCACTAGATTTTTCTTGCCAGTATTTCTTTGTAGGATTGCCAATTCCGGCATCCATTTGTACTCATATTATTTCACAGTTTCTTAATATTAAAACCCTCATCTCCTGCACTGGTTTTCCCAAGTTGGGTTTTTTCGAGGACTTTCGTCCAAAAATAACTGTGTTATTTATGTGTGTGTGCTACAATTTATTCCAAAATTTATTCTTCCACAAATTTATTTGTGAAGGTTGCAATATATTTATTTTAGTATTTGTCATAGAAAACTACAGATGAATTGTTAAATTTAATTAACAATTAGGAGAAATAATATCCATTGCTGCAATAGGATTTTGGTTGTGGAATTTTCAAAACCCACATTGTTCTTCACTACTATTATTATGTCTTTTGCACTAGCTCACTTGATTAAAAGCTACTTTATTTATTAAGAGGTTTTGGGTTCAAAAATATATTGTTAAGTTACTTTTAGAAAAAAATCACGCAAACTTAATTTATTACATAACCTTATTATAAAATGTATTTAATTTGTCATATGAAAGTGGATCAATATAACAATTATAATATTTTTTTTTATTTTTATTTTGTAGGCAATGTTCATTTATAAAATAACTTCATTGTAAAAGTCATTCACACTTGTTTCATAAAAGTGGGTCACTTCATAAAGTAATTTATTTGTAAAAGAGAGTTTGTAGGAAAATCTAACAAGGAAAATATGTTTTTATAATATCAATCACCATGTGGGTCAACTTCTACTTGCCATGTGGCTTTTTGCTACCATTAATTCATTTTTTTTAAAAAGGCAGCTTTCATATCCAAAGTCCATTTTTAGTGTTTTTTTTTTCAAACAATCTATTTTTTTAAAGGCTTTCCATCCAAATATTTAGTCTTAGCTTTTGAAACAATATTATCTACATATTTTAATATGGTAAGTCCAATAAAAATTTTTCTTAACAACACCAACTACTTCTCATGGAAATCCCACATGTAGGATGTAGTAACAAGAAAAGGATTATACTATATTACCTTGGGATAAGAAATCCCCCCATAGATATTGATGAGAGATTCAACTAGGATAATGGGAGTGATAAAGTAAATGGATTAATCATAATGTCAATTTCTCCTTATTTGTGATTTCATATTCAAGGAGTTGATGATTCAAATGTAGCCTAAGAAATGTTGAAACAACTTTTTGGTGAACCTAATATTATTAAATATCACCAACGTGAAAATTATTTCATGAATTTCATTCCTAATGATTTCGCTTGCATTGAATATTACTTATCTAAGATAAAAACACTTAGACATTTTGTTTTAAATTGTCAAGTCGACCTAAAGGATCATTGTTGCATATATTATTCTTTCAAATATTTTTTCTATATATTTTGTTTGTGTATCTACATTTTATGCCACAAGAGAAGCTATCTAGGATGTCTATCAAAAACCTTCTCTTGAATCCTTTTGTGATACTGTGATTAGAAAATAATACAAGCTCTTTCAACATCTAACAAGGCCCTAGTGGCCCATAAGTAATATAAAACAAAGAATCCAAAGAATAAACATCTTAAAACAACAAGATAATTAAGGGTCCCAAGACCTCTAATCTAGCCTCCACTCCTAATGGTGACAAAGGTCAAAAATCAAAGAATAAGAAGACTGGATCACAAAAGGAGTTGTGCATGGAATAACATTAAACTACATGTAAGCCACTTCCATATCTTTGGTAGTGTAGCATGGGTTCACATTCCTAATGAGAAATGTAAAGATTTACAACCTAAAAGTGAGAAGTGTTGTTTTTTTGGATATTTCAGAAGATGTAAAAGGTTATAGAATTCTTCAGCCTCACTCCGATGATATTACTATTAGATGAGATGTTAATTTTGATGAAAATATCTTGGCTTGTGAGCCTAATTTGGTGAGTGTTCACTCTTTTTCCTATGATCCATATCTAACATTTGTGCCATATTCTCTTCATATTCCATTTTATTCTTCAAATTATGACATTGGGGATGAAAATCTACATCTTCCTGCTCACATTCCTCCAGATGATTCCATTGAGCATGAACCTACACCAACACCACAACTTTTGAAGTGGGTATCTTCAATACCTAAAGTAATTGGATACCTTGCCAATGATCCTATAGATCAACATTTTACTCATTCAAATTTCTAGAAGAACTCATCTCTTTTGGCTCAAATTTCAGAGACTCGTGATCTGAAAACACTTGCAGAAGATTTAGGCCATCTAGATGGGGAAACAAATAATGAATAAAGAATATCATTCCTTGATGGTGAATGATGATTTTTATCTTATACCTCTTTGATCCTGACTTATGCAGGAACACAATAAAATACATGAATACACATAAACACAAAGATGCAGCAGAAATAAGACTTCATTTCATTAATATCACTTAACTAAAATATCCTTACATACAAAATGGAAATAAACTAGCTAGGGCATTGGTAGCTTATCTCTAAGAAGATATGTGGTGGCTACAAGCCTTTGAATTGTGTTACAATGAGGCTCAAAGGCCTATTTATTATTGAGGAACAATGGAAAACCCTAAAGATCCGAAAACCTAACCCTACGAGATGAAGCACGAAAACTATGGGCTCCGTTTGGGTAAATTGGTACATTAGCTTCCCGGGGTTGTAACTTTGGCATATGATATTTGTTTGACGCGCACAATACGTTGTTAGCAATATCTATCCGAGGACTACAAATTTTGATGTGATAAAATTAATTTATGCCCCATGTTGCCCCTGGTTTTCCCAAAAAACGTCGTTTAGGGCATCAAAACAACTCCAGAAGTTTAGGACCCAAAAAAAACTGTTAAAAATAGTAAATTGTGCTACAATTAAGGAAACTAAAAAAATGAAAAAAAAAATGGTATACCCCCAAGTGGAATACGTGGTTGACCACCAATATCCACCTAGATCATTCCTCCCCCCTTAGGAAGCAATGGTTCCCATTGCATTGAGTTCCTCCATGAGATGAAGAAACTTCTGCTGAAATTTTTCCCTAGTGAGCCACTTGCCTTGGTGTAGGAGTTGGCCAGCTTTGACAACTTGATATAGTTCGATATTCTGTTGGCGAGTTTTCTCGATTTTAATTTCCATGATACGATCCTTGGTTTCCTATTATATGCAGTCCAGGTTTAAATATGTTGGTGTTAGTTGTTCTGTAATGTCGGAAGTGTCCAGTAGAGGTGGGAAGTATGGCTGAAGGCGGTCCACATTGAACACTGGGTGCAGACCAAGGAATGGTGGAATACTAAGCTTGAAGGCATTGTCCCCTATAGCCTTGGTGATCATGGATGGCCCATACTGGAGCAGGTGAAGCTTACGGTGGGGTCCAGCGAGGCAATCCTTTTGCAAATGTAGCCACACTTTGCCACCCATCTGGAAGTTGTGTGGAACTTGATGTTGATCATGTCATTGCTTGTACTTGGCATTGGCTCTATGCAATATTTCATGTACTTTTTGGAAGATGTGTTGACTGCGCTAAATGAAGTTGTTTGCCTTGTCAGCTTTAGACTAGACATGAGCCAAATCGGCCTGAGTAGCCGCAAATGGCATGACTGCATGAAAGGGACATAGTGGTTGGAATCCCAAGCCCACCTGAAAGGGATTGTGTCCAGTTGAGATGTGGAGAGCCCGGTTATAGCTATGTTGTACATAGAGGAGGATCTCATCCCATGTGTGTAGATGCTTTGAGTTGTACATGCGTAGAATGTGTACGATCATCCTGTTGATGACCTCTATTTGGTCATCAGTTTGGGGATGAAAAGTTGTGGACTTGGTGAGCTTGGTGTCTAGCATTTACTAGAGTCAGGACCAAAATGTACTGAGGAACGTACTATCTTGATCTGAGATGATAGACTGTGGGATCCCAAAGTGTACCCACACTAGTTCAAAGAAGAGTTTAGCAGTGGTTTCTGCTATGGTATTCTTCTTTCAGGCTGCCGTAATGACCATCTTCAAGAATCTCTCAATGACCACGAAAAAATAGTCATTGCCATGCTTAGTAGAAGGAAGGCCCGACATGTAATACATGAAGATGGATTCCCAATGTCGACTAGGGGTAGGCATCGGAGTATAGAGGCCTTTCTTCTTGATGGTTGGTTTGGAAATGACATAGGAAGTGCAGAATCCGATGTACTTCTTGACATCCAGTCAAAGGTTTGGCTAATAGAAATACTTTTGTAGTACTACCACTATTTTCTCGACCTCGAAATGACCAGTGACCTGAATGTAGTGTGCTTCCCAAATCATCTTGGCACGCTAGCTTGAAGGAACACAAAGGTGTCACAGGTGACATAGTAGTGCATCCTGGAGGTGAAAATTTAGAAATTTCTTACACTCCAAGAGCATATTGTATGTGTGGTTGACTTCTGGATCGCTCTTGTAGAGAAGCAACCAATTAGAAGTCTCATGCCCACAAGAGTTGAGCATAGTGGTTAGCACCACAATCGGAGGTCGGCTAAGGTAGTCTGCAACATTATTGGTGCTTCCCTTATTGTACGTGATGTTCAAATGAAAATTTTCCAGATATGTGGATCACTTATGATGGTGATTTTTGTGCAAATTCCCTTGTGTTTGTATGAATTGAAGGGGCCAGTGGTCTATGTGGATGACCGTTTCCTTCCCCAAAATGTAATTCTTCCATTGTCGGCAAGCCTGCACAATGGAATACATATATTTGTTATAAGTGGGATACTTCTAGATTATGTTAGATAGTGTCTCATTGTGATATGCCACTGGATGCCCCTGTTGAGTAATAAATTCCCCAATAGCATAGTCTGAGGAATTTCTCTCGATCTCAAATGGTTGTTCCAAGTCTGTTAATGTGAGCACTTGGGTAGAGAAGAGGCGATGTTTCAACTTGACGAATGCCTTATGTTGAGATTTAGACCAAAATAATTTTACTTACACTCCTCCCTTGATGACTTGGCTCAAGGGCCAAGTGATATGAGAGAATCCCAACACAAACCTGTGGTAGAAATTGGCAAGAGCCAAAAATTTGTGGAGCTCTGTTAGAGTAGTTGGGGCTGGCGAATCCCGAATGACTTGGATCCTGGCTGGATCCACATGCACCCCTCTCTCATCAATAATGTATCCCAGATATTGAACCTTGATCATGCCAAAAGTGAACTTCTCCAAATTGGCACATAACTTGTGTTACCGTAGTGTTTGGAGGACCTGTCGAATGTGGTGGAGGCACTCTTCCCAAGTTTGGATAAAGATCAGGATGTCATCCAAGTACACTACTAAAAATGAGTTGGTGAATGGCCATAATATGTCTTCCATCATCCTCATGAAGGTTGGGAGAGCATTCGTTAACCCGAAAGGCATGGCCAACCATTCGAAAGGCCCTCCTTGGCTTTGAAGGCAATTTTACACACATCAGAGGATTCGATTGGTACATGGTGATACCCAGACTTCAAGTCGATCTTGCTAAAATATTTTCTCCCTTGAGTTGTTCTAGAAGGTCATTAATTCATGGGATCGGGTACCTATTCTGGAAAGTGATCTTGTTTAGTGCCTGATAGTCAATACAAAGTCTCAAAGTCACATCCTTCTTGTGCACCAACATGATCAGGCTCCAAAAGGGTGATGAACTTGGCCGAATGTGACCTTTCTACATCAACTCCTGAATCTACCTCTTGATTTCTTCATTCTCCATAACAGAGTGCTAATAGAATAGTCCGTTGGGCAACGACGCACCTCATGTAAGATCGATGGGATGCTTGACTTGACAGTGCAGAGGCACCCCTACGGGTGAGGTGAAGATGTCCTTGTACTCCTCCACGACCTTGTCCATCTGTTGTTGCTGCGCAGAGGAGCTCTATCTGTAGGTCATGGCCACAATCTTCTTCTTTCCATGAGGGTGGATTATCAGGAAAAAAAATTTACTAGTTTTGGAAATGAGCTTACTGCATTGTTTTGCTGTAACCAAAGAGATGGCGGTAGGCAGTGCTACCTCCGGTATCTTGTACAAATTATTGCCCAAAGTAACAATAACAACATGAGGTTAAGACACATACACAACATGTCGCTTCCACAAGTATGGTTGGCCTAATAATACGTTGAAAACATCGAGAGAATAAATGTTATATAATCCCTCATCCATGAAGGGCTTGATGTTGTATGGAAGGCGACACTACTGGCTTATGCGTAGATCTCGTCCTTGGTGAAGCCACCCGATGGTGTACAACTATGGGTGTGTTGTGGTCTGCAAGCCCAACCACTTCATGACATTTTCCGAAATGAGGTTCTTTTGGCTCCCGCTATTGACAATGAACTTCAGTGGGGAACCCTTCATCCACATCTGGGAATGTAAGAGGCGCTCCCCCTCCTCTGGTCTTCCGGTTCCTCCTTATGGATCTTCGTAGTGGAAACAATGGCGTTGGGATCTGAATCGATGATATGCTTCCCTTTATTATTCCCCATGTAAGGTTCTGATTCAAAGTCGGAGCATGCATCTAATTCAGAAGCCTTCAACTCGACCACCAGTGACTACTTGGCCAGAAACTCACTTGCGTTTTTGAGTGGAGCTCTTATGGAACTCACACCACTTTCCCGTCTCTTTCTTTGTATTTGCCATGTTTTTCTTTTCTTGCAGATTTGGCGGGTTATCCTAGGCCACCCTGCCTTTCCTTTGTCCTTTGTTTTTTGGTTTAGGGGCACCTTTCCCTTGCTTCTGATTCACATATCCACAGTCTCGTTTCTTGTGTTTGAAATTCTGCTCAATCTTGGAAGCATACCAATATGCTGCGCCAAGTGAGGAGATGTCGAGCAACTCCATTTCCTCCTGAATGTATCTGTGTAGACAAATGCGGTACTTCAACACCAAATGTTTCTCTGAATATTTGATACCTAATTTTGTGTGCAGGGTATGGAACAGATTCGCCATCTCATGCACATCTTGATCCCTTTGCTTTCGCAATGTAGTCCATTGTATGTACTTGTCCTCATAGCTCCCCACGAGATAATATTGTTCCTTGATGGCATCTTAGAAATAATTCCAAGTGGTTGCAGTTGAAAAAGAGAGGGTTTCCTCCTGTCCTTTTTGTCATAGTAGGTTTTCCACCACTTAACATGGGGGGCGACTTTGAGGAGTGAAAAAGTAAAATTTTCCCGGTTTGAAAATTCATGAACCGAGAAATACCCTTCCAATAGATTCAACAATCTATCTACGACGTTTGCATGTATTTGGCCCTCAAATATGGGAATTTCAAAGTAACTTGTACCTTAAAAGGAGTTGCACCTCCAGAGTGGTTTCTAGATGGAGATGCACTGCCGGTGTGAAGTCGTTGAAGGATTTGGGAAAAGTTATCCATCATCGCGTTCCTTTGTTTCTTGAGGGCCTCTTCAAGAACTTTTTTGATAGGATCTCCTACTCCCTCATCTTTCTTTTCATTCCCCATGGGCAGCCATCAGGGTTTGTGAGGCTGATCTTGCAAAGGTTCAACTAGATCAAGCCTTAAATCCTTATACCCCGACCTCATTGGGGAAATACAAAGAAGGATCAAGAAAGTGCAGACCGCTTTAATACCACTGATCCAAACTTATGCCATAACTCAATAAAATATAGAAATACACATCAACATAGAGATGCAACATAAATAAGACTTTATTTCATTAATATCACATAACTGAAATATGCTTACAGACAAAATGGAAATAAACTATCTAGGGTGCTGGTAGCTTATCTCTGAGAAGATATGTGGTGGCTACATGCCTCTGAACTATGTTACAATGAGGATCAAAGGCCTATTTATTATTGAGGAACAATGGAAAACCCTAAACATCCAAAAACCTAACCCTAGGAGATGAAGCGCCAAAAAAATGAGCCCTATTTGGGTAAATCGGTACATCAACTTCCCAGGGATGTACCTTTGGCATATGATCTCTATTTGATGTGAACAATACCTTGTTATAAATATCTGTCAGAGGAATACAAGTTTTGATGTGAACAATATTGGTCAAAGACCCATGTTTCTCCGGTTTTCCAAAAAAGCGTCGTTTAGGGCCTCAAAATGGCTCTGAAAGTTTAGGACCCAAAAAAATCCTAAAAATAGTAAATTGTGCTACAATTAAGGAAATTGAAAACCTGAAATAAATAATGGTGGGGCCCCAAGTGGAATAGGTTGGTGGCCACCAATAAACGAAACTTTTCATATTTAAACGGGTATACAAAACTAAGTATGACTCAGATTGAAGTGTTTAAATACATAAGGATTAGTTATTTTCTAGAGGTTTCTCTCAACTTGAAGGAGATTACTACATTGTGTTGCATGGATGGGAGTTCCATTAGATGGATGTTATATCTGACTTCTTGCATGGGGATCTAAAAGAAGAAATATATATAGAACAACCTCCTGGATATGTTTAGAGTGACTCCAACCTTGTTTGTTTCCTTAAGAAATATGTCTTTGGTAAAAAAGCTCCCTGAGTTTGGTATGCAAAAATGGATAGCTTTCTTCTTAGCACTAGATTCTCTAGATGACATTCTAACCCTAATGTATACACACACGAAGAAGAAAACCATATCATAATCCTCTTTATTTATGTTGATGACCTCATCCTGTGACCCTAAAATTTTAACCCATGTGAAGAGAAGCCTTAAGAAGAAGTTTGAAATCAAAGACTTAGAATATTTATGTTATTTCCTTGGCCTACAACTATTGCAAAACAAGGATAGAATTTATGTTTCCCAATATAAGTATGCATGTGACCTTATTCCATTTTCAATTAGAATACTTTAAACCAACTCCTTTTATAGTTCATTCTAGAGCCAAATTTACTGTCACCTAAAATACACCCAAAGTTGATGCCACTTTGTACTATTAGATACTTGGTAGCCTCCTCTATTTTACTCATACCCATTGCAATATTTACTTTATAATTGGTATTGTTTCATGAAATATGAAAATGCCACATGAAATTCACTGGGAAGTAAAAAAAATAAAGCTTTGATATATTCGAGCTACACTTCAGTTTGGTATACATTACAAATATTTTTGTTTTTTTTTTGGGGGGGGGGGGGGGACTCGTTTTTGGTTGGTTTCACTAATTTAGATTAGGTTGGTGACTCTAATGATTGAAATTCTATTGCATGTTGTTTTCAGTCTTGGTCCTGGACTTACAACTTGGGCTTGTAAAAAGTAGCAGGCTATTTCTCTTTGTTTCGCAGATGGAGAGTATCGAGCAACAATTAATTCAAGTCAAGAATTATTGTGGCTTTGACATATCCTTTTAGTTTGGATTCTAGTAGTAGCATATGAACACCCTCTGCTACAACAATTAAAGTTCCATCAAGCATTAGGAGAATTTTGAGGTAAAAAATGGGCCTTAAAAAATTACTTTTCTAACAGAATTAACTTTAAAAGAACAAATAAGATTTAATCTGATGATGTCATCCCCATAGGTAAATAATTTTTGAGGGATAAGAAGAAATTTGATTATTTTCATTTTATTCTCAACTTATCTACTTTTAGGTTTACTCAAATGTCAAGTGTACACACCCATTGGACACATAATTAAATTTCATGTCTACTTATCTATAGATACACATCGGAAAAAGAATTAAAATACATGAAAAAAGCATGGTTAACACAACTTTTTCATGTATTTTCATTTATTTTCAATGTGTGTCTACTGAGAAGTATGCAGAGTGGGTACTTGTTGCATGTGAAATTTAATTATGCTTCCAATGGGTGTCTACACATGACGTTTATGTAAACAAACACATATTTTTCATGTATTATCAAAATTTAAATGTGGGTCTATTGAGAAGTTTGCGAAGAGGGCGATCGTTGGATGTGAAGCTTAATTTTGCATCCAATTGGTGTCTACACTTGATTTTTGAGTAAAAATATAAGGATATAAGCCAAAAGTACAATTAAAAAAGTAGTTTCCTTTTTTTTTGTAAAAAATCATCTCTTATTTTATTATTTTATCATTTTCTTTTAGAGGCTCATTATAAACCTCAAAATTCCCCTGATGCTCACCAAAATCCAATTCAACATCAATGCAACAAACACGTTGAGCTACAAATGTACTTCATGAGAAAACTCATTCATGATTAATTTATTGAAGTTCACTTTTATAGATTATATGATCAAGTTACAAACATTTTCACAAACTATCTCTTACAGAAGTGATTTTCTCTAGCCTTTGATGTATGTTAGGAGTTCAGGAATTTTTCATTAGGGGGACACAGGCTATGATTCCTTCTTCCTTCTCTTATTGTGTCACCTTTGTAAATCCTTCAATCCTATCCCAAGTTGCTCTTAAGGGGGATGTTAAGATATTTAGACAGTTGGGAGCTAGTTAAATTAAACTCGGTCTAATGTGTCTATTATATAAAAATATTCTTCTTAGTTTGTTTGTTTATTAACCATTATTTGGATTGTAATCTAACAATCACGATATGATCTAAACATAGAGTGATCCATAACTCATATTGTCCTCAATATTAATGGTTATTCATTTGTGGATTAACACTCGATTGGTCCATGATCTATATTTAAATAGCATGGAAGTTCATTGTTGATGATCGATTATGAGAACTCTCTTATGTAAAATATTTTATTTTACATTAATAAAATTTCTTGAAGTGGTCATGTTGGTCAGGTCCATAGATTATTTCCATCTTATAGGCTTTTAACCACATAAAAATATTGGCGTTCTGATCTTTGGTTCGGTTGTGTGTGTGGTTACTTAAGGTGTTCATCCTGTATGGAATACGTTATTTACCCAAACAATGAGTTCAAATGCTAAATTTTTAGGCACTACATATTGACTCTATTTGTTATGGAGCATGACCAAGGCCACATACCATACCACATGCACTTCAAATTTTTTTTCTTTTCTCTTTCCAATGGTATATACACTTAATTCCAAGTTTTGACATATTGAGGACATTTTTCCTTACCTATAACATGTTTTAAGGCTAAAAGGAGGGGGTTGATACCTTAAAAAGCATTTTTATTGCTCTTATGTGATGCACAGGAACCTGTACCATGACACCTACCCTACATAAGGAATCATTAGCTTAATAGGGTTATACAAGCTTCATTTTAAGGTTAGACATATAATAGACAAGTTTCCTAGCTCAACACATGGTTCAAGGTCAAAATATTGGGATTGGGCTCTAAAGAAGCTATTTCCAAGAAATGTGAGATGTAAAAGAGCATTTATACCATAACAAATTTTTTTAGATTTGACCTTTGTCCTGAGAGTGTGAGGCTTATTTCCAAAGTGTGATGCACTAGGGAAATGCCTCCCTTCCTATTTCATGATTTGTAGCTAGAATCCAAGGGATTATGTCCTAAATGAGCTACTTCTATGACATGCTAACCATGAATGAGGTAAAAGACCATCACATAGGTCTTTTAGCTGGAGTCCATGGCCTATCAGTGGGATGTGGGCTGAATGGAAACTTTTGGCACACCAAATGGGGCTCTTGTCACTAAAGATATACATGAGGTTGAAATCTAGGGGCTTCAAACTTTTAAATGAAATAATTCTCATGCACATGGTTTATGAGCATGGCTGTGGATCATGAAAAAAGAGTTTTGGAAGGTGTGTTTTGCCCAAAAATAAGATATGAAACTAATTTTCAGGTTTGACAAACCAAGAAAATCTCTCCTTCTTTAATGCCAAAATATCTAAATTAAAACCTACAACTTGCTTCTAAAGGACATCTTATACGATTCATTAAATCAATAAATAAACCATTTATACATAATATTCAGTAAGAAAATAAGATTAATTACCAATCTCAATGTTTTATATCTAAATATAAAAATCACCTTAAGCTCATATTTACGAGTATCGAGAGGGATCAAATCGCTTAACATGCAAACCTATTTTAGGCTACAAAATTGAGAAAACATTTTCACCTTGAGAGATTTCGTCCCTCTTGACCCTTCATAGCTCCTAACATAAGATGACTCTACATAGGTGACAATGGAATATATTTAAATCTAGAGTTCTCCCTCTTATTGGGAATTAGAAAGCATCTACCTATCGAATAAGATGACACACTCACACTCTTTCTTTGTGTGTGTGTATACACATATTGAATTTTTTTAGTGATTAATATTACTATAAAATATTACTTGTCAACTCCATAAGCCTCTAAAGAATTACACATCTCCCTTCTACCTTGAATTAGAAACAATTTATCAAGTTAATAAAAAATTATTTTACATAAGGCAGATACTGGAATATTTTATTTATGGTGAATATTAAAATATCTTTTGTACTTTCTCTCTTTCTATATACCTAAGTATGAAATTCTTAAGAGCGATGTTCAACTATATTATACATAACTAACCCCTATTATAAAAATAAAAATATAATATACCTAAGTATGAAATTGCTAACATGGATGTTCAACTATTTTATACATAATTAACTCATATTATAAAAATAAAAATATACCAATTTTTTTAAATTCAATTTTTTTATTTGATTATATAAAATTGATATAAAAGTATGCTGTTTAGTATGGAAATTGAAATTTTACTGTGAAAGTAAAAATATAAGGAATTTTTTAACTTCAATTTATTTATCTTTATATAAAGTTTGATATAAAAGATGTTAATATAGAAAATCAAAAAAATTATTTATAGTTGACACTGGATTTTTTTTTGTTATTAATATTTCCATTTTCAATACCACCTGTCAACTCTATGTTGAGTATGAAATGGATTTCATATATCCTTCATATAGTAAGTTGTTATATCAATATTATTTTAGATGTCATGTGTAATCTCCATGTCTTTAGTGTTGAAGGAATTATACATTTCCCTCATATTAAAATGTAGAAAGCAACACTTATGGATGAAAATATAATTTTTTACTATCAATTATTTTATCTATGGTATTTTTGATGAACATCAAATCTTTTTGTTTATAGCCTATATTGAAATATTCAACATTAAAACAATATTTATATTCAATATTAAAACATTATTTTGTTATTAATATTTTTTAATTTTCAAATATAGTTATTATTTTATTTCTTTATATCTCCCCTGATTTGAGTAGAAAACATCCGGAGTTAATCAAAATATAAAAATCATCTCATTCCAAACATGCTTTGAAAGCAAAATGCCAATACATTGTGCAATATAAAATCTTGCACAACTAGCTCTATGCCTAGCAGATTATGAATAAAGCATGTATAAGAGCACGAACACAATCAATTGTACATGATCCATATAAAACTTCAAAGACCAAAAAGTGAAGTCTCAAACCTTATGCACTACTTCTATGACTTTGGAGACGAATAAGGTGTGTGTGAGAGCACGAACACAATCACATGGGCATATCATATAAAACTTCACCAACCATCTGGTAACGGGTTGATAGAAGATATTACCAAAATATTATAATATAAGCGAAAATAATTACGCCGATAGGCGTATCCCTCTATCGGAAATCGACTCTTTTGTGATTATGCTAATTAATCTTTTTGATCTGATGGTCTAGATTGAAAGATGCCGATATATTCTGGTCGTTGCCACTAAATCAATGGATGAAATTCAAAAAAATAACTTCCTTGCATATCTAAATCACATGTTTAAACCATACTTAAATTATTTTTTTACAAAACATGATTAAAAATTTACTGTGCCGTTCGTTGACCGCCACCTATCAAATTAAGGGGAAATCTGAAAAGATACTGATACCATGGGATACCATGTGGCTGGTAGACGCTGTGCAGGCTGGGGCCATTATGAGTGATGGTTCAAATTCTCAACGCATGTGTGATGGTTTTAACTACAATGAAGGGTACACTTTGTTAACCGTATCAAATTAGGGTGAATTGGGAAGATGAATGCGGGCGGAATGGAGTAAGGTTTAGTATGATGGGCGACGGGCCACGCTTAAGTGTTATCGAACGTGGGCGAGAGCAGGAAAGTTGGCAACCGTTTATGCCAGATGTATGCCAGATGGTTTTGGAGGCAGTCTGCTCGATTGCCCAGCCGGAATCGACGGAGATCGTCTTCTCTCCGTCGTCGGTTTAATTTCATAGAAGAAGATCTGGCGAGGCTGCAAAACATGGGATTGCAATCTGCCGTATTAGAGACACTGTCCATCTTTGTGTATAAATCATAGGATTTCACAAATGGCTCGACTGTGCAATTTGTCTGTGTGAATTTGAGGAGAATGAGAAAGCTCGGCTACTGCCGAACTGCAGGCACAATTTTCATGTCGAGTGTATTGAAATGTGGTTTCGTTCTCATTCCACTTGCCCCCTTTTTAGAACTCGCGTCGAACCCCGACACCCAATTTTGGAATCCGTGAGAACAGAGCAAGTTTCGGTTACAATCCCAGAGCCAATTACTTCAAGAACTCCTAATAATCACAATTCGGAGCAAGGGCCGACTGCAACCACTGAAGAAGATAATAATCGGCAAAACCTAACAAATATATTTTCTTGGAATAGGCAGAAGCAAATGAATGCAGAGATGGGTGAGGGAACCTCGGGTGGAAGAAGAGCTCTAATAATGCCTCACATTGGCATTCAAATACCCAAGCGGCGTCATAGCTTTTCGTTTCACTGTCAGCTTTGCTCGCCAAATGGTTCTCAATCATCTTTGAGATCTACTGTTAGTCTCCTTCGATCACTTTCGAGGATGTTGAGCAGAGACAGAGCAAGAACTCAGGTCTTTCTAACAGATCATCCTGGTGATCATTAGCCGCCGCAATGGATAAAACCCTTACTCTCTTTTTTCTACGATTCTTGATCATTTTTTTTTCAGATGAAAAATACTTCTGGTTCGCTATTTTTTCTGCCTTTCTTGATCATTAGCCACTATAGTGGATAAAACCCTTACTCTATTTTTTCTACGATTCTTGAGCATTAGCCGCTATGGTAGGAATAAGATTATTTCAAATGTATATGTTTCATTCCAAAAGATTGCAATAGCTTGTTTCTCAGTCCAAAAGATTTAAAACCCTTACTCTATTTTTTCTACGATCCTTGATCATTAACCGCTATGGTAGGAATAAGATTATTTCAATGTATATGTTTCAGTCCAAAAGATTGCAATAGCTGGTTTCTCAGTCCAAAAGATTACAATAGCTTGTTTCTTATTTACTTTTTTTCAAAAAAAATTCTGATTAATCATTGTACCTTCATTTAAAACTTAATACAAAATTCTATTTATTTATTATATGCCAACGATCTACCTATAATTCCACTTTGAAATCTATTAGTATACACCTCTGATTATTTATGAAGTAGCGCTGTCAAATGTATATGCTCAAAGCGTTGAGAAAAGAGATTCCAGGAGCACCCTTTTCAACAAATTATATTATTTATTGATTTGTTTATTTAATTTTTGAAATGAATATCTGTAGATTAGTAATTAAATTGTTGTTGGTAGTCAAGTTGCTATGGGGGAGGTGAGTCCTTGTTTGTGTTATATTATTTATGGATTTGTTTATTTCATTCGAAGCGTTGAGAAAAGAGATTCCAGTAGCACCGTTTGCAAGAAATTATATAATTTATTGTGAGAAATTATATTATTTATTGATTTGTTTATTTAATTTTTAAATGAATATATGTAGATTTAGTAATTAAATTGTTGTGAGAGGTCAGTTTTGGTGTATCACAAATAAGAAATAAAAAAGTTTTATACGTCAATGTTAGAGTATATATATCAGCTTTATTAAGCCTGATCAAGCAATGTGATGATACATATATACTATTAATATTAATTAATTTGAATAGAAATAAAAATATTATTTTTAATATTATTAATATTAATATTAATAAATAATATTAGCAACATTTAGCATTAACAATAATGTTAACAAATTTTAATTTACAATATTATTTATTATTATTATTTTAATTTATTAATATTATTCTTATTTATATGAAATATTAAATTTAAATATTTATATTTTTAACATTAAATATTAATATTAATATTAATTATTCATGTTAATATTGTTAATGCGAATAATAATAATAGTATTACTTTTAATATTATTAATATTTATAAATATAAATTTTAATTTTAATAACATTAAATAATATTATTATGGTAAATAATCATGGTCACATTCTGAAATAATAAAAATGAGATTAATAACATTAACGTTCTAATATACACTAAAAATAATATTAATAATTAGTATTTAAATAATGATGATTATGATTTATACTAAAAACTAAATTAATAATGAAAATAAAATTTTAATTATTATTAAAAACAATATTATTAGTAACATTATTAATAATAATAACAATATTATTAAAAACATCATTAATACAATATTCACCATGTTTATTTAAAATTAATGTTCATAATTGTATTAATAACAATAAGTTTCAAACATGATTAAGGTTTATTAAAATTATTAATAACACTTAAATTATAACAATAATATTAATAACATTTTATTAATAATATTAATATGATTAATATGATTAATTACATTAATGTTCATAATTGTATTAATAACTATAAGTTTCAAACATGATTAAGGTTTATTAAAATTATCGATAACATTTAAATTATAACAATAATATTAATAACATTTTATTGATTATATTAATGTGATTAATTACATTAATATTGTTGATATAAATCCTATTAACATTAATATTGATAAATAATATTAATATTAATATTAATATGATTAATTATATTAATGTTCATAATTGTATTAATAACAATAAGTTTCAAACATGATTAAGGTTTATTAAAGTTATTAATAACATTTAAATAATAACAATAATATTAACAACATTTTATTAATAATATTAATATGATTAATTACATTAATATTGTTAATATAAATCATATTAACATTAATATTGATAAATAGTATTAATAATGTTTTCTTTATAATAATAACTATGTTTTTTATTAATATTATTTTTTAAATTATATTTACTCTAAAAATATGATGATTAATATTATGAATGATATTACTATTGATCCCAAAATTAACGCTATTAATATAAATAGTATTAACATCATTAGTGATAAATAGTATTTCTAAAATATTGATTCTTAAGATTTATTAATCTCTTTATTAATCACGTGAGTTTCTCATTCATTTGTATTTAAAATATTTATTCCTATCTTTTACTAATTTTTTTTGGTTTTTTATAGGTATCCCTTGGCATTGTTGATCTCTTATGTTATTAATATTTTCCCCTTAGGTTCCTCAAATATTGGGTTTTAAATATTAGTCCTAGAGTTTAATACTAATGCATGGTCCAATTTCACATTATGAAAAACACTGACTCAATATGAAAATTAACCATGGGAAACCATTGTTAATTAGCATTAGCCATAGTCGATCAATGTCATCCATGATCAAATGTCACATTCTGACAAATATTGTCTCAATATGAAAATAACCCATGGCCAACCATGGTCATAGTTGGTCCAATGTCGATTTATAATATTAACAATCAGTAAGGTTGATTGATCACTTGTGGTTTATAATTTGTTGGGTAATGGTTTTCCCTTGGGTTCACCAATTCTTTTGGTTTATAATATTAAACCCTTGGGTTTATTAGTTCTTTTGGTTTATAATATGAATAATCGATCAATGTCATCCATGATCGAATGTCACATTCTGACAAATATTGTCTCGATATCATTGTGACAACAATTATCTCAATTCCTTTGGGTTCACCAATTCCTTTGGTTTATAATATTGAACCCTTGGGTTTATTAGTTCTTTTGGTTTATAATATGAATAACCGATCTATGCCATCCATGATCAAATTTCACATTTTGACAAATATTGTCTCAATATGAAAATCAGCCATGGCCAACCATGGTCATAGTTGGTCCAACATCGCATTGTGACAACAATTGTCTCAATGTTTAAATCAATTCCCTTGGGTTCACCAATTCCTTTGGTTTATAATATTAAACCCTTGGGTTTATTAGTTCTTTTGGATTATAATATGAAAAATCAATCAATATCATCCATGATCAAATGTCACATTCTGACAAATATTGTCTCAATATGAAAATCACCCATGGCCAACCATGGTCATGGTTGGTCCAACGTCGCATTGTCTCAACAATTGTCTCAATGTTTAAATCAATTCCCTTGGGTTCACCAATTCCTTTGGTTTATAGTTTTTTGGGTAATGGTTTTCCCTTGGGTTCACCAATTCCATTGGTTTATAATATTAAACCCTTGGGTTTATTAGTTTTTTTTTGTTTATAATATGAATAATTGATCAATCTCATTCATGATCAAATGTCACATTCTGACAAACATTGTCTCAATATGAAAATCACCCATGGCCAACCATGGTCATAGTTGGTCCAACGTCGCATTGTGACAACAATTGTCTCAATGTTTAAATCAATTCCCTTGGGTTCACCAATTCCTTTGGTTTATAATTTGTTAGGTAATGGTTTTCCATTGGGTTCACCAATTCCTTTGGTTTATAATATGAATAATCGATCAATGTCATCCATGATCAAATGTCACATTCTGACAAATATTTTCTCAATATGAAAATAACCCATGGCCAAGCATGGTCATAGTTGGTCCAATGTCACATTGTGACAACAATTGTCTCAATGTTTAAATCAATTCCCTTGGGTTCACCAATTCCTTTGGTTTATAATATTAAACCTTTGGTTTTATTAGTTCTTTTGGTTTATAATATGAATAATCGATCAATGTCATCCATGATCAAATGTCACATTCTGACAAATATTGTCTCAATATGAAAATCACCCATGGCTAACCATGGTCATAGTTGGTCCAACGTCGCATTGTGACAACAACTGTCTAAATGTTTAAATCAATTTCCTTGAGTTCACCAATTCCTTTGGTTTATAATTTGTTGGGTAATGATTTTCCCTTGGGTTCACCAATTCCTTTGGTTTATAATATTAAACCCTTGGGTTTATTGGTTTTTTTGGTTTATAATATGAATAATCGATCAATGTCATCCATGATCAAATGTCACATTCTGACAAACATTGTCTCAATGTGAAAATCACCCATGGCCAACCATGGTCATAGTTGGTCCAATGTCGCATTGTGACAACAATTGTCTCAATGTTTAAATCAATTCCCTTGGGTTCACCAATTCCTTTGGTTTATAATTTTTTGGGTCATGGTTTTCCCTTGGGTTCACCAATTCCTTTGGTTTATAATATTAAACCCTTGGGTTTATTAGTTCTTTTGTCTCAATGTGAAAATCACCCATGGCCAACCATGGTCATAGTTGGTCCAACGTCGCATTGTGACAACAATTGTCTCAATGTTTAAATCAATTCCCTTGGGTTCACCAATTCCTTTGGTTTATAATTTGTTGGGTAATGATTTTCCCTTGGGTTCACCAATTCCTTTGGTTTATAATATTAAACCCTTGGGTTTATTAGTTTTTTTGGTTTATAATATGAATAATCGATCAATGTCATCCATGATCAAATGTCACATTCTTAAACATTGTCTCAATATGAAAATCACACATGGCCAACCATGGTCATAGTTGGTCCAACGTCGTATTGTGACAACAATTGTCTCAATGTTTAGATCAATTACCTTGGGTTCACCAATTCCTTTGGTTTATAATTTTTTGGGTAATGATTTTCCCTCGCGTTCACCAATTCCTTTGGTTTATAATATTAAACCCTTGGGTTTATTAGTTTTTTTGGTTTATAATATGAATAATCGATCAATGTCATCCATGATCAAATGACACATTTTGACAAACATTTTATCAATATTAAAATCACCCATGGCCAACCATGGTCATAGTTGGTCCAACGTCGCATTGTGACAACAATTGTCTCAATGTTTAAATCAATTCCCTTGGGTTCACCAATTCCTTTTGGTTTATAATTTTTCGGGTAATGGTTGTCCCTTGGGTTCACCAATTCCTTTGGTTTATAATATTAAACCCTTGGGTTTATTAGTTCTTTTGGTTTATAATATGAATAATCGATCAATGTCATCCATGATAAAATGCCACATTCTGACAAATATTGTCTCAATATGAAAATCACCCATGGCCAACCATGGTCATAGTTGGTCCAACATCGCATTGTGACAACAATTGTCTCAATGTTTAAATCAATTCCCTTGGGTTCACCAATTCCTTTTGGTTTATAATTTGTTGGGTAATGGTTGTCCCTTGGGTTCACCTCAATATGAAAATCACCCATTGCCAACCATGGTCATACTTGGCTTGACATTGCATTGTAATCAACAATTGTCTCGATATTTAAATCAATTCCTTGAGTTCACCAATTCCTTTGAGTTTATAATATTAAACCCTTAGGTTTATTAGTTCTTTTGGTTTATAATATGAATAATCGTCAATGTCATCCATGATCAAATGTCACGATCGACAAATATTGTCCCAATATGAAAATCACTCATGACGACCATGGTGTGTGGTTAATTGACGATCGCATTGTGACAACGATTGTCTCAATGTTTAAATCAATTCCTTGGGTTCACCAATTCCTTTGGTTTATGTTAAACCCCCTTGGGTTTATTATTTCTTTTAGTTTATAATATGAATAATCGATCAATGTCATCCGCTAAATGGAAATTGTCACGGATATGAAATGTCGTGTAGCGATATACGTCATACTTGGTCGAGCGTGTATTGTGACAACAATTGTCTCAATTTTTAAATCAATTCCCTTGGGTTTACCAATTCCTTTGGTTTATAATTTTTTGGGTAATGGTTTTCCCTTGGGTTCACCAATTCCTTTGGTTTATAATATTAAACCCTTGGGTTTATTAGTTCTTTTTGGTTTATAATATAAATAATTGATCAATGTCATCCATGATCAAATGTCACATTCTGACAAACATTGTCTCAATATGAAAATCACCCATGGCCAACCATGGTCATAGTTGGTCGGA